>JAWPHD010001191.1:0-348092 GCA_037043455.1 Cyrtodaria siliqua
TAGAAGTAAAAAAGAAAGAAGGATAGATAAAAAAGATAAAGAAGTGTAAAATGTAAATATGACCCCCATTCAAGACAATAACAAACGATGTATTTATAGTAAATATAGATATAAAAACGCGAACAGGAAAAGTAGCATTTAAGGACGACAGTCAACCACAAACACACACAGAAACAAAGAACAACATTAAAGATGAATAAAAGGCAAAATAAGACATCACAAACACAAAAAGAGGGTTGAAAATAGGGTTACCACCTTGGAACAGCCAGTGGCAAAAAAGGCCGCTAGGGGTTTAATCCAGGTTCTAGGGTGCACCAAACCTCACACTTACCCCATTGTCAACCAAATAAAACAGGACAATGTAAATAAAGAAATCCCAGCCATGAACTATTCTCTAACCAACAAGGCATCATTAATAGGCAATATAAGTAAAACACAAGGATGCTCGAGTATATATAAATACAAAAAAAAAACACAATAGCCTAGAAAGCCACAAAGAAGGTACACAATGACTTGGCAGAAACCATAGCTACAAGAGAACAAACTATTAAGGGCACGACAAGACAATAAATACTGATAAAGGTGATCCTTTGAGAGCAACAAACACAATTCAGAGAATAAAGCAGCAGACTCGGTTTTATTGAGACTGTTCATGAGAAGTAATGAAAGAAGCAACACTTCTCACGCCCCCTAGCACCGGCTTAAGCGGTATTCTACTTTAAAGCCACCTATATTGGGCTCGTTGGTCCCAAAGGACCAGTAAAAAATAACACTACTGATTCGTAGCACGGGGAGACTTTTTACAGCCGCCACACTGCACTAAACGAACGCTAGTGTGCATGTTAATAAATACTGATAAAGGTGATCCTTTGAGAGCAACAAACACAATTCAGAGAATAAAGCAGCAGACTCGGTTTTATTGAGTCTGTTCATGAGAAGTAATGAAAGAAGCAACACTTCTCACGCCCCCTAGCACTGCAGACAAACAAAGACTGCAGACAAACATCAAACGTCGCCGTCCTTTCGGACTTTAGGTAGACGTCATCATAGGGTCCACAGCCTGTCCGTTTTCGTTACAAACAAACAAACAAAACATTTGTTTGTCGTGAACACGCAACGTAGTGTCGTGCAAGGTCAATTGTGCTGCTGGTATGAATTCGACTGTATGTATAATTGAAAATAAATAAGATATAGACCAAAAGACTAAAAGAGAAAAAGCTGTTTTGACTGTTTGGATTGATTCACTGTGCATGTCCCGTTTATCAAATAGTCAGAAGCCGATTTTATCGACGGCATATCTGATAACACGTACGTTCTATTATAAGTAATGAATTTTCCTATTGATTATACAATCCACGCACGAATGCATATATGGGTACACCGCAAATTATGTATATGCACATATTATTTTTACCCCGCCTGGTCTGAGTGTGATGGGCTTTGAGGGGTATGAGTGACGGGAATATACAAGGGAATTAAACAATACATTTTTGAGAATTAAGACAAATGTACAAATGTATTGTCTAAGAGCAACATTTATGTTATTTATGTCTTAATCCCCATAATTAACTTTTGCGAGTGTGTGTGTGTAGGGGTGTAGGGGTGCGGGGGGAGTGGGGGGGGTGTAAGGTAGGAGGTGGAGGGGAATTAGACAATACATCTTTGGGAATTTAGGTACAGGAGAATTAGACAATACATTTTTCGGAATTTAGACAAATGTACAAATTTATTGTTTAAGAGCAACATTTATGTTATTTATGTCTTATTCCCCAGAATTACCTTTTGCGAGAGAGTGTGTGTGGGGTGGGGGGGGTGGGGGGGGGGGGGGCGAGGAGGGGAGAGGGTGTGGATGGGGGATGGGGAGGGGCGAGGAGGGAAGAGGGTGTGGATGGGGCGTTGTGAACATTCCTTTTTATGGGATAGCCACGATCGCACTTACACCCTTCGCCTCTTCAAGGATCAATCAACTCTTTTTTTTTTCCAAATTTCCCGCACTTACCAACTTCGCGTCTTTCCTAGGGGGAGGTGGGCGGGGAGTTTTCGCGCGTGGGGGCTGAAAATCAGTCCAGGTGTTTTCCAGTGGGATGGGGTTGGGGCAGGGGCGGGGGGGGGAGGGGTTGAAGGGCGTATTTTCGAAATGTTTCATAGAAGAGGTCTTATATATAAATTTTACGGGGTATATTTCTATATAAGACCTCCTCTATGCCGTATATGTCAGACACGGGATATATAAAAAGCCCAAAAAAAATTCACCCCGTTACACAAATCGCTTACCCTGCTTAGGCTGCATAAAACATTTTGCGCAATGCAGTTTCAGAACGAAATATATTTCTATATACAATTTATATATACCTCACGGGAAAAATATGTTATCTCACAATACAAGCGTCAACAATCTACTACCATTGTCAAGGCATATACATAGTATAGATAAAAAAAGCGTTTACAAACACGTTTTCTTGCATAGCAACTTTTACTATACTCTAACAAACAAAACTGGGCAAGTCAAGTAAAATATATTTTTGATAAACTTGTTTTTAATCATTTCTAGATATTCCATGGCGTTTAAAATAAAACCGCGTTTGCCGAGGATACCGCCATGTTTTTATTGTTTTTATTTTGTGACGTCAGCTAGCGTTACTTACAACAAACGCCGAGGAATTCCGCATTGTGTTGCATTATCAGTCAGTGCAAAATAAAGCAAGATATATTAGACCCCTTTATTAGGCAGAAAATTAAATATCTGCATGATGTAAAGACATCTTGCTATGTACATTTTTGAAAGTTTTAAGCATTTTATAATAATCAGTTTCTCCTCGTCAACTCACATTCTGAAACTATATTAGTTATGACTGCATCGTTATGTGTATACATAATTGATATGAAGAAATGTTTAAGACACTGCTATACTTATAGAAAAATATACGCAAGTGAACTATGTTTTAAATTACTTCGAAAACATGTACAATGTATACTTTATCATCACCTGTTGATATATTTTGAATATTGCTAAATAAGCAACTGTGTACTCATGGCTATAAGGTCGTTTATATATATATATATATATATATATATATATATATATTATGAATGAGGCAGTTCAAACAACACGGTCTTATAGCAAGACTCCGCAACAGCCCGACTATATATATATGAGCCGAAACATGCGAAAACGACCTTTCAGACACCATTTTGACATTTTATATTTTTTTATGTTTATGAAACATGTTGATTTTCTCTTTAAAAATCTCTTTATTTTATGTTGATATCTTAATTAAAAATGATTTTATCTCAATTTGAAAATTAAAGATTGTATTAACCATTAATTTTGACGTTGACGTCGGCTTCTTGGACGACGTCGTTGATTAAATAATAACAAAAAACATAAACAATTACCATTTTCTATGGCATCAACTATTTATATTAAGAAAACATATTCCGTACGATATCCTAATAACGTAAAACTCAGAAGTGACGAGAAATGATATGTAATTAATTGATTACCGGCCGACGTCATAAATTGTTACTTTATGACGTTGTTGTTTAAACGTCGGAAGGGACGTTTTCGTGTGTTGCGGCTCATATAGTTTGACACCGTAATATATTTGCTTCAGACAAAACTTCTCAGAGATGATGACAGAAGACGTCGAATTGGAGAGTAACATTAATTCAGAGGTGGCTAACAGTGTGGATTCTGTGGTCTCTGTTTTGGAAGAAGAAGGAATAGAGGAGATAGGTGCTTCAGCGGGTTCAGAGCTATCCCAAGCGTCTGCTAGAGCTCAGGCAGGATCAGATGTCGCCAAAGAAACCACAGGTCATCACCTTTTTCGTGCCCCCGTTTCCATTACTTCTTGAAACAACAACTTTAATACTATACATTTACTATAATTGTAATACTATACAATTACTATAATTGTAATACTATACAATTACTATAATTATAATACTATACAATTACTATAATTGTAATACTATACAATTTAATACTACACAACTATGAAATTATAGTCAATTGCGAAATGAAAACGCAAAATGTTTTGTATGCAAATGAATTAGGAAAAACAGGATATTTCAAATGTAACTTATAGTCATGAGCAAGTATCAACGTAATTCATATAATTATGAATGAAAATGATATTCTTGTAAGTCAAAAGTGTACGGAATTATCATTCCGTCAGTCATTCAGACATAAGAGATTATCAACGAAAACACCGAAATCGAATAGTACATTTCGAAAATGGTATAGTATGCTGGTCTCACTTTGATACACCTTCATAGTTATGATATAATGTTCTATTCAAGACAACAAGTAATTTTGATTGAGGAAACAACAATTCTGGAAAGTTATTGAAATACAACAATAACCGAATGAATTATACATTTTATATTTATTTCGGCATGTAAAAGTATACCTTTAAAGTATAATATACACAATATCGTAGACATGGTTTCAAGAACGATATGTGTGATTTCAGGTATTTGGGAACGACTAAAACAAATTGGTGGAATAACGAAGAAGATACTTGAAGCATACATTTTGATTGATTTTGTTGGCAAAATGATAGAGTAAATAGTGATGGCCATCCAAGATGCCACAAAGGACCCATCATGGAAAGGTAATAATAAAGCAACTACATCTGTAAGGCGCTTGGAGGAGGGAGTTAAAGGGCAATTGCCACAATATAATTTAGATGCAGTTGTTATTTACTTTGAACTATAAATTTTATCAGTAAATTATAATCGCGAGCGTAAGCTCGCCTTACGGTTAACGCGTTGTTGATTTTCTGAAATTGGCATACTAAGGCAATAAAAATCTTCGTCAACCAGCTAGAGTTACCCGCCCGTAAAGTTGTATTGTGCTAGAAATACGATTCACCTGGTCGTTATAACCTCACATGAACGTCGAGCGGAGCGAGGTGTTATTCGAAGGAAAATAAAGCTAATTACACCGAGATTACATCGAGGGAACCCAGTAAACAAAAGACGTTGGCTAGACGTTGTATAGACGTCGGACCCCGACGTTGGATTGTGGTTGGATTTGAAAGTTTTTAGACGTCATACCACGACGTCTAACCAACGTCGGGGTCTGACCATTTTCCAACGTAAATCCAACCATTTCCCAACGTAAATCCAACCATTTCCCAACGTAAATCCAACCATTTCCCAACGTTAATCCAATCATTTTCCAACGTAAATCCAACCATTTACCAACGTTAATCCAACCATTTCCCAACGTTAATCCAACCATTTCCCAACGTTAATCCAACCATTTACCAACGTAAATCCAACCATATTTACCAACGTGAATTAGGCCTCTTTAAATCTAAATTCAGCCATGTTCAATATACACCATAATGCATGTGCAGATGTGAAAAGCTCCAAAAACAGACTCAACATATATAGAAGAAAAAAAAGTCATGTTAATTAGCGTATTTTTTAAATTGTTCCCCAAACTCATAGGCACATGTATTAAGATTTACAGTGAACACCTTAATTTAAGTCCTTTCAGCGTGGGTGCATTAAATACTAAAATTGTATGTGATACAAAATAATTTTATTTCCATACTAATCAATTCATAAATATAAAGCAATTGTAAAAAGTATAAAATAGTGGGTGGTAAAGCATCTTTATAAGCCAACAATGTATGTTTCAAAATTTAGAAGTCTGCTCAAAACAGAAGTTTTTTTAAACGAAAATAATCAATATTTTAGAATATGTATGAGCCGTGCTCCATGACATAACCAGTGTAGACCCAACCAACCTGCGCATAACGTGCAGTCTGATCAGAGTCTACACTGTTCGGTATTCAGTCAGTCATAGTATTGAGAATCTTTTATCGAACAGTATAGACTCTGATCAGTCTGCGCCTTACGAATCTACACTTGTTGCCATGTCATTAAGCCCGGTTTTCCTGGAGCCCGGCTTATATCTTTTTATAGTATTTGTCTTAAAGGCTCCGGCCATAACTTGATAAGGTTCCCAAACGTATTTTTTCATATACATATACAATTACTCGGGGATTAATAATGACTAAAACAGTTTTGCTGACACCTCTACTGACATACAGAAAGTTAAAGTGCATACTGCAGTCACAATGTATAACACTCCATTTGTATTTTTTAACAGCCTCTAAGTAATTCGTTTGTTTAAAATTAAAAACCAATAATCAAGTACTTTATTTCCTTGATTACACTGCCTATATAAATTTTCTGAATCAAGGTGTCAGTGAAGATGTTTATAGTCATTATTTATCCCCGAGTAATTGTATATGTGCATACAAATACGTAAAAATACTATTTGAGAGCCTTAGGGTGGCTTTAACAATTTAAAATATACAAATATATAAAGTATGAACCAACTTAGCAAAGATATAAATGTACAGTAGGGCTGTAACAATATGCCTGTCTTACAATTCAATACGTACTGCAATACTTGGTCCACAATTCAATACGTATTGCAATATGTATTGTAAACTATTGTTTAACTAGTCTACCTGAACATACACCGTATCAATAAAATATACATAAATACAATGTTTTGTTATTTATATTCAACCAGAATAACAGTATATAGTAGTCTGTACTGTAACTTTGCAGTATACTTCATAGGGCTGTAACAATATGTTTGTCTCACAATTCAATATGCATTGAAATAATTATCCACACTTCAATATGCATTGAAATAATTATCCACAATTCAATATGCATTGAAATAATAATCCACAATTCAATATGCATTGAAATAATTATCCACAATTCAATATTTATTGTAATGTGCAATATACCTGAGAAACCAGTCCGGCTGAACATTTTAATATAACTTTAAAAAAATATATAGATAACTACTTTGTAAATAACTATTAGATATTTCATTTTGTTTGATGAACGTTAAATATTTAAAGTTTGTATATATGTTAATTTCCACCTTAAAAGAAAATGAACAGGTATATAATAAAAGGAAAATTATATTATTCGAGTGTAATCGTGGCTGGTATCGCTTCTCATGCCTTGTATAAAGTTGACATCTGAAGGTCTCGCGAGATATCAACTTGACACAAGACACTCGAAGCGATACCGACCATGATACGACTTGACTGACATAATATTCCCTATGTATTTAAAAGTACATGTAACATTAATAAATCTGATGTTGAACGAATTGCAAATTAAGGTACATTGCTTTATGTGTTGACATCATATGTTGTCATGTCAATTCAAAATTTAGTGAAAGCAGACAAGTATTGGAAAGGAAATAATATGGAATATGAATGTTAAAATGGTTAATATTTTGCAACGAATGGTACGAAAAAGTTATCACCTTCTTTGAATACTTAAATTTATGATTTTATTGTTCTCACAACTTTCTTACATTCATGCACATTCAACAGATTTAAAATTATGGTATCAATAATCATGAACTCGTGATTGTATGAAATATCACAATCGAATATCATGTATACAGTCAGAATATAAAGATAAACTTAAAGCTGAAATTATTAATATTGAACACAATAACGCACTTGTAACTAAAGTGAAGAAATTATGTAATGTAAACAAGATAAATATACTCAATAGAAACAAATACATCATAGAACCGAAATCTAAATAAAAATGGGAAAATGTATTGCAGGTTAACCAGAATATTGAGCGAAAAATTCTCTTTAAATTATTTCATCAATTGACAACACATCATTCAGAAGTTTCAGGTAGAAATTTTTAATTCGCATAAACCATCAAATACTTGTAAAAATAGTCCAGTCAAAATCTGCAATAACACGGATTGTCCAATTGTATTAATAAAAACTCTATTTTTTTCTGCCGGATCCTCCCCGTCTATCTGGTGCATATTTTAAACATGATGATATGGCATTTACTATTTCGTGCTCTGTCGTCCCTGAAGTTGTCTTCATTGCACTGGCTAAACGAATAGATTAAAATTGACGTTAGTGATATGGAAATAAATTATAAATAATTATGTATACATTATACGGTGAACAGACGAATCACATTCTGGCATAACATGTTACTTTGGTTTGATAACGTGTAGCTTTGTTAAAACAAAGTTTCTACCTTATTGCTTTATGTATACATTAGAAACAATATCAGGTTTTTGTAAAACATTAATGAACAGAAATTTGACCATTAAATGCAATACTTGTGCCAAATTATTTTAAAATATATCGAGAGGTAGATGTCAGTGTCGTCAGGAGTCAAATATTAATACTAAACTATGAACTTTTGTTCTTTATCTATATACTTTGACTCACTAAAATTTACTAAAATTTAAGAATTGTGGCAAATGACTACTTAGAAAAATTGTAAATTAAACACCGAATAAGGAAACAATTACTATAGGCGCTCCTTTTGGCCGAGAACATCAGACAGCAGTTAACGTTATATTTTTCTAACGTGACTGCCAGGATAAAACACCTGATAGATTATGGTTCTGACGTTACATCACTTGTATGTGATGGCATTCTTATTGGCAAGTGTTATTCGCCATCAAATCAAATTAAAAGTCTCAAGTTTTTCTTTTACCACAGGGAGGTAATTCTTAATTAAATGGTGTAATACATACTTCTCCATGATTTTCTTCACATTGTCTTTGACATTTACACCACCAGTCAATGACAGCATCTGCACCTTTAAAATGACAAGGGAGATATGAATATATTATCTTATATACAAGACTTAGGCTATAAATATCAACGATGATTTTTACAAAGTAAATTTCAGTCATTGCTTAAATCACAGGTCCGAACGTGATTGATGAAAAATTTAGCTATTCCAGTCAGATGTCCTGTGAGCTTCCATGGGTTCAAATTCCATGTTATTTCCTTATTAAAAGTGAAAATGATGAAAATACTTTTGGATATCTTACTGAAGATATTTAATATAGATATACATCACACACAATGTACATGGAGGATGAGCCTGCCATGTTCATGCCTGTTAGACGTCATATAACCTTTCATGTGTTGGTGTGCATTAAAACCCAATTAAATTCAATTAATATGCGAGTTATGTGATAAATAGAATCTAACATTCATTCTCATTCATCATTGAATTTATTAAACTCGTGCTCGGCAAGAGCCTTGCATTATATCATTTTGCCAACTCGTTTAATAAATTCAATAATGAGTACTCATTAAGATCCTCTATTTATCGCCTAACTTACAGTGTGGGAGTGGAACAACACCATTCTATATACCACTAGTTATATAAGTATGCAAATTAGCCTAGTATGCGCTGTCGATAATGACTATGATCGGTAGATTCGGTTTTGTAGTAGTGTATTTTTGCCGTTAATGGCGGGTTAGTTTCTTTAATACCATGATCTCTGTAATAAGTCACTATCTTTCTGTCGCACACTCTACTACAGCGTGCGAACACTGTAACGCTCTACTACAGAGTTCGCACACTACAGGGAAGGAAATGGGCGCTCGCCCGCTCGCAAATGCGAGTTGGACGAGGTACGGGCGAGTACACAAACAGGTGCACTAGTCCGTATTTGCGAGTGCTGTAAACTGCTGTAGTCTACCCAACATCGTCAAATACACACCTTGCATACATACAACAAAAGGACAAAAGCGTCTGAAAATCCATTTCGTTCACTGAGATGTTTAAAAGGTGACAGAAAATAATATTTGAGAGACACGGCCTTTGTACTTGACCAGAAAACAGTCTAGGAAGTGATTACTTGTGATTGGCAGGAAACGCTGGCTGTGAACCAATCGCTACCGTCTTATAAATGACGGCAAATCAAAATGGCGGCGCCCATTTGTTTTCATAGGTATGTGTGCGGTCAAAGGCTTAGCATGTAAGAGATTTTTCCTTTCTCGTGTCTAAATGAAAAATAAAAGACAATGTTGGACGATTTTGAACCTTACTGAGGTTACCTCTGTGTGTTTTAGTATGTTTTATCAGAGAAAATAGTCGATTTATACCGGTGGTCGCGAGTGACAAAGTAACGCGACACTTGTTTCTGAATGTCACACATTTTCGTCGGTCACTTCCTTGACTGTTTTCTAGTCAAGTAGATAATATACACGAATGGTGAATTGTAAAATAAAATGGTTTTATATATGTTAGAATGATTTTTGTTCTGATTTTATGGATATTTATTATACGGACCAGTACTGACTGACACGGACCAGTACCCCTTAAGGTCCACGTACTGGTCCGTAAAGAACAGTACTACCTCGCACCCCTTTGATCCCTGACACTATAGCTATAGCGTTCGCACACTGTAGCTAGAGCGTGCGAACGCTTTAAATTATTTTTTCTGCATGTCACCTGATGGGCTTTGTACAAACAACTAACAAATAACCTGATTTTAAATTATGCGATTAATACACTCTTTAAAAATAATTTCTCAACTGGTCCTGTGAATCGTTAAAAATATATTTTTATTGGAAATATTTATAAATTTAGAAAGGTGAAAGGCTGAGCTTGTTAAATTATGGTCAGCAATAATTTTTAAAATTCCTCAAATAAAGTTTTAGAGGGTTGGCGTGGCGCAGTCGGTGGCGGGGCGGATTTGTAACCGGAGGCCCCGGGTTCAATCCTCCATGCTGCCACTGAATTCCGTCGGTGTGTTCTTGGGCAAGACACTTATCCTTAGCCTCATCCGTTGGATGGGGACGTAAACCGGGCGGTCCCGTGTATCGGTCTATGATCCGAGCATGTTAAAGAACCATAGGAATCTATTCGATAATAAGAGTAGGGCAGGTTCCCGGATTCCTATGTATCCTTCCCCTCTCTCTGGGGCGGCTCTAAATAACCTGTACTGTGTTGATGAGTCGTTCAAACAACATTCAATTCAAATAAAGTTTTCATTGCAGAAGCATGCGTATGTCTAAATAATTTGGACTAACACCATGTGCACAACTTCATGCAGACTTTCAATGATAACATGCAGGTATATAAGGCTCTTTTCCAAATCAGGGGAAGGGGCCCAGGCCCCCAAATTTGAGGGAAACGAGCACGGAAAGTAGCAAAAGGGGAAGGAAATACCTGGTGTAATGTCCAATACAGGGGAAAGCAATACAGGGGAAAGCTGAATGATTTTAACGAAATTTTGGGAGGGGAAGACGCCCTATAAAGTCCCCTAATAAAGAAGGGGAAAAGGCTCCGATTTATTCCGAGTTCGAATCAGACTGAGGCCGAGTCATGAAACATGCATATAAAATGTGTAAATAAATCAACCAATACAGAGCAGAACGAAATATGCATCGAAATATCTGTATATAACGAATAAATACATACCTGCAATTAAAAATCCTGCACAAATTATCGTTGTTCGTTGTGTGAATGAACACTTTAATTGTTTGTTTCTTCTCAGCTTTCTTGTTTCCGCCACTTTCAAATATGCAGAGCTAGACTGTGCGTTTTCGAATAATAATTAAAAAGTTTAAAACGGAATATTGCAAGTGTTTAAATAAAACACTGAAGAAATAAATCTTAATGGTTGAAGCAATTATTGTTTTGTTGCACTTTTCTACGCGAAACTCACATACAATGTTCAAATATATTATGCGCATATGCGCGAAGTGAACGCCTCATATTATTTTCCGCCAGAAAATAACGACACCTAGCGGATCCGAGAGTGAGCGGCAAAGGGGAGTAATAAAGTTTCGAAACAATTTTGATAGAAAAACTCAGTTCGTAACTCTGTTCGTCAATGGAATGTAGAAAACATCATGTGAAAAAAGGTTTTCACGACTACATTTGTGTTGTCATATGTGCGACCGAAATCCAACGTCGTTACAACGTCGTATCATGACGTTGTCCTGCCGTCGGATTTCTAACGTCGGACAGACGTCGGATTTTGGTCGCCGACGTCGCGACCAAAATCCAACGTTGAGGGGGCACTCCACAGTTTAATGTACATTTCTCAATCATCAAACACTTGACAAGCTCTTAGCCTGAATCCTTGAGCAAAAATAAATCACATCATCATTGTGTCATACATTTCTTAGAAGACAATAAAATTACCCATGTTTCCATACCAAATAAAAGTATCAAAAAGCATTTTCTGTACAACTTTAGTCCCATTTCTTTAAGATTACCCCACCCCTTAAAACATGCTAAAAATGCAATTTTAGCAATATTTCAAATGTCAATAAATAAAAATAAAAAATTTTCCTACACATATCAGGGTCATGTCTGCACTCATAATGCTCTTGCATATCAGGAAATGCTAAATTTTACATACCTAGTCCGGCATTTTAAAAAGTTATTCCACGCTGATCTCCTCGTCAGTGAAAATCAGCCATTTTAACTACTTTTAGAAAGTTTTTGATTGGTTCACATTTTTCTATTTATAGCCTCCAAAAAACCCAAAGAATGCATATTCCAATACACCAAAATAAAGTTAGAAGTAATCAAAACTGAAAAAAACATCAAACATGTGCTTCATAATTATTATAAAGACCATCAATGGACCTAAAAGATGCTTAGTTGATTTCTTTCTGATTTACACCATGGACATTCATGCGAAACTGAGGAGTGCCCCCTTAAGGGAAAGTTGTCCGTTAAAAAAAATTGAAACGCCCCTTTTTCCATTTCGTGAATTTATTCCGGACGTCTTGACATACGTATTATTGCGATTGTCCAAAAATTGGCCTAACAGCACCTTTTTAAGATAACACTGAAATAGCCTTTTTAACAGCTTTTTTGCAAACTTGTTTCTTTCGGTCTGTTTTTTTTCCATAGCATGAAAAAGGTCTGAAATTTGCAATCAGAAGTCATTTCCTCTCTAAAAAGTTGCCTCCTTTAACCCGATTTATATAAAGCCGCTATCTTATGCGATTTTTTTTTATTTTAACGCGACACGACATAATGACGTCATGTGACATGACGTCACCCGACATGCTATTCTATGTTTAACGTCATTTTACTATGACATCAAAATACCATAGCAACCAGTACTTAAATGGGACGTTACCATTAGCAAACTGTACATATATTGAAACAGTGTTATGGCAAACCCAAGAATTGCACCAATGGTTAGTTTTTAAATGGCAAAAAGCCCACCTCAGACTTAGAAAATCCTACTAAAATTGCATATACCAACCGCAAGACACATGGGATCTTGAGATATCGCAAGTTAGATATCTCACGATAAGTTGCGATACATCTTGAGAAATTGTAAGATATATCTCTATTTATTTTGTGATATCAATGACTCAAGACACATTGAGATATCTCAAGATAATTATCTCAAAACAACTTAAGTTATCTCAAGACAGTTATCTCAAGATAACTTGAGATATCTTGAGATATCTTGAGATTAATTGAGATATCTCAATACAAATATCTCAATATAAATTGAGATATCTCAAGATAAAATGTGATATCTCAACATGGAGTATCTCAAGATAAATTAGACATATATCGAGATATCTCAAGATACGGTGCATCGCGGAGTATTACAATATACATATTTTACCGAGGTGTTCATAATCTGGGTTTCGTAGCAATGCGGGTTTGCCTTATCGACAAATTACATTCTAACCGAAGTAGTTCTCTTCGCAAACAACCCGAATGGTAACAAAATTTGAAAATATGTTGAAATACAGACAAAAAATCCTTCATTTGACTGTTTTAGTAAAAAAAGGTTTGACCCTTAAGGGGGCACTCCACAGTTTAATGTACATTTCTCAATCATCAAACACTTGACAAGCTCTTAGCCTGAATCCTTGAGCAAAAATAAATCACATCATCATTGTGTCATACATTTCTTAGAAGACAATAAAATTACCCATGTTTCCATACCAAATAAAAGTATCAAAAAGCATTTTCTGTACAACTTTAGTCCCATTTCTTTAAGATTACCCCACCCCTTAAAACATGCTAAAAATGCAATTTTAGCAATATTTCAAATGTCAATAAATAAAAATAAAAAATTTTCCTACACATATCAGGGTCATGTCTGCACTCATAATGCTCTTGCATATCAGGAAATGCTAAATTTTACATACCTAGTCCGGCATTTTAAAAAGTTATTCCACGCTGATCTCCTCGTCAGTGAAAATCAGCCATTTTAACTACTTTTAGAAAGTTTTTGATTGGTTCACATTTTTCTATTTATAGCCTCCAAAAAACCCAAAGAATGCATATTCCAATACACCAAAATAAAGTTAGAAGTAATCAAAACTGAAAAAAACATCAAACATGTGCTTCATAATTATTATAAAGACCATCAATGGACCTAAAAGATGCTTAGTTGATTTCTTTCTGATTTACACCATGGACATTCATGCGAAACTGAGGAGTGCCCCCTGATCCAACGTTGATCCAACGTCGGGTGTTTACTGGGAAGCGACGTTATGCAGCTAATTTCACCGAGCAAAGCGAGGTCTTGTGCATTGAATATAACATACATGTAAATTAAGATTTGTTTTCGATTCTCTTCTATTCTATTCAGTATTTTCGCAGGCTCAGTCCATTCAATTCAACATATTTATTTTATTTATGTTTTACAATCTAATGTGTTCAAAAACAACAAAATCCACGAGTTAATGCTTGATTACGTTTAAATAAAAGTAAATGCGTCAATATTTATTATTTATAAAAAATAAAGATAGAATATAATAGCCTGGTTTTCTGGTTTAAAATAGAATAGAATAAATTTTATTTTCCAATCAAGGACCATCACTGGCATTACACTCACAATACTAGGTACTACATTTGTGAAGGGCAAAACTATAACCAGTCTTTGATTGCAGTAAAAGTATAAGTTAAAATGATTCATTTAGAAACACCAATAAATGTAAAAACAATCCAAAAAATGAATCAAATTTGATGTAGAAGCACTCGAGCAGATGTTTTGATTTTGCATTGAGTTTAGAAAACTCCACTGAGGTACACTGTAAGTCATAACAATATGAGTATTGCACACATTATTTAATCGCTCTAGTCTATTAACTTGCCACTGTTCAGCAACAACAAAATCAACGATTTAATGCTTGATTATGTTTAAATAAAAGTGACTGCGTCAATATGTAAGTTAGTTTTACTAGATCTATTTTTTTATATTAGATCTACATGCGGTAAAAATATTTTCACTTGAAAGCAGTCCAATTTCATTGAAAATACAATATGACAAAAGGACTAAGAAAGCTGGCTAAGAGCTGACCATCCTACCTAATAGTAATAAATGTCTGAGATTGTGTGAACTGTGTCATTGCTTTTTGTTCAAATTGTATTTAACAACCTACTGCGCCATTACACTTATTAATAATAAAATTCACCTGAAACAATAGTTATATGAAATAATAATTTTTCGCCTACCTTTTTATCCTTAAATTGTTTTTGCGAAACCAAAGGCGTAAGTAAAATATCCTTTCTTTTACTTAAAAGCACAAACGTAAACTTTTTTTGTTCTTTGTACACAATTTGAGTCAAGCACGTACTGTACTGTAGACGTAATAGTATGTCACCATTATGACAATTTTCAATGCTGATTACGTCAGTCAGTGACGTTCGACGCAATTTTAATTTCAAGAGGGGAAGTAGAGAGTGGTGACTTGGGAACAAGGTATTAAACGAACTGATTATTTCAAATGACACATCAGCTATGATTTGTTTGTTTGTTTGTATGGTGTTTTACGTCATTTTCAACACATGTAAGGTTATATATGACGGTGGAGTTTTGGGTGGTTGAGGCAGACCATCCACTTGTCCTGGGTAGAACCAGTACTATAGAACCAGTACTATACACCTCCCGCCATCCGTAAGGATCGACACATCCTCACAAGTCGAGCTCCCAGTGGGATTCGAACCTGCAGCGGTGAGAGGCGAGAAGGTTTACAACGCAACATTCAGTATCACATGAAACAATTCATTCCTATTCCTTCCTACCTGATCATTGCTGCTAAGTGAAGGCATTTACATTTAGGAAATAGGAATAGATTGGATCATCCTGAGAAGTCTCATTAAAAAAAGTATGAATACATAATTATACTGATCATGCTTATTCAAGTTCACCTGACACTTACTCACAATTCAAGTCATTTTTTGACAACTGTGGCCGATTTGCTTCACAATTATTATTATTAATTTTCTTTCTTTTATTTATTATTATTATTTTATTTATTTTGGAAAACATTTCCACCACTTAACTTGTTCAATATTGTTTTGTTCTGGATATGTTCATAGAAGAAAGTTTATCTAAAATGTTTCATATTATCCTGCTCCCACAAAAACAATGCATGTATTCAATACTTTTTTCACAAATAAGGCAGTTTTCGCGCTTTTTTTTCTCCACCAAAATGACAGGCTATGGTCGGGAGTCTTCACAATTTTTAGGGGGGAAAAGTCCTGCCAACATTACAATGGAAATCACACTGCAGTGCTTGGTTTGATTTAGTTTAAACTTATTTATTTTACATCGATTGTAACGAAAGCTCTATGAACTTATTTGAATCACTCTCGATGTCTTCCTGGGTAAAACCAGTACTAAGCAATGCAGTTGAAGTGTTTTGCTCAGGGACACAACGCATATGGCAATGGCGGGAATCGAACTCACGACTTTTGGATCATGGGTCCAACGCTCTACCACTAGATCACAGCGCTCCACGGTTTGATTTGGAAGTAATAGAGTATAATGTGTATATCCCCATTTCGATTTCGAATAGTTATGCTTAAATAATTTGTTGAATTAGTTTTTTTTATGTGATGATCGCAAAGTTTGTATGTGAATAGTAGTGGGTTGCGTTTTTTGTATGAGTTGGGTTTAGAAAATCCCTATGTTATAAGGTATTACAGTATTAGTAATATTACACAATGTAACCATTTTATTTACTTAAACCGACGCTCGCCATGAGGCAGTGCCTTATTCATATTATATGTTTTAAATTACTACAGACAATCTCACTTAAAGATGTGATTACACAATTACACAATTGAAAAGTATTTGACGCATGTTCATGAAACTTCACACATATCTTCATCTCAACTCAAGGAATGTTGTTACACATGTTCAATAACTCTGACCTTCTTTCATTTTGGCAGACTTATGCCCTTTTATAAGACTAACCTGCAACCTAACCTTGGAAATAAGAACAAGGCAGGCGACACAAGTGTTTCCATGGAACACACTTCTAGTTCAAGGTAGACTTAGTTACCGCTTCCCACTAATTAATCTGGAAACTGATATTTCTATGTCTATACTAGTTCGACATATTAAGCCGTTATATTTTTTTTTTTGTCAAGAGTTGGCGTGGCACAGTGGATAGAGTGGCGCACTTAAAACCATAGGACCCGGGTTCAAACCTCACCGGCGCCACTGAGTTTCCTCCAGTGTGTTCGTCATTTCCCTTTAGCGTGTCAGTCGGAAGTGGACATAAATCCTCCTATCCGAAGTCTTTTCTCCGAGCATGTTTAATAACCAAGAGTAGGGGTAGGGCGGTTTTCCAGATTCCAGTGAGACCTACCATTCAGGACCAGATCTGCCTTATTTTTTGTCGTGTGGGGTTGTGGCTATTGGTGGGCCGGTGGGGGAAAGCCAGATAAATTGGACTACAGCTTTGTTTTAATATTTTAACATTAAATATGGCTGCATATGGTAATGCTCGCAAAAAACCCACAGCATTAACACACCTCAGGGTGTATATAATCCGAGCCTTCTCTGACCTTACCAGTAGTACGATTTTGATATTTCATCTGGCTGTGTATGCCTAAAAAAAGTCACAAAAAAATAAAATAAATGAAGACCTTCTAGGGTCAGAGAAGGCTCGGATTAGGGTGTATATTGGCCAGTTGAGTACTATGATACCAGATGGGCCATCAAAACGCACACCAAGAAATCGAACAGCTGCCGATCTTTTTATATATGCTTCACCTAATGGTCACTGACGCTCGTTATACTTTTTGACCGACAGTGCCGAGTCGATTTATTTTTATTTTTGATAAAGAAATAACATGATTTTCGTTACATGAAGCACACGTCATGTACAATATGAGCTTCAACAACAGCATCTCCTTGTATTGAATTCAAAACGTTTTATCATTTTTAAACGCATTTTATAATTGACATCTCTTAGGAGTTATTTCCCCTCGCTTCGGAATTTTAAATGTATGAATCTCGCAATTTCTCGCGCAGCAAAGCTTCTAAAAGTCAATACAGCTGTAGATGACGAAATTTAAAGGGTAACTGAGATTTTAATCATGTAAAATTGTCACAATCTTCGAAATTACTTGTTTAAAAAAAAAGAAAATGGCGACCGTTTCACATTTTTTTGACTTTGACGGAAAATGACGTACTACTTTCCGTTGTCATGTGTTGCTATGAAAAGTAGACGGCGGAGCTAAATAACCACTCTGCTTCCCACCTGCAACTTAAAGTTTTTTTAGTTGACCTGATTAATAAAACAATGCGAATGCTAAATAAATATTATACAAGGTAATGAAATGGTTCTTTCTATATTGATATTAATGCGTAACATTTGGCAAAATATCGCTAAAGGTGACATATTTTTTGTTTGTTGGTTTGGTTTGTTGGTAAGGGAATAAGCTGTCTATCTTTATTGCAAGGTATTGTTGTATTACAAGTACAATTTACCGTTTTTAATTTTAAACACTCTAAGAACTAGGTCTGTGTGATTAAAGAAAAGCATAAACAGGGACAGAATAGTATGTATTTTCCAGAATTTTGACGTCGACTAATGTAGAGCAAACCATTTGTTTTATAAACTTACCATCTCCCCACTCCCCACTTAAAAAAACAAAACAAAAACAACAACAACAATATATATGTATGCATGTATGTGAACAAAAATCTGTAATTGGAGGCTTCGTAAGGCACTTTTTTCATTCCTCTTAAGCTGTACATCAATGACAAGTATACAGTCATCGTGATCAAAATCTGTAATCGTTTTTATGATATGATTAGCATGGCCAGGTAGTTCATGTTTTGACAATTAACTTAAAACATATTCTTTTGAGTACAAACTGTACTATACTTCAAAACTGTACATGCCATAGGAAGCGTTTTCATAGTATGCGTGAGTTGGGACATGGGGTGGGGTGGGGACGAGGTGGACAAGGATCTTTCCAAATATATGTTAACTTCCAAATATTATTACTGCGGCTCTGATAAACACAAGAGTGCTGCAGTCCACCTTTACACTTTGGGTTGTATTATTCAGAGTTCTCCGTCTTACTCACAGATTGTGCATAATCAAAACGTAATTATGTTTTTATTTGGTCTAGCATATCAAAGTGGAATTCAATAAATAAATAAATACATATATAAATAAATAAACTTCAGTTTTTAATCGTTCAGTGAGATACGAGATTTCGGAACATGCATTGCTGTCGTAATATTATGCTTATTGTTTTTGAATTGTAGGATCTCTAACAGAAAAGCAGAAAGCTCAACTGACTAAACTTCAAGATGCTATGGGATCACTGAAACCGTTGATGGACGGTTGGCAATCGGCACTAAAACCTTTAGAGGATAATGTTTTCATGGCATATGGTACCATGAAGACGACCGTTGGCGGACGCGAGGAGGTGATTCAAGTAATCGATGTTGTCGCTTACATCATTCAGGACGCACTACAACAGATGTCGCAGGCATACAATATAACCAAAGGCGGCATTGATGGGCTCTCGGTGATTGACCTGACGCAGCTGTCTAACTACGTATGCAATTCTTCGTTATAGTAGATGTTTTGTAAACATATTTATTTCATTTATATAAAACAAATGTGTTATATGTCATAATGAACGAGCTCTAATTAATAATTACCTCCCATGAACAAACTCAATAACACCGGGTCTGCTACTTTTCTCTCTTGTTTGTGTCTATTCCTTCAAATGGATCCCCTTTTCAGTAGTTATTGTTATATGTCTATTTTATTTATACGTTTATTTGATTAAGGAATTAATTAAATGCAATAGAACACATCTACTGTGTTATACATTCCTTAATTAGATAAACATGCATTTAAGTTTATGTTTATCACATAAGCTGATGAGACAAATAATATAAGTACAAGTTCCTTCTATACATGAACGACCTTTTTTTCGTCCATGTGCATGCGCGCAAGTAGCCGGATGACCATGTCATCACGATAGCATCGTTAAGTGATATATGGAAGTATAACGAAGACATGAACAGTTTTATGGTAATGGAAATGGTTAATCTCATATTCTCGTTATGCTAACTACATACATTTGTCATTCAATAAAGGAATCTTTTACAGGTTTTTGGGGCATTTGCTGATGCACAGGCCGTTATAGATCTTCGTGATAACAAGGGCAGCATAGTGACAGATGACAAATTGAAAATGTTTAAGTTTCCTGCAGAAGCAGACGACAAGGAGGTAAATCGTGTATTGAATGCAGATTTCCCGGAATGGAAGGATAACGTCAACAGTCAAGGATTCAGCCTGGCGACCATGGCCGCCAGTATGGCTACAGGCGCATTCACAAAATCACAGGTCATAATGAAGGTATATATTGAAGACAACTGTGGCTTAATTTTATAATTATAATTTACACCTCTGACACATGAGATTTCTTTTCTGGATCCCCGAGGGGATACTAAAATGTTGGAATAAATTAATAGATGGGAAAAAAACATTTATACAGTGCTACAGTTTATAAAAACCCAAGCGCTTTCGGCTTACGCTTTCATCAGGGGTATACAAACACGAAAAGAACAAATACGAAACAAAAAATCACTAAAATACACGGCAGTTTAAATACCTTAAATAAAACTCTTTAAAAAACAAATCGTTTGGTAGTGTTGCAGGGAACACTGTCAAACGATAAGTTGTTTTTTAAAGAGATTTATTTAAGGTATTTAAACTGCCATGTATTTTAGTGATTTTTTGTTTCGTATTTGTGCGAATATATATATGATATAAGGAGAAATATTTGCGAACTACCAAGGACAGACAACCTTCGGACGAACTACGGCAGGGCGACTAGCTATGACGAGATACACAGAAATCAAGCGTATGCATTCACTTCCTAAAGAGGATAGCTGCATATATGTTTTTTTTTAAATTGTGCTCAATCATTTATTTCCACATCAATTAGGTTATGCATGACACCCAGTTTAATTGGTGGGGGAAAACTTTAGCCAATTGGGACGAACACATATTTCTGAGTAAAACCACCGTCCGTCTGCTGACATTAAACAGTCAAAGAAACACATTAATGGAAAACATAAATTACAATATTGATGCTGTATGACATTTATATTACTACATTTGGTTTTGGTATTTCGTAGGTCAATTCGTATCTGCGAGAAAAGATCTACCCTCAAATAAAAACTGCAGCAAAAGCAGCAGGTCAAAAGGCAGCAAAGGATTATGTCAATGGAGAGAAACGTAAGAGACGTAACATTGATATTTTGTATTTAGATACGGCCATAGAGCTCTATGGAAACCGGAAAATAGTTTGAATTCATACGGACACAGGGATATGTATTTTATGTATTTGAGACGGGTGCGGGGAACCCAAATTTGGAAACTTTAAATTAAGTTGCTTTGAAATCATTGAAATAATTATTTGAAATAACGTCTTTGAAGCTAAAACGAGTTTTTTTTTTAAATAAAGAAATGATAAACTGGAATCCCCCGTCCTCAAAAGAACCTCGTTTCCCTTTTCTTCAGGATGGCAGAGAGGGAAATATCTAAAATTTGGAGATTATGATTATTATTGAAAATGTCACAAAACCCACAACGAATACAAAAAAAGGGTGATTTTAAACTCCGATTCCCATATGATTATCAATAGGGACGACACGGTCTGCTGCATATATTCCGTATATTTTTGTTAAAGATAAATATTATACACAATATTATCAGTGATTTTTATTGCATCAAATGGTGATAACTTTTAATTCATTATTTCCGCAACACGGGTAGTCATATAGTGGCGATATAGCGTCATGGAATGTGCGTAAAATGAATTATGAGTTGGTAATTCTTAATTCAACTCTCCAGTTTTTGGGTTTGGTCTGGCTGGTTAAAGTTGTTTATAATGTGTCTATAGTTTTGGATTCTCAAAATATGTAAGTTATATATATACCTCGTCGTCAGTAGACTTAAAAACGGTGTACACATGTTGTAACATGTGTCTGTTGTTGGCGGTGTTTGTGTTTAATTGAAAAAGTGTCGCCAATACTTGCTCGGTTACACATTTGATATTGTTGTGGCGATAACTGGTCCAATCTCAGGGTTCAGATTTATAAACCAATCTCCTTGCTCGACTTCAAAAATGAACTCCAGATCAACCAATGATCGCCATGCTTTCATTCTTACATACATTGTGATGAGACAATGTATGTAAGAATGAAAGCATGGGACATTGGTTGATCTGGAGTTCATTTTTGAGTCCGAGACAAGAGATTGGTTCCTATAAATATGATAACATTGCATTCATATGCTGATCCAGGATTTCACCTAATCGTAACATTTTCAAGACAGTTTGACAGTTTTACATGGTATATTTCAATATGTTTCCGTTTTCTCCTAAGTTTTACCGGATTTCATTAAATATTGAAGGTTTAGTATCAGATTTTGATGGAACTTATGCCCATTAAGGGAATAAATGGGGTCGTAAATAAAAAAAAATCAGACTTTAGGGTTGTCGGCTCCTTTGCTGGACCCTCTAGATCTGTCCTTGACCAGTTTACAGCAGTTTTGTTTAATTAACGAATGCCAGCAATTTTGTGAAAACGAGTGACGTAACTTCTCTAAGAGAAAATTAAGATTTACTTAGAACCTCCAATGTCTTGAGTATATGCTCTCACATAATAAAAGTAAGTTTAGATTTTTCCAGCTTTTTCGTCTAAACTACTCTACTTTTGACGCTGATCAACGACAATATCACGAAAAGGAACAACGTGTACGAAAGAATTACAGAAGAAAGAGTTATACATATAAATAAGTGTCATGTGGTCAACTATCATTCAAGCAATACCTTTTACCATTGTATCCATTCATTATAAAAGACGATTCAAAAGTAATTGAATAAAATGTCACAATTTTCATTTCAGCTAATATCATCTTGAAAGCATTGATTCCGATTGTCGGTCCACAACAAGCCCGGGATTACGGCAAAGAAGTTCAAAAGACAGCTATCGAGAAAGCACAAGCTGCAGCAAAAGTTGCGGGGAAGACAAAGGCAGAAGAATTAAAGAGTCATATTGAAAGCGATCTCACACCTGTAGTTAAAGAAGTTGTGAATGCGAACAAAGACCAGATGAAACTAATTGGAAAGTACGCTGCACAACAGATCCTGAACACCGTGGTGCCTCCTGGCTCCGGCTCCAAATTGTAAATTGTGTTTTCCTGTTCTCTAATCAAAACCAAAGCTGATAGTACAACTACAATGGTGACTAGGTGTGATCAGTCATTCGCGTATACTTTTGTTATAATGTTAAGATATTGAAATATTCTTCATTCCCTTTCTTGGTTCGTTCGTCTCAAATCACTTTATTATAAAAGACCTTAGGTTGGACATTCTGTTTTAAACATTTAATTGTGATCGACCCTAAAGTAAAATGTTCAATGTGTATAGTTTAATCCATACTTTCGTCAATACAAAATTGTATAGTGTAATCCATACATTCGTCTTATAAACTCAATATACATTGTATAGTGTAATCAATACAGTCGTCTTATAGACTCAATAATGAAAATACTATGGACTATAGGATGCGAAAGTGGGAGTGGGTTGTGGAGTGGGTTGTGGGGTGGGGGAGGGTGGTAGAATTGGCTAGCTGATTTGTACCCCACGGCTCATGTGCATTGTCGCTAAATACCAGTTGAAATCGAACAAAATTGTCATACATGAGATGGGAAGACATCTGAGTCCAGAGGCCATATCATAGAATAAAATATTAGAAAGGGCAATAATTTGACATACATCTTTTTCTCCCTAAGTTCAGTTTATGCTGAATATTGTTTTAATTAAAAGAGCAAATCCTTTAACTTTACATGCTTCCTATACCCAAGTGTTCAAGATGTCTAACATGGGTATATGTTTTGATATTGCTCAATACAGTACCAAAAAATCGACGTCGAAACGATGAAAAACTGGTCCAAGTGTTTACTCGGAAGACCCCGTGCCTAAACCGTGTCACTCTGTAAAGCGTACGAAACTACACCACGGATCAATTTAGTCGTCACCTCAGATAATGAATGCTAATTGTTTTCCTTACCAATTAACTCAATCAAAGATACATTTTCCCTTTGTTCACAACCGTTAAAATTTGTTTGAATCAACAGCCATATTGGTCTGGTATCTGCGCTTGAAGAGAGAGTAACGAAGTAGCGAGCGCAGTCTGGGAAGGGTACCAGACCAATATGGCTGTCGATTGAAACAACATTTGTTGTAAAAAGAAGAGAAATTGAAGCTTTGATTGAGTTAAATCGTGAGGAAAACAATTAGCATTCATTATATGAGATGACGACTAAATGATCTGTGGTGTAGTTTCGCACGCAACTGCCGTTAGAGTTGTTGTTGACAGAGTGTCTCGGTTTAGGCACGGGTTCTTCCGAGTAAATTTAAATATAAAACTCGGACAGGAAAAGTAGCATTCAAGGACGACAGTCAACCACAAACACACAGAAACAAAGAACAACGTATAAAGATGAAAAAATACCAAATAAGACATCACAAACACAAAAGGGTTGACAATAGGGCTACCGCCTTGGAACGGTCAGTCTAAAAAAACTGGGGGTTTAAACCAGGTTCTAGAGTGCACCAAACCTCACACTTACCCAACTGTCATCCCAATAAAATGTGACAATGTAAATAAAGAAATCCCCGCCATGAACTATTCTCTAACCAACAAGGCAGCATTAATAGGCAATATTAGTAAAACATAAAACATATTAGTAAAACACAAAAATACTCGTGTATATATAAATACAAAAAGAAATAGCCTAGAAAGCCACAAAGAAGGTACTCGATGACTTGGCAGAAGCCAGAGCAACAAGAGAATAAACCATTGAGGGCACGACAAGACAAGACTGCAGACAAACATCAAAAGTCACCGTCCTTTTGGTCTTTAGGTAGACGTCATCATAGGGTCCACAGCCTGTCCGGTCATCGCACAATTAAAGAGGAAAGCATAGTGGCGAACTATATATGGGTCCACCACCAAGCATGCAGTACGTTCGATGTCGATTTCTCGGTACTGAATTGAGCGATTTTAAAATATATACCCATGTTGGACACCTTGAACACTTGGGTATAGGAAGCATGTAGAGTTAAAGGATTTGCTCTTTTAATTAAAACAATATTCGGCATAAACTGAGCTTAGGGAGAAAAATCTGTGTGCCAAATGATTGCCCTTTTCTAATATTCTATTCTATGATATGGCTGCTGGAATCATGTCCTCCCATCTCATGTATGATAATTTCCAACTCATGTAGGACACTTTTGTTCGATTTCAACTGGTATTTAGCGACAAAGCACATGAGCCGGACCCCTATGATTCTGATTATCGGATTTCTACGGTGTCCGGTTGGGGCCAGATACAATGTCGTATTGTCGTGGGCGACAATGCGACGCCCGACAACGCGACATCGCGACATCGCGATACGACAGTGCGACATTGCGATACGACAACTCGACATTGCGATACGACATCACGACAATTATGTCATTATGTTGTATCGCAATGTCGTGATGTCGTATCGCGATGTCGCGATGTCGCATTGTCGGGCGTCGCATTGTCGTGCACGACAACGCGACATTATGTCGTATTGTCGTAATGTCGCCCACGACAACGGGACATTCTTTCAATTGTCGTAATGTCGCGATGTCTCGATGTCGTAATGTCGCGTTGTCGTGATGTCGTTGGCATTACGACAATTGAAAGATTGTCGCGTTGTCGTGGGCGACAATACGACATAATGTCGTGTTATCGTGCACGACAATGCGACGCCCGACATCGCGATACGACATCACGACATCGCGATACGACATCACGACATTGCGATACGACATAATGACATAATTGTCGCGATGTCGTATCGCAATGTCGTGATGTCGTATCGCAATGTTGAGTTGTCGTATCGCAATGTCGCACTGTCGTATCGCGATGTCGCGATGTCGCGTTGTCGGGCGTCGCATTGTCGCCCACGACAATACGACATTGTATCTGGCCCCAACAGGACACCGTAGATTTCGCATCTCAAAACGATGGTTTGTTGATGCTTTCGTTTAATTTGTTTATTTATAAAAGGCGCAATAGTAACCAAACTTTAAATGGTTGATGTATTTAATAGTGTATAGCGATGATTTTAATTTATACAACCGTTAAATTTTCGAAAATCCTGTCGCTCAGCTAGGCTGCTGGCGAGGGAGGCTGATAGTTTGACGTTTGTGCGAATTTCGGTAGTTTTTTTTTGCATAAAATGTGATTTTTGTTGATTTTGGAAATAGCTAATGTTTGACAACCCATTAATTAATTTTGATTTGAGAATGATTTAACGTATTATTTGAATATTTTTACAAAATGTTCGTTTATTTGTCAGTAAAATTAAACGGTCAATGTAAATCGTGTAAGGGGGCATCTCAGCGTTATTACCGTACTGTATAAGTGCATGTTTAATCAAAGATTTTTCAGCATTTAATTTTACATGAAAGAATTTGGACAATACTCACACAGGCTACATTATATACCATCGGAAGTAGACTTTTCAGTGGTAAATGAAAATACATCAGCTTTGAAAATTGTTTGAGAAATAAAGATTTTACAACCAAAATTTTGTTGATACTAATGCTGAGGCTTCCCACTGTCAATAGTTTGGGCTTACTCTGTTAGTGTATTCAGTAGTTTTTTTCGGCTGTTTTTATAGCTGTTATTGGGCTATAGTATATACCCAATGCCAAAACGTATATTTTTTTCCCAATTTTGAGACAAAAATTCCCAATTGACAGTTAAAAATATATAAAAAGAAAAAATGGAAAAAGGAAATATTAGTGTCAAGTACAGTACTGAGAGTGAAATGCTTTTAAAAGCCTCGGTTGACATGAGTGTTCTGAAAACAGTATTACAGATATCATTATTAAATGATTGTTTTACTGTATTTTTGCCCATTTTATGAAAAATCGGGCTTAAATTCCCAATCGTTACGGTATGGGTTATGTTCCCAAAGTATAGAACAAAAAAACCACTGGTATTTGTAAGCTTACCAGATTTTAAAAATGAGATGTAGGGTCCTATTGAAACCACAGCGTCCGAACGCAATGGCATCGTAGGTCCGCACTGTACTGCAAACGGTCTCACACCTCTATTATCTCCCTTGAAAGCTCACGGACCTAGAGACAAAAGGAAAACAGAAAATAATTCTAACTTTTTCTCTATTTTAGGCAATTTTTAATTTGACAAAGAGGTTTTTCTTTGCTTCAGCATACATCTGCAGTGTAAAAGACTGATGATACAGAAAATCCCACGTTGATATGAAGTTGCATTCAAAATTCATAAGCATTTGACCGAAGCACCACAAAGTCAGCTAGATAGTGTATGAATTTGGTATTTTTCATAGAGGTTGCATAAATATGAGCGAGGAAAAAAACCAACCTGGCTAATGTTTGTATTTTTTTGTTTTATTTTACAGATCTTAGCAGTCCTGAAGATATTAAATCAACAACAAGGTCTGCTGGCACGTTTTGAAGGTCATGTGTTGGAAACAGCTATACAGTAACCCTATGTGAAATTAATTGTGGTGTGAGACCTGAAGCAGCACATGGAATTTGTCAACAGTCAACAGAGTTTGCATCGTGATGCAGGTAAGGGACCCTGATTTGGCATTTTTTTAGAACTATTTTTGTGTCAGCATCATTTGCAATGGCAGCTGAGGATAATTTAGATTTTTTTAATAAATATTTGATGATTTTGCAAGCCAAGATTGACTATGGCCATGCAAACAACAATCTCGGATGCATGTTTTGGGACGAGTCCCAATTTGGTGTGAAACAGACCGACTTTGGAAGTCCGAAATATGGCAGACAGCAAATAGTTTTGCCAGGTGGGGAGTCTACCAGCATGCATGCTCACAGACTAATGTATATTTGCACGCATCAGTTTTTTTCACCCCGTGAATCGGGAGTAATAGACGTTTCCCACCTCTGCCATAACTCATTGTGCATCAGGTCTGATCATCTTTCGTTGGAACCACCAGCTATCAACACCAGTCGCAAGAAATGCAAACTTAGCCATGTTTGCAGTGGTCATGGCCAGTACCAACATTGCTTATTTTAAGGTTAGCTTTATTTCATAGTGGGGATGACAGACAGACTTTATCACTGATTTGTTTTTACCCCACCCACCTTGAGTTATATGTGTTTGCTAATTTTATGCTTTGGCGTAGGATATGATTTTTTTGGTGTTGCAGATGTTCCCCAGAGGCATGGAATGATTCTAAAACAGTATGTTCTTCTTCTAACAGGTTGTTACTTACCATTTGCAAGAGGAGGTGGTGAGGTGGGTGGGGAAGGTTGAAGCTCGTCTAACATACCTTTCTTATATGTTGCAGATTCATGCTGTTCATCGTATTTGTTAAAGTTCGCGACACGTTTCATTTACCTTGCTGATTTGTACTTCTGTGTCCTTTGGCGGGTTCTGTCATACTCACTTTTCTTTTGCAGACGTTTCAGAGCTGTGAATGCCTTGGTTCGAGCTGGAAGTGGAACTCCCAGTGCCACCATCTTCGCCATGTTGGAGTCAGCGCGACCCTCATTTACTCGAAGACCTGCGCTAAACTTACGAGCTTTGGCATTTCGTGGGTAAGTCGTGTCTTTGGGATTGGATGTATTAAAGGCTCGGTTGATTGCTTCATTTTTGTTTGGTGTGCTCTGGAACCTAGTCTTCTTTAAACAGTCATCTCCAAGCCTCAACGATAATATCGCCTCTCTTAACAGTTTTCTGTCCTCAATCGACATGTCAAAATATTTTGCATTTCCTGGAATAAAGTCCATCTTCCAGTTGAATGGGGGCTTACCGGAGCACGCAAAAGAAAGTTTCGAGCAGGTTTCTCCGCATCTAAACCATGGAGATATTTCACACATTGATAAGAATGATATCTTTACACGGTATTATATGTTTTGAATCATTCCAGTTCTCTTTCGGGTATCTGGCATTGATTTTTCTTTATTTGATATCTAATTGATATCTAGTTGATATCTAAAATGTATTGGATATCATTAATGTTCCACTATAAGATTTGTAAGTGTTTAATGAAGAAAGTGACATGACTGTTATGTTTTACATATTCATAAATGACCTTTCATTGTAAAAAAAATGGTCTTGATATCTGGATATCAAATATCTGATATCTCAATTTTTTTATTTTTTTTAGGTATCTAAAATGTTAACGGGTTCAATGGTTTACTCCACATGTGAAATATAGCGTCTGTTGTGGTTATATTAATTATTTAATTAAAGTTATCAGCATTCTTATTTCCGGTAACTGTTGAATATCATCTTTTTAGTGAAATTAATTATTTTTAGCTCTACTGATCCGTCTGTCCGTCTGTTTGTCCGTCCGTAAACTTTTTTTTGTAACGACTACTCCTCTGAAACTACAAGATGGATTTTCATGAAACTTTACAGAAATGTTGCCCATGATGTCTAGTTGATCCTAGCAATTCATGTTGATGTGAAATCCAAGATGGCCGCCAAAGCTAAAAATAGATTTTTAAAAAACAAGTTTGTAGCGACTACTTTTTTTTTTGAAAACTGTAAATGAGATATGGGACTTTTTCTGACATGATGTCGAAAATTATTTTGATTCGACATTAAACATGGCTGCCAGCTGCCATCTTTGTTTGCATAGAGTTAAATAATAAAAACTACGCGACTACTCCTCTGAAACTACTTGACGAATTTTCATGAAATTAAACTTCACAGGAATGTTGCTCTTGATGTCTTGTTGATCCAAGCAAAATATTTTAGGCCGGGCGGAAATTCAAGATGGCCACCACGGCTAAAAATAGATTAAAAATAAATAAATTGTAGCGACTACTTCCTGAAAACAAGAAGTGATATTGATATGGGACTTGTTCTAAAACGATCATGACATGAGGTTGGTCATTGTCGAAAATCATTTTCATTCAACGTTAAACATGGCTGCCGCGGCCATCTTTGTTTACATAGAGTTATAAGCTTGTAGCGACTACTCCTCTGAAACTACATGACAGATTTTCAAGAAACTTCACAGGAATGCTGATCTAGCTATCAGATACCTATCAGTAGAGCTTTAAGGTCATTGTGGTCTTGGTTTTAGAATTTAATCTCGTTACCATGGAAACCGATTTTTTTTTTTTTATTTAGGTTACACTGGTTTATCATTTATGGTACCAGCTCATAGAATAATATTATTTTAATCATACTGTATTATAGCAGGTGACCTAATGGGATTATGGTGAAAATTTCATGAAGATTCAAGCAAATATGGTGGAGTTATTACAAAAATACTATGTGGGGTATAATCTCTTTATGTACTTTTATTTTGCAGCGAGCACTTGTGTAATAACAGCGATACACTGACTCCACAAATTTCAATTATTTCACTTCTGCATTTGATGGAAGCTTCCTTTTGGTCTTATTTTATAGGTATTGCATAGAGCTATTGTATGTATTGTTGTAAATGATATTGCTTAATTTGTTTTGGCTCTTCAGGTCTCACACCTCTATTATCTCCCTTGAAAGCTCACGGACCTAGAGACAAAAGGAAAACAGAAAATAATTCTAACTTTTTCTCTATTTTAGGCAATTTTTAATTTGACAAAGAGGTTTTTCTTTGCTTCAGCATACATCTGCAGTGTAAAAGACTGATGATACAGAAAATACCACGTTGATATGAAGTTGCATTCAAAATTCATAAGCATTTGACCGAAGCACCACAAAGTCAGCTAGATAGTGTATGAATTTGGTATTTTTCATAGAGGTTGCATAAATATGAGCGAGGAAAAAAACCAACCTGGCTAATGTTTGTATTTTTTTGTTTTATTTTACAGATCTTAGCAGTCCTGAAGATATTAAATCAACAACAAGGTCTGCTGGCACGTTTTGAAGGTCATGTGTTGGAAACAGCTATACAGTAACCCTATGTGAAATTAATTGTGGTGTGAGACCAAACAACGAATTAATTATACAATGAAAGTGACAAAATACAACGGAAAGGATGGTGAAGACAGGGTTACCGACTTGGAACGGTCAGTGGGCAATAAGGCCTACAGGTTAGCTTGAATCGATTCTATGTGTACACAATCCTCGCTATTATCCTGTCTTCAGCGCCCAAATAGACAAGACAGTGTAAACAAAACTACATCCAATAAAAAGGAATTCTCTAACAATAAAGTCCACATCCAGAGAAAATAACAAAAAAAAACACTAAGATGTTGTTGTAAAGCTATATACAATACAATACAAAATAAGAAACATCTCAGGATGTATCCAGAATTGTACAGAACAACCACAGCAGTTGCAGCCAAAGAAAAAACCAGTCTTGGGTACGACCAGAAAACCCGAGGGACGAAAGCTCATGTACCTACCTCCCTTAGTCGGGGTTTCAGTAGGTGCAATCATAGTGTCCCAAGAGGTTGTCCAGTCATCTCACAAGGGAAAAGTGAAGCGTAGTGACTGACTGTAGAGGGGTCAATCACTAAACATGCAGTGCGTTGTAATACTAAAGGGTCGTACCCTTTTCTGACGAACCAGATAATCTGGTACGGTTTAAGTCAACACAATACTGGTGTAATAAATCAAGTAGACGTGCAGTAGGACGTGAGAATTCGATTAGAGATGTATGTTGTGTTGATCCAGATAGGAGTCATCTCTTCAGCCATATATATCTAAGTAATTTTTATATACTGGAAGTGGTATTACTCTCCGTCCTAATACTGTCAGTAATTTGAAGAAATTCATTTTCTGTTTATTTTTTTGTTGTTTGATTACATTTTTTATAAACCAAAACATACAAATCATGAATGAATGAAAATGTCAAAGATTGCTAATTTATTAAAGGGACACACATCAATCTTGATTTTTGAAAAACTCACAACATTTTAATAGTTTTTCTACTTGACTTGTATTTGTTCAATCATTAAAAGGACACAATGGTAGTCTGTTATCGTAAAGTTTTATCAATCCTGAAAATTGGCATCTCGATTAATTCTGTATCATTTTAACTTGAAATCTTCATGCAGATCATTAAATTAAATTTTGAGTTTTTTTTTTTCTTCGTTTAAATACAATGTATTATTGGCACAATATAATCAGCAGTTATTAATAACCAAAACAATTTGCTTTATACTATTCCTTAATAAATATTATTGATTTAACATGCGCAAGTTATGTAGAAATACGGGTTTACAGGAGGCCGGCGGTTTTAAATAAATCAAGATTGCCGTGTGTCCCTTTTATTTATTTGTTTTATTAAATGTTTCTTATGTTTGTTATCGCCATTTTCACTATGTTTGTCCAAAGGATGTGTTATAAAAGATGAAAATTAAAGTATCGTTCATCTTGAAATAATCAGCAGAATCAGGTTGCCACATCATAATAGCAAAATGTCCTAAAACCGTTTTGCGGTAAATGCAGCCGTTAAAAAAAATAGAAAATGATTTCTAACTTCCAGGTACTGCTGTTGCGGACACTACATAGATTCACTGTTAGATATTAATATTTCCTGATATAGACACAACGCATTGTATATTTTGGGTATTTTTAAATCACCTGATCTATCGGGATCACTCTTCGTCCGTCGTCCGTCCATCCGTCGTCGTTGTTAACTCTTTCTTTAAACGACTTCTCCTCAGAGCCACTTGGCCAATTTTCACCAAACTTCATAATTATGTATGGTCATTAGATGAACACTTTTTAGATTTGTTAAAATTAGATCAGCGGGACATTCAAGATGGCTGCCACTGACCGTTCCAAGGCGGTAGCCCTATTGCCAACCCGTTTGTGTTTGTGATGTCTTATTTGGCATTTTTTTCGTCTTTATAAGTTGTTCTTTGTTTCTGTGTGTTTGTGGTTGACTTTCGTCCTTGAATGCTACTTTCCGTGTCCGATCTTTATATCTATAATTACCACAATTAGTTTAAACCTTAAAAAAAAACATCTTCTCTAAAACCGCTGAACAGATGTCAATAGTTGTTCAATTAAAATGATCGCCAACGCTTAGACTATCAAGTTTGTTCAAATGAAGTCCCCGGGGTCAAAAAAATAAAGATTGCCGTGTGTCCCTTTTAAAATTCGCAGCCTTTGTATAATTACATCTTAATGAAAAAATATTGGCAATAAAATATATATAATATTGAAAAACGATGTTGATAATCATAATAATTATAACGGTTCCAGTTGGGCATATCAAATTAAAGATATCCTTGACAACTTTGGATTTTCTGATGTTTTGTTATATCAATTTGAAGCAGATATTCCATTTGAATTAATAAAACAACGCTTGATTAACTCATAACATCAAAGTTGGTATTCAAATATCAATAACTCTAACAGGTTAGAATCATACTGTCGCTATAAACACAGTTTTGATATGGAAACATATTTGAACCTATTAGATGATAACAAATTCCGAATAGCACTGGGTAGATTTCGACTCTCCTCTCACAATTTAGCCATTGAAAATGGTAGATATCTTAATATCTCGCGAGAAAATAGGAAACGTTTTTTGCTTGTATGTCCAATATATAGACACATAAGACAGAACTATTTTAAACCTTACTTTTGCAGATGACCCACGATAAACAAATTTGATGCGCCGGTTAATGTCTTATAACTCGAACAGAACAATTATAAACTTATCAGAATATGTTTATTATGCATTTAAACTTCGAAATGAAATGCAAGTTTAAATTTCTTTACTACATTTCAATCTTTTTTCCATTTAAGAAAAAACAAAAAGGGGTAGGAAAAAAAAAAGAAAAAAAAAAGCTATATCTCTGTAAACTTCAATGTAGATTTTGTATGCCATGTTGTTTTTTTGTTGTTGTTTTTTGCTGTTGTTGTTTTTCTGATTCTCTCACATTTTTTCTTTGATGTTCTCACTGTATTGTATATGTATTATGTGTAGGCTATAAACGTTGTACAGAATGTTTAATGCTAAATAAAGTTATTATATTATATATATAACTAAATTCCTACTGCGTCAGAGTTTCCGTTACCTTAAACATCGACACACTTTTTCAAAATCATATTATCGTAGCCCTGATTGACTTTTATGATATAAAAGTAATTTTAAAATATAGCAGTAATATATTAACACTTCTGCGAAAAGGACTATTAGAACCGGAGTTGTTTGGTAACGTGATTTACACAATGTGTAAGATCCTTAGTCATTGTCACTTATCGTACATTTATCATACATTTTTATTACATTTTTTCAAAAGAATTTCGACCCTATCATTTTGCAACGGCTGCATGCTTTCATGATTAATTGTGCGTGACACTATCATTGCTGAGCGCTGTGGTATAGTGGTAGAGCGTTGGACCCATGATCCAAAGGTCGTGGGTTCGATCCCCACCATAACCAGTTGTGTTGTGTCCCTAAGCAAGACACTTTATCTGCTTTGCTTAGTACTGGTTCTACCCAGGAAGAATATCAAGAAGTACCTAAAAATCGAATAGCTTACAACAGGTATAGAATACATGAGTTAATTCATGACCATAAAGTTAGTTCATGCTTCCCGGTTCCCAGTTTCCGGTACCCGGTTCCTTATTTAAATTGAATCGGGAACCAGGAACTGGGAACGAGTAACTGGTTCCCGGTTCCCGGTTCCTCATTCCCGATTCGAACTCAATGAGAAATTGAAAACTATCACCATGTTTTTCACATTGCACATATCCCAGTTTCATGGAAATCGACATACGATTGGATTCGAATCAGGAACTAAAGGATTCCACTTCGATTTTGCAAGGAAAATATCACAGTTAAGAACACCGCATGTCATGCTATAAAATCGGCAAAATGAAAAAAGAAGCTTTTTTTCATTATTATAACTCCTAAATGTCTATTAATATGAAACTTTGCAATTTCCACATTATTACAGCAGGCTTGAACACACAGAGAAGCCAGTTTCCTATTCGAGCCCAATCGGAAACCGGGAACTGGCGGAACATCGCATGTTATGCTATAAAATCGGCAAAATGAAGAAAAAATAATTTGTTTTCATTGTTGCAACTCCTAAATATCTATTAATATGAAACTTTACAATTTCCACATAATTCCAGCAGACTTGAACACAGACAGGAGCCAGGTCCCTATTTGAGCCGAATCGGGAACCGGGAACCCGATTCGATTCGAATCGGGAACTGAAGGATTCCTCTTCGATTTTGCACGGCAAATATCACAGTTTCATGGAACACCTTATGCTATGCTATAAAATCGACAAAAAGAAAAAAAGTGGTGTTTTTCTTCATAGTTATAACTACTAAACATCTATTAATATGAAACTTTACAATGTCCTCATACTTTCAGCAGGCTTGAATACACACAGAAGCCAGTTCCCTATTCGAGCCCAATCGGGAACCGGGAACCCGATTCGAATTGAATCGGGAATTGAACATCGTTCTATGACTACTTGTATCCTTAAAGTAAACTTTTTTTTTCGCCAGATCATCTTAAAAAAAGCAAATGGTTACTCGATGGTTCTTGTTAAAAAACATAACTGTGTTGGATTTGAAAAAAAAGTAGTTTTTTTCTGACATTCCAGCTCCTTATTCGGAATTTGACATCGTTCTATGGCTACATGTCCCTTTAAAGTATTTTTTTTTTCGCCAGATCATCTTAAAAAATGGTTACTCGATGTTTCTTGGTAAAAAAACATTACTGTGTTGGATTTGAAAAAAAGTAGTTTTTTCCTGACATTCCAGCTCCTTATTAGGAATTTGACATCGTTCTATGGCTACATGTCCCTTTAAAGCAAATGGTTACTCGATAGTTCTTGTTAAAAAAAACATTACTGTGTTGGATTTGAAAAAAATCCTTTTTTCTGACATTCCAGCTCCTTGTTCGGAATTTGACATCGTTCTATGGCTACATGTCCCTTTAAAGCAAATGGTTACTCGATGGTTCTTGTTAAAAAACATTACTGTGTTGGATTTGAAATTTGTTTTTCCTAACATTCTAGCTCCTCATTCGGAATTTGACATCGTTCTGTCGTTTGGTCAAAATGCGGACATTCGGTTCATGCGAACAATATGGTTAAAGCAACAGTAACAATGGTGGACGATGCGTGATCACAATCGGCTCCGGTGAGCTAAAAGTCTGTATTGATTTCAATTCAGCTTAAAATTTATCAGTACCATCCTATTGGAATGAGAATATTGGTCTACTGTTGCATGAATCATTTGTGTATCTTCCATAACTTCTGTGGCCTTATTATTAATTTCTAGAACTTCATTCTCTTTATTTGTGAAATATTGCAAAGTCTAGACTTGTAATAGACTTGTAATATTTGTAATTATTGTTTGTTTCTATGCGTGACTGTGATGCTTGCATTTTATCTCTCTGTGTGTGTGAGTGTGGTTCTTAAGTTTAAAGTCCCTCCGCCTTTTAACCAATAGGACGTCTTAAAGGTATAGGTACAATAGAGTCTGGACTTTCCTTGATTGCTACATTTCGTAGCAATCTCTATAGGTAAAATAGAGTTTGGATTTCATTGATTGCTACATTTCGTAGCAATCTTCATAGGTGCAATAGAGTCTGGACTTTCCTTGATTGCTACATTTCGTAGCAATCTTTATAGGTGCAATAGAGTCTGGACTTTCCTTGATTGCTACATTTCGTAGCAATCTTTATAGGTACAATAGAGTCTGGACTTTCCTTGATTGCTACATTTCGTAGCTATCTCTATAGGTACAATAGAGTCTGGACTTTCCTTGATTGCTACATTTCGTAGCAATCTCTATAGGTACAATAGAGTCTGAACTTTCCTTGATTGCTACATTTCGTAGCAATCTTTATAGGTACAATATAGTCTGGACTTTCCTTGATTGCTACATTTTCCGTTAGAGTTTTATATCTACTTTCCAGTAGCATATTGCAAATCTGTTTTTCCTATTATTGTTTTATATGTATTTGAATAAAACATTACCAAATCATATGTTATACTCAAATTGAAACAATATGACGTTTATTGTTGGACTCTTTCTCTTAAAATAGATAGGTTAAACATAGAATATAAGGTATTAAGTCGTTATATTTAAAGGACAAGTAGTATATAGAGGATCTTAAACGAGTTCCCATTTCATATAAGATTTATAAAACGAGTTATAAATTATTTTAATTTTAACGAGCCTTTTGGCGAGTTAAAATTAAAAATAATTTACAACGAGTTTCATAAATCTTATATATGGAATGGGAACGAGTTAAAGATCCATTTTATCACATAACTGCAATCAAATTAGTAAAAATTAATTCAGATGGACATAGAACCGCCACGACGTCAAACACACTTTAGCGCCAAAACTTCATAAAATATGTGACGTCATAACGTCGCGTCTCACACATAACGTTGCGTATGAAAGAGTTCGTGTTTTACCTCTTTACAAAATAGCAGTTTTGTATAACGTGCATTATTTTTATAAGCTATCACAAATAATAAGTTTATGACTCAGACCTGGGTGAATTTGTAATAAATAAAATAGTTTCAGTTAATAAACTTGCGTAGTGTTACAGGTTTAACTCAACCAATCAAAATCGTTCCAGGTTGTATTACACGTGTATTATAGAATATTAAATGGGTGTTCGACACTGCTAACAAGGGACGTTATGTGATAAAATACAATAAGGAAGATATCAGTGTAGTATTGCACTGTTTAAATAAATATTTTAAGTCTCAGGTGTATTATATTTATGATCATGACCCTAAATAACTACACGGATGTTTTAAAACTGTAAATTCACGTCTTAATGAAAGAACATGAAGACTATAGCCTTTCATAACAGGCGTGTCTTGAAACTTCCTATTTTTTACACTGACTTCACCTTTTCTTAAGGTTATAATAGCGTAAATGAGTCTCCATTGCCCTTCTATAGTAAAGTTAGAATGTTGACAACCTGTTAAAAACTCAAACCTCGTTGAATTCTGGGAAACTTACTTTATCATGCAAATAAACATGTCTGCTATTAAACATCAACAAGGAAATAGGGTGTTTAATACCTTCTAAGAAACATTTCTTCAGTTGTATACTAACACCGGGTCAAAGGTCAACACTATTTTTACTCCTTGCAATTTCATACCCTGTCTACTTTCACTTCTCAAATTTATATCAAAAACTGTCAAAAACATGATGAGCTGCATTTTCAAATATCAACAACATGTCCAGAATACAGTTACAGCCAAACAATAACAGGAAACTGCACTAAAAAAAGTTTTTAAAGAAAAAAAGATTAGCACTCTTTAATACAGAACTACTTTCGACTGCACCAGGCGAGCACATCCTGTTGATTTAGTGTAATTAGACCTTAACACAGGTTGGGCCAGTCTGTTTATGTACAGTGACATCACGGATATCAATAGAGTAGGAAGTTAAATGTGTTTAAAAATGAAACTACAAACCTGAAGAAAAAAGGATAGTCAAACACACTGAAAATTAATCATTCTAAGGTATGTTAATATGTATTTTTTCTCGTTATAGGCAGCATTTATTTAAGAGAAGTTAAATGTGTTTTAAAAATGAAACTACAAACATGATTGCTCTCCAACTGGGAGGAAAATTAAGAGTCAATCAAAACCAAAAGGAATGTTATCATACCCTTTATCTCAGTATATTTCTTACTTGCCTAGTATTCAACTGAAAATTAATTTTGAAATATCACTCGCCTTATGTCCTTCAACATTGAAGACCATAAATCAAAGATATTGACCGAAGAAAAGTGACCTTAGTGAGATAAAAGAACCCAAACCAAAGGATATTATATTTTTGTTCCTGCATTTTGTTCCCATCTTATAACTGAACAAAGGAAATGCCAATAAGTTAGTGTTTTTATATATCCCAAAACAAGAGTTCCTGACGACTTGAAAATACTACTTTCTTATAATTGGGTTTTAGTGAACAAATAATTATGTATGTTATCGTTTATAATAACTTTGATATAAGAAGACAAAGTTACGACTGATGACCGCTTGTTTCGACCACAGACATATTAATAAACAGATAGGAATTTCCTATCTTAACCAATGAAGTAACCAAAATATCACGTGGCACCTTAACTTTTCCTTCTATCTCCTCTATCAGTTATTCACTGATTTTGATGAGAATACATTCAAAAGATGCATAGTGAATAGCAAAATGGGATTATAATAATTCATGTTTATTTTCAAAATACGAAATTGTATAGAAAGATGTTTAATGTTAAAAATGTCATCATTTTTCGATTTCTCTTAAAAATCAAGGTTTTGACATAGTCAAAGTTTCCGTCAAACTCCATTTTTGCTCTAAATGTAGGAGTAAGAGAAATACAATCGTGGGAAAGAAAATTAAACTTGTGATGCGATTTGGCATGAATGAAACTTGTATCTTTAAAACATTTCATGATATGTGTGTTTAAAGTTGGGAAATATTTCGTGAAATTTTCGCACTGTGCCACGCGAAATTTAGATAACTTTCGCAGCGTCCAATCTATTTGTTATTAGGTCTGTGTTTCGACAGCTGAAGTGATGCTTTTTTTATCTTATAGTTTGGAGTTTTAAGAAAATATTTTTAATTCGACGAGGCTATCCGCTGGACCGTCGTATCTACTGTTAACACCCTATGTACGACAATCATTTGTACGTACAAGCGTCATTATCCAAACAAACGTCGGGACTATTAGTCTCGATCAGCCAGACCTCTCGCGAGACTTCTCTCAAAGAAGTCCATACGATGCTAGCGCTCGCAGTCAGCTGCTTTAGTGTATCTGGATGATAGAGATTACGGACCTATAAAAATATGTTTTCTGCCCGACTACTGATTTGGCACGAGCATTGTATTTTATAATATATTTTTTATTAAAGAGGAAGGGATTAAAACTTCATGATTGTTTCATTTTTACAACCATTTAGTGGGCATTTATTTGTTTCAAATTTGTAACCTAGGGTTGTGTGATCGAATCCCACAAATTATATTACAAAGTCATTGAACATTAAATTGCCCAAACTGTATTCCCCTTCTTAACCAGTTGAGCGAAACAGGACATGTGTTTGTATATGACTGACAGAGCTAAAGCGGGGGTATCCGTGTCCCATGGACACACTTTCTAGTTTCTTTCTTCATCTCTTTATGTTTAACAATTATTCCCTTGCCCGAATTTTGATTTGTCGTCTGCCATATGACTGGACCAAATATAACACACATTCTGACACAGATATGGAGGAAGCCTCTCCGACTGATATCTGCTGCACTATTTCAATTATTATTGGTAGATTTGAACAGGTGGACAAGGATCCTACATTTTCTTTATCTCTAAATTTCAATTCATAATATCATTTATTTTATTTTTTTGTTTCAGGAGTTGAACATATAAACTAGTTAATACAGAAATAGTGATTACAGCTTAGCTGCTGCTATAAACAGTGATTACAGCTTAGCTGCTGCTATAAACAGGCAACTAAAAATACAGAAGACTATTCCACACATAACTGCAGAGTTTGATCATGGCGGGGATTTCTTTATTTACACTGTCCTGTTTTAATGGGATGACAGTAGGGTAAGTGTGAGGTTTGGTGCACCCTAGAACCGGTTTAAACCCCCAGTGACCTACTTTGCCACTGACCGTTCCAAGGCGGTAGCCCTATTGTCAACCCTTTTTGTGTTTGTGATGTCGTTTGCATTTATTATTGCTTTTGCCTTCTTGTTTGTCTGTTTGCGTGTTTGTTTCTGTGTTTTGTGGTTTACTGTCCTCCTTGAATGCTACTTTTCCTGTCCGATCTTTTTATATTTCTTTTGATTCATTACCAAAACCATTATAAAGAGTATATATATATATATATATATATCAAGACAGGAGAGCCAGGATAAAGACATACTCAGTGTTCCAGTAATAATGATCTGCAGAATAATGTCACACTGTTTAACTTCTTACAAGTCTCAGAGTGTTTATACTTTGAGGTATACACATTGCCGATAACATTACTGAATAATAAAACTATCTACACTAGCATTAGTCCTGCTGAAACAATAATGGAGGCGGGTCATGAATATTCAAGACTAGTGTCAAGGTCATTGAATTGTTTAGGTTCTAGTCAGTACATGGTCAAGTATAGGGTGTACATGTGGAATGAATCGAACACTCATTACAGTCAAATGCTTAATGATAATACTAATAGTAGGCACAGTATCACTGCTGGCAGTAAGGGAGAAGGACTCACAGCACCGTTTGAAAGTGACATGGATCTGATGCTTGTGGATAATGATAGTATTTGTGCTAATAACCAACATGAGACACATGACAGTATTCCAGACAGATACACGGGAAACATATCCAGGGTATACAAGACTTAAACTGGTACATCATGGTGGCAGTAACGATGTGATACAGGCTTCATTATTTCACTCTGAGTCTGGAGATATGTATTTGTCCAGTAACTTCTATGTTAAATGGTGGAAACAATTTCTTATTGAACAAACTGCTTTGGAAGATAATGCATTTCATGTTGAAGAAATAAGTGGACCATCTACACCAGCATCTAATGATATGTTAGGATTGGATACTGTACATTCATTCATGTGCATTTGTCCAGATCTTCTACAATCCTGGATCAGACGACCTCGTCAATATGGCTGGCCAACGCCACAAATACTTCACGACATATCATGTATGGAAGTTCATGTTGTGCCAGTTGGATTTAAAGGAAGCGAGAATAATTACAGAGAGTGGAGGATCTGCTTCATTAGAGCAGAACACCACTTGATTCATAATTTCAATGACACTCAAACAAAACTGTCTTGTTAAAAATGGTGGCCAAATGCATCATCAAGCCTGTTTGTAGTGACATTACGTCCTATTTAATGAAAAATATTGTTCTGTGGATGTTAGAGTACACCCCACAGGAACACTTCAGGGAGGAGTTATTAACACAGAGACTCAAACAGTCTCTGAACTCCCTGAAATTGTGTGTGGAGGCAAACATCTTGCCAAATTACATGCTTCCTGAGAGGAATATGTTGGCAGGAAGATTGGACTTCACACAAAGACAAAAGCTAGGTGATCTATTGTCCCACTTGATAAATGAGGGAGAGGGTCTCCTACTGAGATGTGAGAGACTGAGAGAAACCATGATGATGATTTGCAGGTCACCACAAGTAACCATGGAGTGTGGAAGGAGGAGAGATATGGTGGAGCGGTTATGGTTATTGAGAGTGTGTAGGCGAACAGAGATAAGTAGAGTGATAAGAGACCCTGGCATGCCTCAAAGGGAAATTAATCAAGTTTGCGATGAAGACAATCTATACTTTAAAGTGATGACCCTCCTAGTAAAACTTGTATTACCAGATATGATAGGGTTGTGTATGCAAGGTATAGACATGTATCCTATATTTAAAAGGCGAATCAAGACAATACTGTCATAAAGACCAGATAACAAGCAGTACACATTTATATAATGACGGTACACTTGCCATAAAATGCACTTTGACTATGTTCATAATATGGTCTATTCAATAGTTTTTCTCAATATGTTTCATTGTACAAGAAAGGTAGGGGCCACTGAGGCCCAGTTAAAAGCATGCTAGACTTTGAATGAGGTGACCATGGTTCGAGCCTATTGGTCAGTCATCTTTAACAAAATATAAAAATGGATGGATTATGGTCAAGTAACATTTTCAACCAAATAATTAATTTAGGCATGAGCAATGTCGGACGTATAGTAAATGACAGTAATTCAAAACTACTGTTGTGAACATAATATCAGAAAGAATACGTGCATGGCAGAATGTGCGCCTTTATATTCGAAACGTTTGGTACATGTTTATGTGGAATAAAAACAACAAAGTGCATACAATACTAGCATACACGAGCATTGAAGATTTTACAATAATAGCATACACGAGCATTGAGGATTTGACCCCAGGACCACCATTTAACTTGGTTACTACATGTAAAATATTAGACCTGTGGTAATTTAAGACAATGTTATTCATATTTCTCTACTCTATGTGAACTGTAAACCCTGTCTGGCAGAGTCAAATGTGCCACTAAGGTCACCACTTAAACAAACTAGGACGAAACCTATTATAACTCTAGCTCTTGTCGCTTTAGAGAAGATTTGTTTTGAAGATAATCCTATTTATTATAACTCTGTGTAAGCTTTGACCTCAATGAGAGAGAAGCAAAGTGACCGCAGGGTCACCATTCGAGAAAACATGTTAGAGGATCATAAACTTATGCTACGTACAAGCAAAATAATGTCCCTTAAGTTATTGCAGCGTCAGAGAAGATGTTTAAAGATGTTCCTATATCTCTCTGTGTACTGCATGGAGTGGTCATCATTTGAACAAACCTGGTAAAGAATCATATGTTAATGCTATGTGCAGTATATAAGAGCTATATTCTATGCCTTGTGGTTTCACAGAAGAAGAGTTTTTCCCTTAACAAATATATGAAAACGTTGTGAAATCTCTATATGCAAATATTGGACCACTGGGGCAGATCTTTTTTTTTTACCTAAAAATCATTTCAAAGTAATACTGTCATAATCTATTCAACTGTTTCTTAGAATATATTTTTATAAAGGTATCTACTATTTCTATTAAAGACGGAAATCACACTGACCAAATTTAAACAAACTTGAAAGCCATTGATCTAAAGATCATCTACGTGAAGGTACCAACCTCTGGGATTGAGAATACCTAACCCATTTATTGACGTGCAGTTTCATAGATCCTTGATGCATCCTCCATTTCCATAAATTCTTGGACTTTTTCTTATTTCTAGTAATTGATTCTCTTTTTTTCCCGTGAAATAATTCAAAATCTAAACAATTTTTATTCCACTAGCCCACTGCTACTTTTCTTTTCCTTTTGATGTATTTTATATATGCATCTGAATATGTTAATGCTGTTACTTTAAACCAAATCAGTGTTGTATATTACTTATAATACATTAAAGTTTAAAACTTATAATGATCTAGTCTTGTTTGTTTATTTTTCATCTTTGTACTCTCCCACTTAAAATAGTTACCTGTATGTTAAAATAATATCTCTGAATAAGGTACTTCAAACTTAAGTAGAACCGCGTGATAAATCAATTGTGTAATTCACAAGTGTATCATATTTATGATCATAGCCTAAGCAGTAGGAACGCCAGCCCTATGGCGTAGGAATAATTATCAAACAAGGTCACGTGATAAAATCGATAACAAAATGACATTATTGGGAAAATTGTCACTGGCCAGATTTATTCCCCTCTTATTTATAAACTGTGATTATGACAAAACACAATCACAGATCGTTGTTAAAGTAATAATATTCACAAACTACATTGGTCGAACATAATTGGTGTACACTTCGTGTAATTCTCATTAATAGTTAAAGGTATTTTTCAATCATTACTGGGTCACGGCGCCCTTGACCTTCAATATTTGATATGCACATACTGATTCTTCGTACAAAGTTTCGTCAAAATCCAACAAGTAGCGCAGACAAGATTTGTGACGGACGAACGGAAAGGTCAAATATAATCTGTCTCACCTACCACTTGGTGGTGGAAGACAGACTTCTAAAGACAATATTTTAGTTCATATGTATCCTTTACTAAGCAATAATTAAGCGAACATAAACTTCAGCATTGACTCTGGCCGGTGGTGTACATGGAGTCTTCTTCCGCATGACGTGCAGCCTGAAAGAAAATAAAAAGTAAAAATAAGTAGAGCATATTATTCAATTTGAATCAGGTGTTGCGAGGGGGAGCTCGGGCATGTTTTGGGGAATGGGACAGTTTTAAAAATAATTATTGTTTAACGCCTCATTTAACACGTTGTTTAGGTTATTTCGAGCCGCCCCAAAGAGAGGAAGAAAGATACATAGACATCCAGGAACCCTGCCCTACGCTTACTACCGATTAGATACCTATGGTTCTTTAACGTGCTTGGAGGACAGACTCCGAAACACAGGACCACCCGGCTTACATTCCCATCAGTCGAACGAGGCTAGTAGAACACATCGAAGTAACCCAGTGGCGCCAGTAAGACTTGAATCCGTGTTCACTGGATTCAAAGCCGATATGCTATAAACGTCCCTTGACCAAAACTGAGTAAATGGCACATCAAATAAAGGGTCAATACATATTATATTGTGTATCATACGAGTATATGATTGACCTTATATGATTGACCTGACATGATTACAGAACAATTTTAATGTATTTTTCACCCAACAGTACTACAGCAAGAATCTATTATAAGGAAAGTTAAATCTGACAGAGGGTGCAATGCTCTATAAGCCATTTTTACTAGAAGGGGAATAAAATACAACTTTTGCCAAAAATCTAAAATTGTTAAATTTTACACGCTTTGTTCATATGAGATTTTACTTTAATGACTTAGTAAGGTCATTTTACATGGGGAGAAAACATTAATATACAACTGATTATTTTCTATCTCAAAACCTGGTGATGCCGTCAGTTTTAGAAATAAAACACGATTAATAGGGCAGTAAGACACTTTTGTAGATGTGTGGTCTTCTGATGAGAAAATGTCTAAAACAGACACAAGATTGGAAATTTGCTCTGTGTCCCTTTAATAAAGTGGGGACCCATCACATAGACCATAATCACATTGTAATTAGTTGATGTTAAAGGGACACACGGCAATCTTGAAGTATTATCAAGCATTAACATTAGCATCTCCATTTGTTAACCTGGTAACATTTTAAATTCAAACCTGCTTGCATTAAAAATTAAATAAAAGTGTTTCATTTTGTCTTCGTTATTCTATCAATTACTTAACTATATTATAGGTGCACTATTATCAACAGTAAGTAATGTGTAAAACAGTTTCTTCTGAACTATTATAATAAATAATATTAATGATGCACAAATGCAAACTATGCAGAAAAATTGACCGAACTCCAGAAGTTTTAAACAAATTAAGATTGCCTAGTGTCCCTTTAACACAACTTGTTTTCGCATGTATCCAGTACATGTAGTTTACACGAGCTCATATGACAATCACGCTGCATTATCACTGAAAACATTTTTTACTGTAACTTTGAACAGCACCGTGCAAGAATAACACAAGCTCCATTTAAATAACTACACAAGTGCAAACAATTTTTAAAAGGGCTCTCACCTCAAAACGATCCAATGGCATTTAATACGGCTTGACATTCTGAATTCGTCAGTATCAATTCACTTAGAGCTGCTCAAGGGCACGATTCACATTTGAGGCCTCTCTGAAAAACAACAACAATCCAATGTAAATGATCAAACAGACATAGTTTATCCTTTGTTATACATTATGTAACATATTTAAAAAAGAAAACTCAAAACTCTACTGTACATAAATATGAATCTGACCGATTTCAATCAAATTTCAATGGCTGTTTACATTGTTTCAATGGTAGTTGTATCGGGTTATGTATTCACGAATGTGCGAGAAAATGGGGATAACATAACGATACAGAGACAACGCTAACAATTTACATTTATGAATCTGAGGGGTGGGGGTGGAGGGGGTTTCTAGTTTCCTTACCCCCTCCTTGTTTTCGGTATTCAAGCTCCATCTACCTACCCCCACCCCCCATCTAAGGTACTTGGTTGGGCGGGGTGAAGTGGACATTGATAGCATTTCTACTAATAATTGTTTTATTCCACGAAACGTTCTACAGTGTACAGTACATCAAGTTACTGGAAAGATCGGAGTACACGAAAAACATTTTATAGTGATTATGAACTTTCTATTATACAGTATACACCACTATTTTAGGCACTATATTTCGCCATTGTCTAAATATGTACGATCTAAAGTTTATTAATAAGCACATTTTAATACAAAACAAATACCTTGAAAATGGACCTCTACTCAGCAGCAGACAGTAATCCCATATCCAATTTGCACCAACATTTCACGTGTCAAGTTATGTCACGGTGACCTGTCAGTCACCAACACTGCATCGTGTTGACACATAATGGAACATTATTTCGTCCGGTAAGGTGTTAGTTTTTACATAATCTACGGTATGAAACACTGTACGCGTGTTGTTCAGACTCCATAGGTACCCGTAGTGCTCGCAGACGTAGCGCGCCCAATTTCGGGTGTAAAAAAATGGCGTCTGTTTTAATTGAAAATGCGTAAAATTGTCCGTAAAATACAAAGAAATAGTCCATGTTCGCGGAGTTAAAATGCGAACAGAACTGATATGTTATAGGTCCGTGGCGTTCCTACTGAAGATAACAACAAGGGTATTTTGTAAACTGAAAACTGTAAAATGCATGACCGATAGAATACAGATAACAAAGTATTGTTTACGCTATTTTTGTCGGACCAGTCTACTTGTATACAGTGACATCACAGCTATCGGACCAGTCAATGTAGATTACCGTGGTCCCTGAATTCTACATTTCCTGTTTTCTATCTAATTTCACAATTTCAGCGAACATCAACATCAAACTCAATACTATGAAAGCGATCAAATTTATGAAAAAATCTAGTTCGAAACATCAACTGCATTTTAATGTTAACTTCCTAGAAATGTCAGTTTTAATGCTTGTTTTACGATTAAATTTAAAACACACTTACTGAAGATTTGAGGGATAAAAACACACAAATTTGCAAATAATGACGGAAAACAATTTTTTTCCTCCGAAGACATCATTATTTAGTATATCATATACAAATAACTGTTCGTCAGGTAAAACACAAGCAAACTGCCAATTTTGGACAGTTGGCTTGCATTTAACACGGCTGTTTCATAAAGGATAATTTAAAATAGATTTTAGTGGAATTATTTGATGTTAGGTAGTCCTCTAAGGCAATAGAAACATATAGGTTTAAAACTGGAAAATACGAGCGTATGCATACGTTCTAACTGACTTTAAAGCACACATTTTTAAAGTACGTCCCTTTCTGCTGAAAAAGAAAATGTTAAACAAAAGTGTTACTTATTAAATACTAGAAAGTAGATCCCTTGGGAGCAACAAACACAAACAAGAGATAAAAGTAGCAAATTTTATTGAGTCTGCTCATGAGAGATAATGTAAAGTGCAACACCTCTCACGTCTCCTATCACCGGCTTAAAGGTTTATCAAAACAGGTTATGACTCTATCATTTTGCAACGCACTGCGCTTTCCTCTTTAATTTTGCGATGACCGGACAGGCCGTGGACCCTATGATGACGTCAACCTAAATCCCAAAAGGACGGTGACGTTTGATGTTTGTCTGCAATCTTGTCTTATATATACTACTGTAGCCCAACTCACCCACAAAGTCAGATTCATTCAAGCATAGACTTTACACTGTTATAGGAGGGATTGGATTTTTCGTATCTTTGTAACTCAATAATCAAGGTGGTAGTTCCATTTTGCTGACTGTATACTCTAATAATGTCACTTTCTTGTGCATATTATTAGAAAGAGAAATATTTAATGTGTCGTTTATACGGAACTAAATCCCGTTTCTATACGTTTGAGATCTGGGTTGGTACCAGATTATATTGTCAGTCGTAATCATATCACAATTACGTTATATATGGCTTGACGCTGGGTTAGTACCAGACTATATTAAGTCAGCCGTGTACTCACATTAAGATTAATTTTCTCTTCTTTCTAGTTACTGTTTCATTTCCTAAATATAGCCTAACTAAAAAGGCAAGAATGACGCTGGGTTGGTACCAGACTAAATTATTAAGTCAGTCGTTAATCACATTACATTTACGTTATATTTTGGCTTGACGCTGGGTTGGTACCAGACTATATTGTCAGCCTTTACACCACATTAAAGTAAATTGCCTCTCCTTTATATTTATTATTTGTTTTCCTAAGAATAGCCTTTATTAAATAGGCAAGCTGACGCTCGGTTGGTACCAGACTTTACTAAGTCAGCTGTTTAAATGTTTATCAATTGGAAGTACATATATTACTGTCAGTCGGGGTTAGTACCCGTTTTTTCCGGGGTTCGTACCCGTTTATTATAGCTATTCACGAGGTTTGTACCCGATTTTCATTAAACAGAATAGCTTCTAACAGTATCTATTTGTACTTCAAAAAATACGTGCTTAATCTTGTTTTAGTTGTATTTGCCAAAAAACAGAAGAGTACCTAATAATTTAGGAACAAACAGTCAGAATGAAAACATTCGACTGCATTTCGTAATTAAGTCCGTCTCGATATATAGTCAGTTTTTAAATTGATCTCATCCAATCGATTACCTAATGATTTTCACACCTGGTGAGAAACTCTTTACAAATCCCGCGATAGGTACTTAATCAGCTGTTGCATGATGTGCCCACAACACGTGTCTAATCGGGACAGCCGACTGACATATTTCTCTAACTATCACAATTACACCATGCCGTTAATATATTCTTTGATCTCTCCAAATTATATAGTTTTAGTTTGAGCGAGTTCTTTTTTGTATGGGTATACATAATTTGTTGATAACAAATGTATTTGTCCATCGCTATTCATCAATGTAACTTGTTTTGCATCTTAGCATATGTTCCAACTATTATACCTCATATGAAATCCACAGACAAACAATGTGGTAAAATACGAGTAGTTTGTGAATCTTTAAATTATGATTCAGATAATAAAATAAAGCCTCATAACCGTGTCAGCATTGTTAGGATATTTCCTTATACGGTTTTCTACATGTTTGCGTACCTTGAGAAATATGGTGGTAAGCATAAACTTGTTTAATGCTCAGGTCTTTATAAACTGTAATCAGTTTATTGTCACCGGTTTTCATCTTTTCGTCAAATTTGCAAAGAGTAACATTTCGAAGGTCATTTGTATATATATATATATATATATATATACTACTGTAGCCTAACTCACCCACAAAGTCAGATTCATTCAAGCATAGACCCTACACTGTTATGGGGGTGGGGGTGGGGAGGAGGTGGGCGGGTGAGGGTGTCCGACCAAAGTTGACATTTCAAAATGCCCTCTATGGTTTGTTCTCGTGTTGCCTCTGGCTCCTGCCAAGTCACTGAGTACATTCTTTGTGGCTTTCTAGGCTATTGTTTGTTGTATTTATATATACACGAGCATCTTTGTGTTTTACTTATATTGTCTATTACTGCTGCCTTGTTGGTAAGAGAATATTTATTGACGGAATTTCTTTATTTAAACTTTATTGGGATGACAGTAGGGTAAGTGTGAGGTTTGGTGCACCCTGGAACCTGATTTAAACCCCCAGCGGCCTTGTTTGCCACTGACCGTTCCAGGCGCTAGCCATATTGTCAACCCTTTTGTGTTTGTGATGTTTTATTTGACCCTTTACTCATCTTTAAAGTTGTTCTTTGTTTCTGTGTGTGTTTGTGGTTGACTGTCGTCATTGAATGCTACTTTTCCTGTTCGATTTTTATATCTACTTTAAGTGCTATTTTACTTTAAAACCACAAAGATTGGGCTTGATGATCCCAAAGGACCAGTAAGTAATAACACTACTGATTTGTAGTCGGGGCGACATTTTACGGCCAACACACACCACTAAACAAACGCTTGTGTGAATGACAATACATACTGAAAAGGAGATTCCTTTGAAGCAACAAACACAAACAAGAGATACAAGTAGACACCTCTGGTCTATATATATCTTTTAAGCGAAGACAGTGATTCAGCGTTACGTATATGTTCAGGAAGATTGTGACATAAGGACATTGCAGGCGGATTTTAAGCAGCGGATACAAGTTGTGTTTGTCTATTGATAACAACATAACTGATTGAGTTCCTTATTACTGAAAACGCAATCCCCTGAAAGCAACAAACACAAAGAGAGAAAGTAGCAGACTCGGTTTATTGAGCTTGTATATGGGAGGTAATATATGTTGCAACACCTCTCACGTCCCCTAGCAACGACAGGCATCACTGATTGTGTGTTATTGTACAACTGTGTAAATTGAAAAAAAAAATATGTTCATAACAAAAAAAAACGAAAAAAACCCCGCAAAACAAATATCGATGTTGTCAATATCAATCACCACCGAAGATAGTGATTCAGATACTGGTCAGAAAACATGTATCGAAGAGCGCAATAGTAAAAAAATAGAATCGAAAAAGGAAAACTGTGATTCAGGCACCAGCAAAACAATTTTCGGTGTAGTCAATGTAATAATTTAGCACCGAGAATAAGGAATGGTGATTCAGGTATCAGCAACACATACATACCGTAAATGGCGAGAAAGCAACACCGTGTTAAGAGAACATTGATTAAGGTACCAGAAAAATATGTGCTAATATGATCAATAGCGAGAAAGCAGAACCGAGAATAGAGAATTGTGATTCAGATATCAGTAAAACATATATAGATGTGGTCACTTATAAGAAAGCAGCAACGGGAATATGGTATGTTGATTCAGGTACCAGCGAAACAGATGACTGTGTGGTCAATGGTAACAAAGAAGCACGAAGAATTAGGAATGGTGATACCAGTACTATCAAAATAAACCATGATGTGGTCAATGCTGCGAAAGCAACACCGGAAATATGGTACGGATATACACTTTGGCTGAAAGAAACACTGTTAAAATAAATAAAAATACACCTTTCGAGAATAAGAAGGTTCTTTGGTAGACTGTGCGGAAAAAACAACATAATCAATATTGATGATTTTTTTCTCTTATAATAACGTTCAGTTGACGCAAGTTGTGTTACATTGGTAAATCCCATTACCATTAATTGCAATATATATATAGACAGTGTTTAAGACAAAACATTAATCCTACCAATCAAATGTGTTATTCTGATTGGTCCCAGCTGACATGTGACTTAAGAAATAGCCAACTGTTGTCCCAGCAGAAGATGGAGCCATTCACCATTCCACTCCGATGTGACCTAAGCCATTACAGAGTTGTAAAACGCGATCCAATTTCTTAATGCATGGATAATTCCGATTATAATTGGTTTAGTATAAAATTCATACAGTTATGAACACGTAAAAGTGTAGTTTACTATAATATTGTCATCGCTCTGATGGTAAACTGTTTCAACCTATGATGAACAGGTATAAAGGCATACCCATATGTCAATGGCTCAGAAAATCAAAGCAGTTAATGCGTTTTTTTCCAGTATCAAGGTCAGTTATTTGCACGGAAAACTCTGTCCCACCATACTGCATCTCCACAACCGTTTGATGGCCAGGCTCATCTAATTTTATGCTTCCAAGTTTAAAACAATCTTGATCCACGACGTATTTTGGACGTACACTCGTCGACGCGTATATTCCAACCCCCTCGATAACATCTACAATATCAGATCTGTATCTGTTGCTGACGATTTTGTTAACTTCCACTACTTCGCCGGCAACGACAAACGGGTCAAAGACATATCTACATTTGTCATATCCATAAACAGGATCAAAGAATCTATATTCTTCAGGTTGCTGGCCTTCAATAAAGGCGTTTATGACCTCCATTCCGTATGTGTATTTACTCACTCGAGACTTAATTATAGCCGGATTATGACCATATAAAACGGCCCCTTTAAGAACGACGAGGCCAGATTCGCTTGGCGTTATGACCCTTTTCTTTCTTAGAGCTCCTTGTATCCTTTCTCGAACAATTGCAGATTCGGCAAATCCACCGACCATCAAAATTGTGCCTATCTCTTGAAATTCGTTCTCTGCAAATATAGCTTGAACGTGTTCAATCGTATTAGATATAGATTTCGTAAAAAAACCTTTGACGATTTCTGCATCAATGTGCATCTTGTCTCGTTTGAAGAGAGTGGTCTGAGCATAACGAGTGGCTGACACGTGTTTCTCAATACTGGTTTTCTTTATTCGTTTGAATGTCTCATGTAAAGAAGCCGGTATTCTGAGTATAACTTTACCGTCCGACTTCAAAGATATGTTTCTTTTTCTAGCTTCGAACTCTCGCATCATTTCGAGAAAGTCGACCGTATTGTTTTCTCGAAAATCGTTCAATACTTCCTTTCCGATAACGTCTTGTAGAAACTCGATGAAGGCATCATCAACTTGAGTACCGCCCCAGGCACCTCCACTGGCTTTAGCAACTTCAGACAGACTACCGTCTTGTTCCACTGAATGGACTGTGATATCAACTGTCCCACCTGGTATGTAAGATATTACCTCTGTGTAAAAGCTCGAATTGATATCCCGCATTATTTCTTAAATGCCTAAACGGTCTTTATTGCCCCTTTTTAAAAAGTTAATAATTAAAAGAACAAAACCCTTTCAAATGAGTTTTATATTACTTTCAGCACTGTCTTTCACATAATGGTCAATAATTAAATGTTTGAGCTATATTTTTCAAAATCAGTATATATGCAAATGTAGATGATATGCCTATATATATATAAACAAATATCGGCAAAACAGTTTAGCATCACTAGCTGATAGTGATATATTTATTAATGGTTGACAATTATAGTAGTCAAGGCATTTCATATATACCTCCAAGATCCAAAACCATATAGGTCGTTCCAGACTGAAAGGCTTGAAAGTCTGAGGCACTGGCGTCACTGAACCGTTCAATCGGTAGCTGCTGGCATAGTATCGACGCCGCCTCCGGCTCTAAGGCTAGTGTGAGTTGGTCAGTCTTGATACCAGCCTTGATTAAAAACGAGAATGTTGCCAAGTAACTATTACATTATATATATGCACGATGGAAGAATGTAGTTAATAAATACTGAAAAGGGTAGCAACACACACTAACAAGAGAGAAAGGTAGCAGACTCAGTTTTATTGAGTCTGTTTATATAATCATACACATATCAGCTGAAATACCTCTGACGTCCCTTAGCACCGTCTTAAGCGATAGACTACTTTATTAACGGCACAACCATTGAGTTTGATAAAACTTGAATAGTAAAACGTATCATCACTGAGTAAGTAAAACAACAAACCATTAAGATATTCTATATAATCAAAGCCAGAAAGATGCAATAATATTTGCACCCCGTGACTATAATCTAAAACTTTGCTTCATCTATATATTTTTGGAGATATTTACTATCCTACCTCAATCGCAGCTTCTCGCATGAATTGTTTTGCAGATTCGTTCCAGATGGCGGGAACTGTGAGGACCCAGTGTACGTCTTTCTCAGTAAGTTCCGTTACGCGTTTTGTTACGGCTTCTTGGAGGTGTTCTTTTAGATACTTAATGGCAGCGGAAAATACTTTGATAGCTGGGAGCTGTTTCTTGTGCTCATCCGAAAGAAGAGTTTTTCTAGATTAAATTAAAAGTCATCAGGTATTTCCCGTTAGGATAAGATTATATTCCATTCATGTTAGGGGTAATATTTGTAATTTATGTAATAAAAACATGTTTTAAACTCATATAAATCATACAAATCATATAATTTGCAACATCTCTGACACCCACTAGCCCTCTTCAAACCTGCTGGAAAAGTACAACACCAACCTAAAATCTTTTCTGCCACTAGGAATATCACAAAATATATGTGTGCACCCTATAACCTGGTTTAAACCCCCAGCTGCCTTTTTTTGCCACTGACCGTTCAAAGACGTTCCAAGACGTTAGCCCTATTGTCAACCCTTTTGTGTTTGTGATGTTTTGGCATTTTGTTCATCTTTAAAGTTGTTCTTTGTTTCTGCGTGTTTTTGTGGTTGACTGTCGTCCTTTTCCTGTTCGATTTTTACATCCATATTGACCTAACCAGTGGGCCATATTGCCTAATGACCGGTCTTCACCACTCTGTGGTGTATAGTCCTTCATAGTTTTCATTGTATAATTAATTTGCTCTTTGTATGTGGTACAGTGCGGATTTACGGTGCCATTACATTTGGGTGCTGTGATTTCTATAGGACCGTTTTTCTCATTTTCATATAGTTGGTAAGTATGGTCAACAAAGGATATGGCTGTTGGTTTTATACTCGCAAAAGACTATGAGTATGATATTATTTTTTATATTTTGTTATGTGTTGAGTGGGTTGTACAGTTTTTTGTTTTTATAACATCAACATACATTCATTCATTTTAACAGTAAATTCAAGTTGTGATATACCTTGTTGTCATGAAGCATCATTTTGAATCTTTTAAAGTAGTACCAATCTTTATGGTCGTCATCTTCCGCCAGTTCGCTATATTTGTCTTCTGCTGCGTAGCCAAACGAATGGAATTCCTTTTGCGGGTTAAATAAAACTGTTGTTGGGGCCTACAATTACCGGACAGCAAATAAAATCTTAACGTTTATTGTCAAAGTTAAACAATCTATGTTTTTAAAAAAGTGCGAATTTAAGCTGTATTCATTTTTATTTAAAAATACTCAAAACGATTGTTTCAGAGAAATACCTATATTTCAAAGATGTATCCAGATATTTGTAAAAGAAATATCAGTTTCGACATAGCCATGCTAATATTTCCAATCTAGGATGTTATGTGAGTGGTTTTAAACGTTCTGAAATGTTCGTAAAATGTTCGTAAAAACGTAATTTCAGACCGTAAAAACCAACCACATACCGTCCCAGATTGAAAATATTAGCATGGTTATCTCTTAATTCTAATGTTTTTCCATTTAAATGTCACAATTATAAAATTAAATCAAACATGCACACTTGATTTTCATTTTTTCTATGAAAACTCAAATTCACGGGTGCCAGCATTTTATTGACATTTTCCAATGATGACGTTTGTTGCAGCATAATGTGACGTCACGTACTTTTCAGACGGTAATTCGGGCGTTTATACGCTCGAAAAATTTGAGACGTTAGCCAATGGAGCAGCGTGTTACATACTAGTTGCATTAGAATTGTAAATGTACATCATTAGAATGCTTATAACTAGGTATACCTTCAGCGATATATGACCTCCACCTATCCAATGATTCGTTTGAATCTTCAATGGATCCGTTTGATAGTCGTGCGCAAATGAAAATGCATATCCTGAAAACGTCGTACCGAAGTCCAGGGCGGCAACAATCAACTTGCGGGATGCCATTGTATTGATGTACAGGCTTCACCTAATAAAACAAAGACATATAAATATTGGTTAAAGTAAAGTTTAAGACTGGTACACTAATTAAAAGGAAATTTAGACATACTTATATCGCCTATTAATGCTGCCTTGTTGGTTAGAGAATAGTTCATGGCGGGGATTTCTTTATTTACACTGTCCCGTTTTATTGGGATGACAGTAGGCAGTAGGGTAAGTGTGAGGTTTGGAGCACCCTAGAACCTGGTTTAAAACGCCCAGCGGCCTTTTTTGCCACTGACTGTTCCAAGGTGGTAGCCCTATTGTCAACCCCCTTTGTATTTGTCTTATTTGGCCTTCTAATCATCTTTAAAGTTGTTCTTTGTCTTTGTGTGTGTTTGTGGTTGACTGTCGTCCTTGAGTGCTACTTTTCCTGTTCGATTTTTATATATCATTATATGTAGTCAAACTATCATTATTTATATTTGGAGTTCAATAAAGGTGGAAAAGGTTGAGAGAATTATCAAAATCGGATGATAAACAAATACATGACCATTTGAAAAAAAATTCCTAAACGTTTATGGGAGCCACCATTTTGAGAACTATGACGTCATAGTTATATTTAACCATACATGGCATATTGATAAATATCATTTAAAAACAAAGAAAAGCAATACAAATGAATGCAAAATACTGGTCATAAAATCCATTATTACACTTTAGTATACTTATTTTGTTCATTACGTTTGCTATTACTCCCCGCCGCCATCACCTAAATATCAGTAAATTATCATATTTATAAATATTCATATATCTTCTGTTTATCATTCGATTTTAATAATTTGTATGTCTAAATTCTCCCTAAGAAGAGTATTTCGGATTGTTTTAATTGTATAACAGATATTTCAATAAGGGGTAGCAAGATATCAGATATCATCTTGTTTAAAACCTATTTTTCCTCCAATAATTATACAAAACATTACAAATGTACATTTTTCCAAAATGTGAAAAAGGATTGAAACGCAATAATTTGCTTAATATAGACTCCCTGTCCTATCAATTATCGAATAAGTGGGCAAGGGCCGAGTTTGTGATGAGTGGGCTGATAGTATGCTGATACAAGGGCCGAGTTTGTGATAAGTGGGCTGACAGTATGCTGATACAAGGGCCGAGTTTGTGATAAGTGGGCTGACAGTATGCTGATATCACAGCACGAACTTATTGAAGCTTTTGTAAATCGAAACTATATTCGATTTTCATTTTTCATATTGTTTTGTTTTTATAAATCAAACTATAGATCAAAACCATATCGAAGATATATAATTTTGTTACTAGCACATTTTGTTGTTTACTTTGCACATCAAGCCACATCGAATATCCATCATTCAGACTGGTGTTAGGCGTGTAAAACAATAGTACATCGAATATCCATCATTCACACTGGTGTTAGGTGTGTAAAACAATAGTACACCGAATTTACAACCCTTTGAGTAAACTCGGAGCTACACCGTATATACAGTGCACTTACGTTTTAGTAACTCGAAGCTAGACCGAATATACAACACACTTACGTTTTAGTAACTCGTAGCTTCACCGAATACATACTTCTCATCCACAGACGTCTGCTTTACTGCACAGAATAGATTTTATTAATCAAAACTACATCGAACTTGATAGACATAGAAGAAGACATGGAATTGCAATGCACATCATTTTATATTTTATGTCATGGACGTAGGATTTTTTCAATTATTGGGAGTGGGTGAGGGGTGGGGGGCCAAGCAATTACATGAGTGTGTGCGGGGGGTTGGGGTGGGGGTGGGGTGGGGGGCAAACCTATTCACAAAATGTTTGACAAGCAAAAAAAAAAAGGTATCCACGCTCAATTACACCAAAACATACCACATTATATAGGGAAAAGGGTACTTTTTGAGCGCTAGTCATGTTTTCCTTCAAATAATTTGGAGGGGAGGGGGGGGGGGGGGGGGGGGCCGGGGGGTGGGGAGGGGGTGCAAAGCAAACTCTGGCTCCCCACTCTGAACACTGGCCCCCAGTCTCCTACGCCTATGTATTTGAACCACTTAAATTTTTCTCTATTATTTCTTCAGCTAACGTACAAGTTTATCAAGCGTTCAGCTGACAACTTCAGTTCTATTTATATCCGTATGCTAACTTGATGACGACATGAACAACTTGTCAATACAAGGTACATGTATTTGTCCTTCCGGGTACGAACGTTCTGGTGGTAATGTAAATTATTTATGCTTGACTTTAAAAAGGGCAGCTTAAATGTGAATTATCTATCTAGCATTTGATTTCTTTTTTTGTTGTTCAAATATGTAACACACTATGAAAGTTATTATGCAAACGCTTCAGATATATAAGACTGAAGGTGTCGTTTTAATTTGTCACAACAATGTTTACATTGAATTGCAAACACGTTATTAATTTCTAGTAGCTTTCTTCAATTGCCATATTTAGCATGTATTCAATTGCTATGTTTAGCAGGTATGCCATTACTTTGTGGAAAACAAACACTTAAAGTTGCTGTACGAATTATGGGAAGTACTTTCGTTTTATATTGTTTATATTAGGCCTCTAGTACACTGAATGTGACTGAATGTGTTCCGACATCTTATATTCGAAAATATGTGAGAGACATATATACATACTTACCTAGTAAACTTTGAAATATCCAAGCCCTTGTATCAGCGTTTAGTTGTGTATTGGTGTAAATCGCAAAATATGAACATTATTAGACGCTTAAAATACAACACGCCAATGAACGATAAAACGCATATCTTTTCCGCCTTAAAGTTAAGTTCTGTTTAATTTGCTTCCGGATAGGCACGGTTTATTATACAACGTTTAAAAGGGACTTGAGGCCATCTGAAAGAATTATAGGTGTCAATCCAAAACTATGCAGTTGCATATTCAATGTGATTATTATGCTCTAAACAATGCCCTACGTTCCGTCAGAAATCATTATGATATGTTCTTGTATATATTTACTTGTTTATATACCCGTTGACGGGCATTTATTGATTTACATATATGGCTTATATTACTGCCATATCATCTCTTATTTGTAAATAGTTTTATCTTTATATGTTTATTTTAATTTGTAATTACTACTTCATCTCTCCATTTTCATCAGTTTTTTGCGCACAATATGATCTATTTATTTGTCGACGTGCCGTAAAACACCATTCAGTCATTGTTAATGAAAAGGATGGCCTGGCTTGTTTTGTTGTAAACAGCATACACATTAATTCATATAATGATTTAAGGCTAAAATTCTGTGGGTGAAGTTTACTTTGTTGAATTATATAAATATGTACTCAATACGAATTATTATTTATGATTTAACAAAAAAAAACAAAAAAAAAACGAATGGTCGAGTGTTTACAATAACTAAACCAAGAGCAATATGTGGCCGAATTTAATGCAGATTTAAAGATTTAAAACATATTTTATTGCCAATATTTTACAGACAGAATAATATCCACATATATACAATAGAAATATTATAATGACAAATGGGTCGGGTAACAAGTTCTACCAACATTAGTTTAAAACCCTTCCCAGTTAACATCTTGAAATTACAAATGAGTATGGCTGAGTGAAATAAATTACAATGGCAAATAATACATTAAGAGAGAGAATGATGAATAGTAAACACAACATATATAAGAGAGAGAGAGAGAGAGAGAGAGTGAGAGAGAGAGAGAGAGAGAGAGAGAGAGAGTTTCCCAATCTTTAAGTTCCAATCAGTTCGAAAACATCAACGCTTTCACATTACATCAACTGATATAGCTGTATGACCTTGAGATATATAATAACAACAACAACAAACACTGCAATGGTATGCGTGTAGAGTGTCGAAATGCGTCGGAGAATCAGACACTTATGTAAACCTATGTGTTTCTTGTATATATGTTTGAACTGCTTCGAACAGGGATTTATTTTCCCTGTCAGTTATCTGTTCACGGCCATAAAGGAGTGTGCTTACATTTAACGGGTGAAAATGGCGAGTAGACTGAAACAGATGAAGCCGATATGCTGTAAATTTGTTACAATGGAAAAAATAGTGTTCAGCATCTTCTACTTCACAGCCGCACTCGCAAGTCGGTGAATCACGTAAATGGTTAAGGTATAAATCATTATTGAGATTGCTACAAAAATTCCTCATTCTGGCATGTAAAACGGCAAATAATCTTTGTCCACATAAGTAGTATGGTGGAACTTTTGTACTAACAAATACAGATGTTAATAGTCTTCTCTTAAAAATTGCGATACTTTCAGAGTTTCGTATTTCTATTGGCAAGTCATTCCATAGTTTAAGAGAGGAAGGAACAAACGATTTATTGTATATTTCAGTTCTCCTAGCAATAGTGGCGTAGTTATCGTTATTTCTGAGATTGTATGCGCTGGCATCTCCAACTAGCTGTGGGAAAATGTTTGAAATGTAATTCGGAACGGTTCCATTTTTAACATTATAAACTGAAATAAGTTTTTGCATTTGCCTTCTATCAGAAAGTGAAACCCATCCTATTTCGGATATTAAGCGATGTATGGATACAGATCGGGTTAGACCCGTCACAATACGAGCTGCCTCGTATTGTAACTTTTCCAAGCTATCTTTTTCTAGTGAAGTACATCCATCCCATGTAATGGATGCATATTCCAATATTGGGCGCATATAAGACAAATATATTTGATTAAGTGTTTTACGCGCTACTTTGTATTTAAGCATTCTCATTAATCCAAGCACCTTTGACGCAGAAGCAACAATATTTTTAATGTGTTCGTGCCATTTACCGTTATTACTCAGTGTTACTCCTAAATGTTTATGATTATCAACAAAGGTTAGCAGGACATTGTCTAGATATAAAGATGGAAGACGATCATTATTGCTTAAGGAAAAGAATATTACTTCTGTTTTGGCAGGATTAAATTGCACAAGCCATGTGCACATTTCATATAGAACACTGGGATATTATAATGGTTTTATTTATTTTTGCATTGACACCAATCAATCGCCTCTACGCCCGTTTGTTTATTTTTTAAATTTTTAAATTTAAAGGAGGTACTCAGGCTTTTGACGGGGTCTAGGGGTTCGACTTAAAATTGACAATGAACGCTTTGTTTTATTGAAATGATTATGAAACTAAAAATTATTTCTTGTTTACAAAATTGAGGAAAATGGTCCTATAGAAATCACAGCACCCAAACGCAATGGCACTGTTGGTCCGCACTGTACCACAAACAAAGCGCAAATTAATTATACAATGAAAAGGGCAATACACAACAAAACGAGTGCTGAAGACAGGCCTACCGATTTGGAACGATCAGTAGGCCATATGGCCCACTGGTTAGCTGTTTGGTTTAGTATAATTACCTGTTTACGGCTAATAGCCCACTCAATGTTATAGTACATACATGCTTTTGTCGTGGCAACCCTTAAGGTATTGATAACCAATAAACAGAAAACACGCAATAACACGCTTAAATAAATTTTAGTATATACAACCTCGCTATTATACCGTCTTCAGCGCTCAGATTGACAAGACAGTGTAAATAAAAGTGCATCCCATCAAAAGGAAATCTCTAACAATAAAAGAGAAGTTAGGAAACGATACACGTATATATTATTGTAAAACTATATAAAACATAACTAGAAACACCTCAGGATGTATCCTGAACAACCAAAGCAATTGCAGCAAAAAAAAATCAAAAAAGAAAAATCTAGTGTACGACCAGAAAACCTGAGGGGCGAAATTTCATGCACCCACATCCCCTTTCAGGGTTTCAGAAGATACAATCATAGTCCCACGAGGTTGTCCGGTCATCGCACAAGAGACAAGTGATGCGTATTGACTAGCTGTAGAGGGGTCAATCACCAAACATGAAGGGCGTTATAATATCAAATGGTGACGAATTTCCTGATTAATTTTGCAAAGTGGTCAGGAAATTCGTTTGACCCCTTTAATTTTCGCATTTTATAGATCACATTTCCATAGAATAAAGGTTGTGATATTTCTCGTCCAATTCATTCTAAACAGAAATAAACAGGGTTAATTGGAAGCATTGTAAGTTAAATTTCATTCAAAATAATGAAGAAATCAAATTGCAGACATGAACAGCATGGTGCCTATAGCATATCTGGATTAATATAACATTTTTATCTTGAATTGGAACATTTTTAACAATTTTACCTCAGTCTAATTAAATTGAATCTCCCTTAAATTTCAATACATACTGAATTAGACCGCTTTTGAATTGTATTATACCGATTCTCAATTGAATTAGACAGAGGTTCAAACAACTGAAGAGAGGTGCTGAGTTTATGTCAAGATGGTGTTCCATATCATTCAAGTACTAACACAATCAAATGTGCACCATGGAGATGTATAAAACTAAAATGAGATATAGGGTCCTATAAAAACCACAGCGTCCAAACGCAATGGCATCATAGGTTCGCACTGTACTGCAAACAAGGACTTGATAATACAATGAAAGAGACAAAAAACAACAGAAAGGGTGGTGAAAACAGGGTTTCCGACTTGGAACGGTCGGCAAGCCTAGTTATATAAAGGTTTCCGGAACCTGTTACAAACGTAAAGGCTAATTATCATTTATTTACTGTAGATGTGAACAATGGCTTCGTCAAAGTTGATTGTTGCAGCTCTGGACTTTGGGACTACATTTTCTGGATATGCCTTTTCATTTGTGCATGAATATCAATCTGATCCGTTAAAGATTCAGACGAACCATTGGATTGGTGGAGGTCATATTTCACTAAAGGTCAGTACATTTACAGTATTGTAATACATGTGTAACTGTTTACATTTTATACATGTATTTTCCGTAACAAAGTAAAATAACGCTGCTGTAAATAATTGCAGAATCGAAAATATTCAAAAGTCTTATTTTACGGGTAATTATATTCACAAAAGATTGCCGAAGTGAAGTTTCTAAATAATATAAATGTTTGACGATAACATATATCAGATATGTATGGACCTTTATAACTTAGGCCCCGACCACCGTTTTATTCAATCCGCAAAAGGAGTTCCACTCGTTTGGATATGCAGCAGAAGACAAATATTGCGAGCTTGCAGAAGAAGATGTCCACAAAGATTGGTACTACTTTCGGAGATTCAAAATGATTCTTCACGACAATAAGGTACGCTTTTTGGGGTCAAAGGTCGAGATCACTACGACTCGACCATGGATCACATTGTCAGCAAGATGCTATTTAACCTTTGTAGCCATATTTATATACCTTCACATATGGTCTGTCTTTGTGGACAGGAGGATTCCTATTGAGATTATGGTCAATAAATCAATGCCACTAATCTTGGTCCGTGAACCAATAAAGTTAATGGCGGGCAGTACAAGAATCAGCCCCGAATTCGAACTTTTTCGTTTAACAAACAAACAGAAATCATATCACTTCTTATCATATAGAAACATCAGAGAGAGAGAACAATGCCCTTATTGTAATTTTAAGAAAACAACATGATCTAAACATCGCATCCAAAGAAGTATGCAATGGGTAACGTGTTGGTAATTCATTAGGGCTATCACAGTACCATTAATTGTCGTGAAATTAACATTAACATAAGCATTTTACAAACGATACAAAATATGACCGTTTTACCGGTTAAATAATGGGAAATATAGAATTGCTCTCAGCCAGTCAGTCTGTCCATCAGTCAGTCATTATAACGTGTGGACACAAACTCATGAAAGAGTGCGGTCACTCTAGCATGAATTATATTGTTCTTGTTAATGATAAATCTGACTGAAGAATGTAATCTGTATTTTCAGTCTTTGATGCGTTTTTTCCACAGGTATTATCGCGACAGCTACTTATCATGGATGAGCAAAGAAAACCATATCCGGCGATTAAAGTGTTTTCCGCTGCAATCAGGTACATGAAAGAGCATCTCCATGAGGCGCTAGGAAAACGTGTGACAGAACTAAGTGAACAAGACGTACGTTGGGTCCTTACCGTTCCTGCAATTTGGAGCGAATCTGCGAAACAGTTCATGCGAGAAGCTGCAGTTGAGGTATGTGTAATTATTTTATTTCTATGTAACTGATAAAACACTCCTTAAATAATTGAAACGTTATTTTAAAACTAAATATTAGAACTGGTTGTATGCTTTATTTTCAATTTATCATTATAGAAGCGAGTATAATTGATTATATAATGTTTAATGCAAAATTGAAGTTATTGGATTGTTTTGATCAAGTGTCTACTGCAAGTTTTGTAAATATGTTACATTTGTATGGGCTATGGAAGATGGACAAAAATCTGCATATACTGAGGAAAAATCAAATTTGTATTTTCTATTCAAGGCGGGTATCAAGACCGCCCAACTATCGCTAGCCCTAGAACCAGAGGCAGCTTCTATATTATGTAAGAAACTACCGGTTGAACGGTTCACTGACGCCAGTTCCTCAAACTTCCAAGCATTTCAGTCTGGTACAACGTACATGGTTTTGGATCTTGGAGGTTTGTTTTTCCCTATTATTTTGAATCAAAATGTGTCTATTTAAAGATAATGTTCTTTTAACTGGAATTAAACAACTGGAAACAGTGATCATTGTTTTATTCCACCTTGTATATAGTGTCGTTAAATCAGGTAGTAGTATAGACATTTACTATCAGTGACGCATGACAATTCTCAATTAGTCTTTCCATATGTATTAAACATGCGGTAAGGAAAGACATTGACGTCATCAACTTGTAATTTGAATGACTAGACAAACAGCATTCTAATAAAAGACAAACATACATTCTTGAACGATTTCGCGGTCAAGACTTGACTCCAAGTCAAGTCAAGCATAGTGTCGTACACACATACAACCCACGCGTACTTTACATTTAGGGTTAAAATACATTTACCATCAAAATAAAAAGGTGAAGCCACAGTCGAAGCCGCTTTACTGGAACTGTGTATGTGCGCACGGTTATAGACCATGCATTATGTATGGTCCGTCTCAAATGTTTAGCAGTCAATTTGTTTTAAAATGTTAAAGGTATTATGAAAGGATTACTCATATAGGAATTTGTCATTTTACGAAATAGTTAATTCTTTTAACGGTTGCATATTGTACTGGATATCTCCACTGATTAACGGGTCGCCATTCAGCAAGATTTTAGACATATGTCCCTTTGAAATTAAGAAAAAGACACACATGCAATTAACCTTTTTATTGAAATAGGTCTTTTTTTACCGCTATCACAATCAGTGCTTTAAATGATTTGCTGATATTTACTTTCTTCACTGCAGGAGGTACTGTAGACATCACAGTGTATTCGGTGGAGCAGGATGGTGGGCTGTCTGAAGTAGCGAAAGCCAGCGGAGGTGCTTGGGGAGGTACTCAAGTTGACGATGCCTTTCTAAAGTTTATACAGGACGTCGTCGGAGAGGATGTGTTTAATGAATTTCGAGAAGAAAACACAGCGGATTTTCTCGATACCATGCGTGAATTCGAAGCTAAAAAGAGAACTATATCGTCTGGCTCTGTTGGTAAAGTCACTTTAAGAATTCCGGCATCTTTGCACGACACATTCAAGCGAAAAAATAAAAAATCTCTCGCAGAATACATTAAGAGCACGCGTTACTCTCCCTCCCTTATCTTCAAACGCGATAAGGTTCACATTGATGCTGATATCATGAAAGGGTTCTTCACGAAATCCATATCTCATACGATTAAACACGTGCAAACCGTCATTGCTGAGAACGAATTTCAAGAGATAGGCACAGTCTTATTGGTTGGTGGATTTGCTGAATCAGAAATTGTTCGGGAGCAGATCAGGGATGCTTTAAGCGAACAAAAGGTAATTTCCCCAAATGAGTCTGGTCTTGTTGTTCTCAAAGGAGCTGTCTTGTTTGGTCATGAACCAACTGTAGTGAAGTCTCGTGTAAGTAAATACACATACGGAGTTGAAATCAACCACACATTTGTCGAAGGAGAACACCCAGAGGAGTACAGATTCCTTGAAAGCGTTGATGGAGTTTACAGATGTAGGTACAAGTTCGACCCTTTTGTAGTCTCTGGAGACACTGTTCCCGTAAATAAGGTTGTGCAGCAAACATATATTTCCAACTCTGTAGACGTTGCCGAAGGTGTGCGAATATTTGCGTCGACAAGTAAACAACCACAGTATGTCGTTGATCAAGATTGCTTCGAACTAGGCACTATCTCCGTGGATGAGGCAGGACATGAAATATTGGTGGAAATGCAGTTTGGCGGCACTGAATTTTCTGTTCAAGTCACGGACCTTGACACAGGAAATAAACGTATAAACTGTTTCAACTTTTTGAGTCACTAGAGTTTGAACATATGTTTTCAGATTAATATGTTGAGAGTACCTGTGTAAAAAGATATAACGCACATTTTGGAAACATTTGAAGTCGATCATTGCTACCAATATTATTAAATATAGCTTCTTTTAGATAAAAATATGTAGGCTCCAGATTAATACTATAAAGGAAGAATGGGATGTGTTCTGAGGTTGAAAACAAAATGAGAATGAAATATCTCGATTATGTTTGTAGAAAAACTAAATGACGATGAAGAAAAAAACGACAGAAGACAAACATGTTAGTTATGACAAGTTTGCACATCGTCTTGTGGTCATTCTGGAGTGGAAAAAGTCGATTGCTACTAGATGTGTTGTCTCCCATGAATTTTAAACTAGCATCAATCGAGGTGAAAACTTCGTTTGTACTGCTATTGTTTTATGTGCCACTAATACAAGATATGTACTTCCATGATAATACAAGATATGTACTCCATGATAATACAAGATATGTACTCCATGATAATATGGTATAAATACAAGATATGTACTCCATGATAATATGGTATAAATACAAGATATGTACTCCATGATAATATGGTATAAATACGGTATAAATGTTCTGCTTTTATAGAATATATGTCCAGATTACACTCTATTATAGTTGTTTGTCTTCCATTCAACAGAAAACATATCGTACTACATTGTACACGTGATGCTTAAGTGACCAATGCTACCACAATGAAGTCAGCACATATTGCAAGTTAAAGGCTCATGTCATATCCGTCACTGTATGATAACATAACAAAACAAGTAACAATAGCATAGATGTTCGCGCGTTTAGTATGAAATAATGAGCATTTGAAGTTTGAGTTTATATTTGGAAACAACAATATAAAAAAAACACACTAATTTGGACTGCACCGCTTTCGCGTTAATTTGTAACTATGACGACGCATACAATGCTTTTATCTAATTTTAATTATAAACTGATAGCAATATTTACTATAAAGGATACTTTGCTTAATATTGTGTGTAAATATTATTGTTAACTATTTAATAAGAACTATTTTATAGCAAACATCTGCGTAAATTTGGATGACCCCTTGTAGTTACCCGAGATTAAGACGGTACAATTATGATTTACATTATGATGATTTGCTTTTTATCAACGTAGATAATCAAGCCAAATGGGAAATGTAGTATTCACAGAACACAGTCAATCAAAAACACGCATACAAGACAAGGCATACGAGGGGTGATCGTGAAATGAGACTGATGCTGTAAAAGCTTTATCATTTAATAGTTAACAATACAATTTACATACACTATTAAGCAATGTATCCTTGATAGGTAAGATGATATCAGTTTATAATTGAAATTATATAATCGCATTATAAACGTCGTCATAGTAATCCATTAACGTGATAGCTTTGCGTATAATGCCTTTACATACTTTTTTAATTCTGATATGAACTATCCAATACAGCATATATTGCTTAATATTTTGTATATATTGTATTGTATAATAAAGATTTCACATCGTCAGTCTCTTTATTTTTCGATCACCCTTCATAATTACGAGAAAAAATTAAAGCATGTTACACCATCAACATAAAAGCGTTGACATTTGCCATACCGCCTTGGGACAGTCTTTAGAAAAACGGCCGTTTCGTGTTTAAACCAGGTTCTAGGATGCACCTAACCTCACTATTTCCCCATAAAAGGGGACAGTGTAAATAAGGAAATCCCCGCCATGCCATTTTCTTGGACAAACTAGGCAGCATTAAGAAGCAATATAAGTATAACACACATATGCTCATGTATGTATGAATATAAAAACGCAAACGCCTAGAGAGCCACAAAGCAAGTATTGAATGACTTGGCAAAATCCAGAGCAAAAAACGTTTCTTAATTGTGTTTATCTCAAAATGTTACTTAGTTGTTAATAGTTTGTGTGTTAACATATTTTATTTAATCCCTCCCCCCACCACCTATAGGAGGTTTTGCTGACCTTGACCTTTGTCCTACTGACTCCAAAAACTATATTCTTTTTCACTCACCAAGGAAAATTTACCCTTGAAGTATCATGAGAGTAAGTATTATACTTCCGGAGTTATCACTTAGAATGTGTATGTCCATGTGAGGTCATGGTGATCTTGACCTTTATCCTATTGACCCCAAAAAGCTGTATTACTTCTCTTCATACCAAAGGCGATGTACCTATAAAGTTTCATGGTTATACCATGTTATGGTGACCATAACGTTTGACCTACTGACCCCAACAGCAATAGGTTAATCCACTTATCATGTGCAATATACGTTTGGTGTTTTGCTGTTGAAATTATCACGCGGAACATTTATTTACCTATAAGGTCATGGCGACCTTGAACTTTGACTTACTGACCCAAACAAGAATATGGTTCCTTCTCTCACCAAGGGCAATGCACCTATCAAGTTTCATAAGAATAGGTTTTATACTTTCGAAGTCATCGTGCGGAATGCGTATTTGTTTACGGATGGATGTCAGGCCGGACGTAAGGACAGCCAGGCGGACAACCCCATACCATAACTACGTCCTGTTTTTCATAAACCAAGATAAAAGTATAAACATAGTTCGACTGAGATTGATTAAAACTACAGTTGATAAAGTGTTTATGATAAAACAAAAAGCATGACTATCCTTTACGAACATTTGACGCTTTGTTTATTCGTGTATTTACAGTATATACAAATATATATATATCATTAATAAGATCAACACACATGGTTTTCATGGTATGACTAAGATCACCACACATGGTTTTCACTGTTTGACTTCAGGAAGAACTCAGAAACAAGTCCTCGCATGTACAAGAGGGTCGCTGGTTCAATCCCCCGCTTGACGGTCACACTACAAAGGGTAGTGGAGGGACTGGTCCGGTGTCAGAAAAAATGTGACTGGTCATATCATGTCACGTGTCTACTGCGTGGTATTTCAACGCGATAACACTATAAAGTTGAGCATTGAGCTCACTGCAACCAATACAGACACCATATTGATATGCTTGAACGATTGTTTACGGCTACGTCAAAACCCCATACATGCATATATACATACAGAATTTCGGGTTGTCCGAATCTTGGACTCCTTTAGAATTCTAGATCTATATTCGAAACAAGTATGCGATACCTGTTTAAATAAATTTAGGTAAAGAGAAAATCTGTCCATAGCCTTGTTGATTTTTAAAACATGAATTGAATTTCAAACAAAATACACAAACTGTATAAATAGGACCTATGGCACATTCTTTTACTTTTATATCTACTTTTCATGTCCAGGGTGTTGAAATTGAGTTTGTTGAAATTGAGTTCGCCATTAAACAAGTATTCATCTCTTACACTTTTTTCCAGAATAGTGCTATATAATATACGTATGGAAATGATTGTAGATATATAGATAGTTTATTTAGATACTTCCAGTGAGTCTTAGGACCTGTGAGGATACAATACATAAAAACTTGACAGCGAATGCAAACAGCATGATGTGAGTAAACAATAAACTAAACATTAGTTTTATAAAAAAATAAAGTCATTATGAAAAGAAGTTTTACATAATAATAATTTGTGGATTCAATATACAATATATACACATATGACATGATAACGGCATCAAAATACAGGAAATAATCAACAGAATGTGTTTTTCCGGCAGAAAAAGGTTTACAATTAAATGACACGTTTTAGTATCTCTCCAATAGTTGTTAAAGTAGCCATTAAGCCATCAACAGTCACATTTTACAACAGTATGTACGACCTTTCTAAACCTACTGACGATGAGGGATATATATAACTTGCATGTTTTGAGAATCCAAACCGTATACACACACTATGAATTGCTTTAACCAGCCAGGCCAAATCCCAAAACTGAAGCGTCGAATTAAGAGTTACCAACTCTTAATCAATTTTACGCATATTCAATCACAGTAATCTTACGATGAATGGACCTATACTTTTAATCGGCACATATACATGATTTACGACCTGAACACCTGGATAGAGTTTCGATACACTGTTTTGTCGTGTAATTTTGCCGTTATTTGGTGGGTTAGTTTTTAGCATGGTGAACTTGTTCACCAAGCTATAGTTACCGTGTTTTTTCACGAATCCTAACTACAGACTCACTGATGAATCGACGCATTGCCTGAAAAAGAAGACCCACATTTTAATAGGTGTTTCTTCTTTTCTAGTGCGGATACAAATAAGGTAATGTCATTTAGAAATTTCAAATAATTTCCTCGACAACATTGTTTAAGTTATATATTTTTTATATAGCTATTCACAGACATATTAATAAATTAGGTCTGTGAGCTATTTCATCTATTGTTTAGTGCGTTCTATAAATAGATCAATCATCATCATCACATGATCATCACGTGATCTTGCGTAAAATATATTCATACGCTGTATTGTTCTCCTAGGATAGTGATTGAGATTTGTAACCAGTTAATTTTATAATTTATTTCTCTTGTTGCAACACCATCAAACGCATATCTTTCATCTTTCTTGGATTTATATATTTAAGAAATATATATGGCCTTTATAGTCTTCATATAATATTTAATAGGTTTGGTCAGTAATGGTTATCGCATAAGCTACTATCCTTTGTAAAAAGTTGTTGCTGCCTATTCTCCGGAATAAGATTTCAGCTTATTTTGAAGTACGCTGTTTAATATTCTGAAGTCTTTACCTCCCTTGCTATGAAGTTAAAATAACTGTTTCGGTCGTAAAATAATCCTGAATACGTGTGCCGATCGTGTCGGACCGAATGCAAATCAACAAGATCTGACTGGGTATAAATCATTCGTACATTGCGGTTTTAGAATAAATACCTTATAGATCATTAAGATTTGTAAAGGATTATTAGCTCAGTCGGAAGAGCGGCAGTCCCATAAAATTATTGATTATAAAGCGAGCGGGATGGGTTCGAATCTGAGCAGAACCCAATTTTTTTTATTCTAATTATATTTTTTTTATTCAAAAAAGTTTGTTTAATTCATACCCAATGGTCTTAAAAGGGGTACATCAGAATATTTCTAGAAACAGCTTAAATTATAAAATTGTTCCAGTTCACGATAGAAAACACTATCAATCAAAATGTGAAGCTAGAACCATTTTGTTAATGTCTAAAGTTTCAGAACACCATATAGCTAGGGTGGACTCGCACGTAATATGCTAAAATTCACCCTGGTGCGTCACCTAGGATAGCACGTATTACTGTGCAGAATGAATTTCTTTGCAAATAAAAGATTTTATAGGCTCATTATGTTTTGGTCATGTAGAATGAAATATTAATATTTGTCAGTTTTAAATCGGACACCTATAGACCCCCATTAAAGGCCTGATGTACTCCCTTTAAGACTTAAGTCGGAAAACAAATTGTGTGTGTGTGAGTGTGGGGGGATTTTTTTAAAGATTTTTACGACTTTTATCTATGCGTCAATTTGGTAGAGGTAGAGGTAGACCTCATCTGTATTGAAACAAACTCGTAGAACCTAAGTCCTGCCGCTCGTTAGTGAGTAGCTGTCAATCATTATTCAATGTGCAAACGCGTAACAAGCGGGACTCGAACGTATGACTGTAGCATTGAGAGATATACATTACACAACAAGAGTAGATCTAAACACAAATATGTTACCTTTTATTACAATTTTCAAATTACATGCAAAACTGATTGAATTATATTCTGTTAAGGCCAAAACACAACAAAGCAACATACAATTGAAGGGGTAAAAGTTGTTGTGTCGAGGGTAAAAACGGCGATTCGGTTGGGTGACGGGAAACAAAATACTTTTTGTTTAGGCCTAAGGTAGTAAACGAAATTTACCGTGACTTTGGTGATTATTGTCAACAAACGATTTGCCGACTTAAAAAAAAATCCACGTAAAAATTACAATTAGTGATATGAATCGTGAAATTCTCAGTAGCGTTCACATACATGGTTGAAAAATATAACAACGAAATAATTGTGTATGAACATCATGTTCACTCCGAGTTGTGAGATTAAATCACAACGGTATCCCGAGAACAGTGGTACTCCGAGTTGTGAGAAGGAACTACAACGGTATCCCGAGACCAGTGGTATTCCGAGTTGTGAGAATAAATAACAACGGTATCCCGAGACCAGGGATACTCCGAGTTGTGAGATTAAAATCAAATGAGCACAAAGATTTATAAGTAATGTTTTGTATATGTGTAGTCTGTATGTCTCTACTACAAGTTGTATTTAAAACATATGTTCTTTTAGTTGAAGGTCACACTTTTTGGAACACGGAAGCTTCAGGGAGAATTTGTCATTTTACAGTGACATTCCATGTTTAAATTTGAATATTATAAATCTTTGTGCAGCGGGGGATATGGCTTTCAGCTGCACTCTGACTAGTGACTACACTCGTGTTCATTTGATTTTAATCATACTTGCATAGTAGGTCGATATCAATGCAAGGTTGATTCCTATTTTAATTCAGCTATGTTGGTCAAAGGGTCTATGAATTACCTCCCCTTGAATTGGCAAAATTAGCTGTCTTGACCTTTTTGACGCTATATTCATTTCTAATGACTCAAACTTTGATAGGTGATGACTGGTGATGTTTTTTGATACACTTTAACACCTGTGAAGATGATGAAGCGTTTCGAAGATTAATTTTCATTATAACCAATCATTCCTTTTGTTCCCTTCTTTATTCCTGTATATACCTTACCTTATCTTGTTTTAATCGCCTTAGTTCCAGATACATTAAACAATGCATTTATGTATTATTACATGCAATGATGCATTGTTATTAAGAAAAGTTGACACATTTTCAGTCCATCCATGTCATGCGTGATTGGAAAGAAACCTTCCATTACATGGATGCACAAATCATAGTTCACCATGCTCTCAGTACCTTCGGTACTTTGATTTATATACATATATAGATTTTCAATCAAACCAGTTTCTAATAACAAATTCTCACAGAGAAAAAACTAGTTTTCTATTTTTTCTGAAATTCACATTCGTTCATGATTACTGAATCAATTCGTCACGCACCACGAAGGTGTAAACGTCTATTGCATATTTGAACTTCTTCAAGCAACATAATGATGTAAAAGTCTGCTGCATCTATTATGTTCGTCACGCACAACAAAGGTGTAAAACTTCTGTTGCATCTCTTTAGCGCCCATAGCAAAACGCATAGACGAGCAACCTGCTAATCTGGCATCACGTCTGTAGTTATAACTTTACTGACAAACTGTCGAATTTCCTTCTTTTTTAAAAAAAAATGTAAATGAGTTTCATGTGATGTTTATCGTAGTATATAACAAACAGAATATAAGAATATGCGCCTTATTGAAAACACGTTGTTGTTTCCAACACGGGCGTTATCAAAACAGGGATTTTTATAATTATCTACAATACACTGAAACTAGTTATCCCTAATTCTATACTATGTACAAATGAAATAAAAAAAATACAACGCCGTTTTTCACATAGCCAATGGAATAAAAACATATGTAAAAATAACTGCTTTAGAGTAGTTATACTCATTTTTTTGGCAAATCTAAACCGACAAAAACTGGTTTGAAGTCGTACCAGCCACTCCTGTTACCAACAAATCCTCACAAAGAACATTTGCTTCTCCGCCGTTTTTCTGAAACTGACATTTGCTATCTATCTCGTGCATGGTGCTCGCAATCCAGCTTGTCACGCTCCACAGAGGCGTGAACTTCCGCACGTTCGCCTCTGTAGAGTTCGAAGTTATTCCAAGACCGGCTAAATACCAGATACCCTGATAACGTAAGGACAAGGGTGACCCCTGTAAGTTCATATCGTTCACATTTGCTCTCACCTTTAAACAAATATCGCCGTTATTATTACACTTTTGCACAATCTTACCCCTCTTTGCATGAAGCTGCCAATTATCGGTGTCATTATTGAATGCGCGCGCCGTGACCACTCCTTCCGGTACAGCGCGCGACAATTGGTGGTACTGCGAATGCGTAAGAATGCAAGGTATTTCATTCGATTTAGATCGAGTCCTTCTCGATTTCGATACAAACCGAACCAATCTCAAGTCAAAATCTGCTACGTCTGCATCCGTTTGATAATCAGCTGTCAGTGCAATATTGCGCGATCCTCGTCTGCCAACTTTGACAGTGACCTTTGAATTGTCATTTGGAATATAAGTTTTGGCACAGACACTCCTTGTCAGTGCCCAGTTATCATTCAAAAGCAGCCCATTACACGCGTGAGATGTGTCATTCCGCTTCCTGAAAGTCACGTGCCATTTCCTCGATTCTTGTTTACCCTTCCTGTAAAAGAAATAGTAGATGAATAACTGAAAACAGCAGTCTATTTCCGATTTAACAGTACTGAACACATATAGAGGATCTTACAAAAAAAATATCACTTCAAATTAATAAAATATGAAACGAGCTATATTTTAATATTTTACGATCCATAGCGAGTAAAATGTAAAGAATATTTAACACGTTTCAATGCTTTTCTGATAAGAATAAATACTGATAAAGGTGATCCTTTGGGAGCAAAAAACACAATTAAGAGAATAAAGCAGCAGACTCGGTTTTATTGAGTCTGTTCATGAGAAGTAATGAAAAAAGCATCACCTCTCACGCCCCCTAGCACCGGATTAAGCTGTATTCTACTTCAAAGCCACCTATATTGGGCTCGTTGGTCCCAAAGGAATAGTAAAAATAACACTACTGATTCGTAGCACGGGGAGACTTTTTACAGCCGCCACACTGAACTAAACGAACGCTAGTGTGAATGTTAATAAATACTGATGAAGGTGAACACGAATGTTAGATTAATTGTATCGTGTGACACTAGTTGTTTCGAGTTATTAACTAATATAAGAAATTACAAGCGTGTAGTATCGTTGAAAATATATAACATAACTTAGACGTTACACATTTGGTAATACCACAAAATGTGTTCGTATAACGACGTTGAGAAACGGCATTTAATAAATAAAAGAATAAACATTGGCAAGCCATATGATATTATTTTATTAACATTTATCATTTGAGATCCAGTTATCAGAGTTATCCCCCATTGGGTTAAAACAGCACTTTTCATACTAACTTAATGGGAGATTACTCTGACAGTTACATTGGATCACAAATAATATAGGTGAAAAAAACACAAAAAACAACAGCATATGGCATGCCAATGTTTTGGTACTGTTATTAACATAATGTTTTCTTTCTGTTTATTATAATTTAAGCGTAGAAGAATTATTTAACAATGTGTTACCACTTTCTTGACTGTTTTAACAATTTAAACATGGGACATTTATTCAACATTGTTTTACCACTTTCTTAGTCATGAAAATGGTAAAACATTGTTAAGGAAATGGTAAAACATTGTTTAAGGAGGTTGGCTGGGAAAGGACGTAGTGATGACATTTTTTTTAAACTCATATTTAAAGGTTCTTTGGTATAATTTAGATTCAAAATTATCAAAAAAAGGCTAGGTCACCACACTTTTTTCCCACTAGACGTCATTGAAGAAGGCACATATTTCTAACTTCAAAATTTCACTAAAAAGAGGAAAAATGTAGTCATTGAACATTTTCACAATTGTTGTCATAACATACGTTTATTGAAAAACAACAATTAATTTTCGATTGCATATATACATATCTTTCAAATCATATAAAAACAGTTGTAATCCTCATTCGTCTTTTTACTTTAAAAAGCAAACATATATGGACCGTACCCCACCCACTTTTGTTTTTACCGAAAAATTAATTCAAGATAAAAAATTATGTTCTAATGATCAATTTTTTTTTAAAACTTGTATATGTATGTCAATGTCCTATGACATTTCTTTCAAAACAAGTAAAAAAATATATTGGTCACGGCTTCTAGTGATTTTTATTAAAAATTCTTTAAATTACACCCATTTTGGAGTTATTATCTCATTTTCAATGTAAAATACTGTACACACAATATGACACGGAGATCGAAAATAAAATTAGCTCAGTATCTACTTTTATATATGTATTCCACTACTGAAGAACAAAAATCTGATTTATTCTATAGCAAAAGGATAAATTCTACTCAGAGCTACCATACCCCCTATTTTGTTGACTACACAAAATGATCACAAATGACGGAAAAATATGAAGAAAAAAAAATTGCTTAAAATTTGGTATGTTACCATCTTAAATCCTACATTATATCCTATATGGAAAAAATGAAACAATTCTGTTGTCAAATAAAACTATGATTTAAAAAATAAAATGTTTAGACTTGAAGATGTCAAAACTTTGCCAGCCAACATCCTTAATAAATGTTACATGCCTAATTTAAAAGAAAAACAGTCATGAAAATGGTAAAAATGGTAACACATTGCAAAACAAATGATACTAATCCTACAATTATGCCCTGCTCTTTAATTTCAAAACGTACTGTACAGCCTATGTAATCAGCAATTACTAATATGCAAATTATTAATGATCATTTGAAAGAATCAAGATTGTCTCTTTAATGTGCTGTTCTGATCTATATGGCACAAACCTTTGTCGTTCCGATGACGGTGTTGAGTATCTGACCTGGAGATTCTGGCAAACTAGTGTCTCTGATACCGTGCTATCGTCACACTTGAATTTGGCTGGTTCCACGTCTGTAATCTGCAATAATAAATTAACCGTTGTTTGTGGGGACCAAAATTTACAAATAGCTCCAGTTTTTGTTTTATTTGAACTTTATTATTGACACGTGTTTTGGCAAGAACATGAATGACGGATTCAGTTTTTCGGTGTCCTGTTAGGGCCATGTTTCCATCACATCTTACCATCGACCATCGCATCTTACCATCGACCATCGCATCTTACCCTCGCATCTTACCATCGACCATCGCATCTTACGGGACTCCAGTTTATAACCTTATAACATTTTTCATACATTAAGACATTCTCATTATCTCTGAGCAACAATAACATTGTTGTGAAGTTGTTGTTTACATAAAATACGCATGGGTTTGTATATAGTCGAAGTAGTTGCAGCATCCTCAGCAATGGCAGAGTGGACGAGAACCAGTCGCAGTGTGATTTTATTGGCACAAGTAGAAGTCGCAGAGTGATTTTATTGGAACGAGTAGCAGTCGCAGAGGGATTCTATTGGAACGAGTAGCAGTCGCAGGGTGGTTCTATTTTCCCTCCTTTGCACTATGTGCATGAACACGGAGGTGAAATTGTCCTCTGACCAGATAGAGTTTGATGTCGGACAAGTATTATTTTAATTCGGGGTCGTAGCCCTCAAAACAAGTGCGTTAAAGCATAGTCCTATAACGTGGAACGTATCATAAAAATGCCAATTATGGTTGGATGACATTGTGTTTGGCATGAATATAAAGAATTGTTTTTTATTTCTAAAGAAAAAAATAGTAAAATGCATTCATCTGGACATGTTTTTAAATGTGTCCTTGCCTGCAAGGCCATATGTACTTTTCTGACGGGATGTTTTGGTAGAATATTACTAATACAAAACTATATATCCTATCTAGATGTTTAGCATTATATTGGCTGTCCATGTTTATTGGCAGGAATGCATATCATCGGTGTCACAGTAAAAGTAGATATAAGAATCGAACAGGAAATGTAGCTTTCAAGGACGACAGTCAACCGCAACCTTGGAATGGTCAGTGGCAAAAAAGGCCGCTGGTGGGGTGGGGTGGGTGGGTGCGGGTGGTGTGTGTGTGTGTGTGTGTGTGTGTGTGTGTGTAGGTGGGTGGGTGGGTGGGTGTGTGTTTAGGCCAGGTTCTAGGGTGCACCAAACCTCACTCTTACGGGACAGTGTAAATAAAGATATCCCCGCTATAATCTCTAACAAACAAGGCAGCATTAATAGACAATATAAGTACGCTTTTTTATCTGTTGACAGCTCTTGTACTAATTAACATTTTTTATATTTGTTCAATGAGCAAAACCAACACCGGTCCGACCCCGTACTAATACTAGCAGCGCCACCAGACAAGGTAATGTGCTTCTTACGTGAACGACACGTGTTCTTCATATGATCGCCATGTGTTATACCCATGTCTGCATACTTGCATTGATTGATCGTAACGGTTTATAATTTACATGTATTTGTATATCGTAATATATTGTGGAAGAAAATATGTTGAAATGTTTTATAAACGTTCCTGGTACAGAAATAGTTCTTAGTACAGAAATAGGCATGGACGGGTCACAGACAATATTATCTTTTTCAAACGGAGTAAGTTTGTCTATATATCTTGCAAATGTTCAAATCTTTATTTATAATTATTTGAATAATTCAAAGCCATCTGTTTTTACCGATTACTCTATGTTGATTATATTACACTAAGCCTATATTAACACGTGGTAAAATTACAAAGAAAACTTCAAAATCCAAAGTTGTGATTACCTTGTATTTAATTATATGCAAGCAGGTGTAAAGTCAAAATGTTACAGGATTAATATATATGGGTTTAATTTAAATGCTTGATAAATAATTCAAGATTGAATTGTGTCCCTTTAAAGCGATAAAAAAAAATACATGTACTAGTATATATTATTTCCGGCGAATTTTCGCATCTAGTTATTACCTTCATTCCATGCAGAGAAGCCGGTGATTTGCAGACTGTGTCTCGACTCCCTAGCAAACGTAGCCTGTATTCCGACACATACTTCACTAACCAGTCCAATCTGCAGTCACAGGACCATGGGTTGTCACGCAGCCAAGTGCTCCCAGCAGGCGACAATACGTTAATAATATCAGACGACAAAGTTTGGAGTTGATTTTCGGATAGTATCAGCTGACGAATTTCGTGCGTACGCTGATCAGGAAAATCAATGATATACAGCATGTTGTTACTTAAATCTACGTAATTTAAGTCCTTGACCAAGATCAAGTCTGAAAATACGAATTTTGATAGCAAGTTACTTTTCAAGTCCAGTCGTTTCATTTTTGTGAAGTGTCTAAAGGCGTTTGGAGAAATTGTGTCTAAGGCATTTGATACAATATTTAGATCGTCCAAATGTTTTAGTCCGATGAAGGTATTATCGGATATTTTAGAAAGTTTGTTGTTTTCAAGGTTCAAAGAAAATAACAGTTTCAGACTTGAAAATGTTTCATCTTCTATTTCTGAAAGTTGGTTGTCGTTCAGCAATAGGTTCTGTAAACTGCTTAGCGTGTAAAATGATTTCTGGTGAATAGACTTAATCTTATTGTGACCTAGATTCAAAAACTTCAGGTGGGGCAATCCAAATAGAGAGTAGGCGTTCAAAGATCTAATCCTGTTGAACTGTAAGCTCAACCACGTGATCTTTGACAGTTGATTCAATGGCGCCACGATGAAAGCATCGTTCTCAACATTTGAAATAATGTTATTTTCCAAATTCACTTCCTTCAATTCAAGTAATCCTGAGAATGTTTTACTTTCCACTCTCTTCAGCTTGTTGTTAGATAAATCCAGTGATTGTAGAGCCTCGAGTGGATGCAGAGCAGCTTCTTCTATGTCTTTGATGGCGTTATTTGAAAGGTCCAGGGTATGTAACGCTTTTGTTGCCGTAAACGTTTTGTTGTTAATAAACGATATTCTGTTTACACTTAAATCTAGGTTATGAAGAGAATCCAGACCAGCGAAACAATCTGGTTCTAGATTGTTGATATCATTTGTACCGATGTCTAACACTTGCAGTTTGGACAAGTTTCTGAACGCCTCATTTGATACCGTGTTAATAATATTGGCAGAGAGGGAAAGCTGTTCTAAGCTGGACAAAGTCTTGAAAGAGCTCGGATCAATGCGTGTAATTACATTGGAACGTATCTCTAAATGTCTCAGTTGCGATAGATTTTGGAACCACTGTGCTCTGACATACGTTATCTGGTTTTCATTGATAAACAGCTCTTGAAGATTAACGGCGCCGTCGAATACAGAGTCTGAAAATGATCTAAAGTCGTTTCTAGAAAGGTCCAAATACTTCAGGTTTTTAAGTTTGCTGAACAAATGTACGTGTAACATGGATAGTTTGTTACCATTCAGGTACAGGTATTCTAAACTTACAAGCTGATCGAAAACCTTTGGCGAAAGGAACCTTATCATATTGTCTGACAATCGAAGTTCCAACAGATTGTCCAGAGTCGCAAACGAAGCCGCAGAAATGTGTCGGATATTGTTGTTTTGGAGGGCGAGGTGTTCTAGACTGGGCAAATTCCGAAAAATAAATGGGTACATAATTTGTAAATTGTTGCCTGATACAGTCAGCTTGCTTAGATCGTCTCCGTTCAAAAACGAATATTCCCGAATGGATGAGATTTGCGCATGCGCAAGACCATTCTTGTAGACAGTGTCGTTTACATTGTTGCTGCTGTCGCCAAATAACGTCAGCTCTGTGACACCTGAAATACAGTACGTATATAGTATAATTAACTTGCATAACCTAATAAGCTTGGGGTAGATGCCATGTTGTGTTGGTGTCTACTTTGTACAAAGCTTATCAAGCGTTACTTATGGCAGAGACCAACACAGAGTTGTTAGCACAGACCAACATGGAGTTGTTAGCACAGACCAACATAGAGTTGTTTGCAGAGACCAACACAGAGTTGTTAGCAGAGACCAAAATAGAGTTGTGAGCAGAGACCAACACAGAGTTGTTAACAGAGACCAACATAGAGTTGTTAGCAGAGACCAACACAGTATTGTTAGCAGAGACCATCACGGAGTTGTCAGCAGAGACCAACATGGAGTTGTTAACAGAGACCAATATAGAGTTATTAGCAGACACCAACATAGAGTTGTTAGCAGAGACCAACACAGTATTGTTAGCAGAGACCATCACGGGGTTGTCAGCAGAGACCAACACGGAGTTGTTAACAGAGACCAACATAGAGTTGTTAGCAGAGACAAATACACACACAGTTGTTAGCAGAGACCAACATGGAGTTGTTAGCAGAGACCAACACAGAACACGGAGTTGTTAGCAGAGACCAACACGGAGTTGTTAGCAGAGACCAACACAGAGTTGTGAGCAGAGACCAACACAGAGTTGTTAGCAGAGACCAACACAGAGTTGTTAGCAGAGAGCAACACAGAGTTGTTAGCAGAGACCAACACAGTGTTGTTAGCAGAGACCAAAATAGAGTTGTTAGCAGAGACCAACACAGAGTTGTTAGCAGAGACTAACACAGACCAACACAGAGTTGTTAGCAGAGACCAACACAGAGTTGTTAGCAGAGACCAACATAGAGTTGTTAGCAGAGACCAACACAGTATTGTTAGCAGAGACCATCACGGAGTTGTCAGCAGAGACCAACATGGAGTTGTTAACAGAGACCAATATAGAGTTATTAGCAGACACCAACATAAAGTTGTTAGCAGAGACCAACACAGTATTGTTAGCAGAGACCATCACGGAGTTGTCAGCAGAGACCAACACGGAGTTGTTAACAGAGACCAACATAGAGTTGTTAGCAGAGACCAATACACACACAGTTGTTAGCAGAGACCAACATGGAGTTGTTAGCAGAGACCAACACGGAGTTGTTAGCAGAGACCAACACAGAACACGGAGTTGTTAGCAGAGACCAACACGGAGTTGTTAGCAGAGACCAACACAGAGTTGTTAGCAGAGACTAATACAGAGTTGTTAACAGAGACCAACACAGTGTTGTTAGCAGAGACCAACACAGAGTTGTTAGCAGAGAAGAACACAAAGTTGTTAGCAGAGACCAACACAGAGTTGTTAGCAGAGACCAACACGGAGTTGTTAGCAGAGACCAAAATAGAGATGTTAGCAGAGACCAAAATAGAAATGTTAGCAGAGACTAAAATAGAGATGTTAGCATATTGCTGCAAGTGTATACCTAAAGTTAAGTGTTTGATGGTTCAAGCTCCATAAAGATTATTAGAATACTACTTAGAAACTGGTATTCTCCCAAAAAGTACTGTAAATTTGGAATATGTTAAATGATATTTTTGCCAACGAAAGGTCCTCCACATATACTCGTATTAGCACACGTATATGCAAACTGATAGCGACCGTTAAATGGATACTCTCGGCGTTTGATTAGTTTTTCTACAGAGCTTGCACATTTGCAAATAATTAATACTAATTACTTGAATATGTCATATAACTACTTTTTGCTTTTGATATATTTATTGCACCAAAAATATATTTAAAGCTTGATATATTTATTGCACCAATAATATATTTAAAGCTTATGTAGAATAACGAAAACACATGGCAAACTGCAAAATTGTATTTAAGAATTGATTCGCTGTTTTTTGCGTTTCTGCGGTTATAAACGCCTCTAGTAACTGGCAAATTCCATGAAGCGCGTTAGCTATTTACTAAAGGCGTTTCAAACCACATAAAAGCCGAACAAATTTCGCGTTGTTATAGTACCAACAATAACAGTTGAAACCCACTGGGAGCTCAACTTGTAAGTGTGACATTGGGTGAGTGCGCAGTAGCTCCACCCTTATATCAAGACACACTGAATGCGTACGCAGTAGCTCCACCCTTCTACAAGGCAACTGAATGCGTGCGCAGTAGCTTCACACTTATATCAAGACACACTGAATGCGTACGCAGTAGCTCCACCCTTCTATCAAGGCACACTGAATGCGTACGCAGTAGCTCCACCCTTATATCAAGACACACTGAATGCGTACGTAGTAGCTCCACCCTTCTACAAGGCACACTGAATGCGTGCGCAGTAGCTCCACCCTTCTATCAAGGCACACTGAATGCGTGGGCAGTAGCTCCACCCTTATATCAAGGCAACTAAATACGTGCGCAGTTGCTCCACCCTTCTATCAAGACACACTGAATGCGTACACAGTAGCTCTACCCTTCTATCAAGACACACTGAATGCGTGCGCAGTAGCTCTACCCTTATATCAAGACACACTAAATGCGTACGCAGTAGCTCCACCCTTCTATCAAGGCACACTGAATGCGTGGGCAGTAGCTCCACCCTTATATCAAGACAACTAAATGCGTGCGCAGTTGCTCCACCCTTCTATCAAGACACACTGAATGCGTACGTAGTAGCTCCACCCTTCTACAAGGCACACTGAATGCGTGCGCAGTAGCTCCACCCTTCTATCAAGGCACACTGAATGCGTGGGCAGTAGCTCCACCCTTATATCAAGGCAACTAAATACGTGCGCAGTTGCTCCACCCTTCTATCAAGACACACTGAATGCGTACACAGTAGCTCTACCCTTCTATCAAGACACACTGAATGCGTGCGCACTAGCTCTACCCTTATATCAAGACACACTAAATGCGTACGCAGTAGCTCCACCCTTCTATCAAGGCACACTGAATGCGTGGGCAGTAGCTCCACCCTTATATCAAGACAACTAAATGCGTGCGCAGTTGCTCCACCCTTCTATCAAGACACACTGAATGCGTACGCAGTAGCTCCACCCTTCTATCAAGACACACTGACTGCGTACGCAGTAGCTCCACCCTTCTATCAAGACACACTGAATGCGTGCATAGTAGCTCCACCCTTCTATCAAGACACCCTAAATGAGTGCGCAGTAGCTCCACCCTTCTATCAAGACACACTGAATGCGTACGCAGTAGCTCTACCCTTCTATCAAGACACACTGAATGCGTACGCAGGAGCTCCACCCTTCTATCAAGACACACTGAATGCGTACGCAGTAGCTCTACCCTTCTATCAAGACACACTAAATGCGTACGCAGTAGCTCCACCCTTCTATCAAGACACACTAAATGCGTACGCAGGAGCTCCACCCTTCTGTCAAGACACACTGAATGCGTGCGAAGAAGCTGAGCCTGCTTGAACGGTGAAGCTTATTCGAAATTAGACTCTATTTTGTTTTCAATGGAAAGTATCAAATGCGTGTAAAAATTACGTTTTATATAATTAATGAAACTGGATTAATAAATTGCAAGTACGAATTGTGTGTTCCTTTAACGATTTTTAAAACACTAAGCTTTATCGTGGTAAATAAGAAGGGAACATAACCACCAACTAACCTTATTTCATTTCGTTTTGCAAAACATTGCCTGAAAGTGGTTATTTGAAATACTGAACGCTTATGAAAATAAGATCGTTTGTTATATGTAAACACTTCCCGTACTATAATACAGGCCGTGTTGACTTGCTAGCTACTAGTAGTATGCTAAGCGTACAACATATCAAAAATATATACGTATTTTAATCACTGTTTTACAACTCCAACCAAACTCACCCTTCCAGGACTAAATGTGCGGTTAGAGACGAGTTATCTTGCCAACAATACTATTCCTGTTGAATCATGATTACTTCTGTTTTTCGTGTCTTTGTTTTCTTTTTCTCCCTCTTTCATTGCTCTTTTTATTACAAATTGTAAGCATCTCAGGAATAAGGAAAAATACATTGACATATTGCTTGATTGATTGTGATTGATTGATTGAATGATTGAATGATTGATTGATTGATTGATTGCTTGCTTGCTTGATTGTTTGATTGATTGAGAACCACCTTGGTTATAAAAGTAGTCGCGAATATGCAAGGTACGTTTTCCCCTTCATTATACGGCTTCGGAAAACTGATTTTAAAAGTTATATTATACTTTCAGCCGCACTTAAAATATGACAGGAATTGGTAATGCTATCAAAACTTGCGGTATGTGCACTCAGCCAACACACATTATCGGCCGCATTAGATAGTGCAAGACCCTTATCTGCGATGTTTTCTAACAATTATGAAACACGACACATGCCATGGGAAACTTTTACAATGTATGAAACTGACAAGTGTCGCACGGAATGTTACAAACACCAATGTCTGTAATGTGTCAAGAGTTGGTAATTATTTCGTTATCTTGTGAAATGATACCACTTGACGGGGAGATCATATTCATCACGAGGCGTGAAATGATTTACTACTGTTTGAGAGACGTTAACATGGTAACTTTGGACCCGCGTTACTGTGACGGGTCAGTTCTTTTTCAGCCTCGACATTACATGTTTGGGTTAAAAAGTTGTCTTTAGTTATAAAAATTGACAGTGACGGTGCGTCCTATCTAAATGAACATAATTATATTTCACTGTTTCCTAATATTAGTAGTGTTTGTTCATAACGTTGATGTAATATTAATGACTGAAACATTAATCGTTCGCCGACTTTGGTTTTTCTAAATGGAGTAAAAATGTGCATTGTCATTGATAATTAAATATGGTTTGCGCAAAAATGGGATTATGGACGATTCCGGAATTACAGAAACGTAGAATGCATAAACACTATCTCATAGCAAAGAGAGGCGGGTCCTATATGACCTACCTGGAGGAGAAACAATAAGGGAGCGGTCCAATAAAAACCACGTGTGCACGAATCCTCCTATAAATTAGGCAGTATTAATAGGCACAGAGATAATCATGTACATATGAATTAATTCAAAGGTTATTCAGCAAATAATCCAGTACAAAATAAGCAAACACTGAAAACTGACATGGGCAGGTAGAGCGTACAATAAATCAAATATAATTAAAAATGGAAGGAAAGAAAAACGATATAAATAGTATTATCAACGAGCGTACTAGTATATGAATATAATAATTTATAACTCTCCTGGTGAGGTTCTTAATTTTAATTAATTTTAACATCACAAGAAGTACTGCACTCGTAATGCTTTTGTAAGATTTTAAAATTACAGTCACTGGGTATACATATATGTCATTTCATACTATTGTAAACTCAAATTACGCTTTTTATGTCCATAGTTTAATCAAATATACAGAGGATTTTACATGAATGCTTATTTATTAAACGAATTTATCAAACGAGTTAGCAAATATAATATGATGCGACGGCTTGCCGAGTTTAACTAGTTGATAAACTACTACTAGAACGAATGTGAGATTCTATGTTTTAAATAGCTCAAAACCTTTAAGTAATGCCAGAAAGCGTCAGAAAAACGTTGATTATCTGAAAGCTGACATCATATTTTCAAGTGACATTTGGTACTACTAGTGAAAGTATATATTTTGCATCAAAATCTATAAAACCTCCGAAATCTTATTAAACAGTTCAACTCTCAATAAAGCACATTTTATACGGTAACAAATAAAATGCACTTCATCCCCTACGTCTAGCGAATCTCTATGAATGAATGAATGGTGTTTTACGGCACGTCGACACATAAATAGGTCATATTTTGCGCAAAAATTGATGAAAAATGAAGAAATGAAGTATTATTTAAAAATTAGTGTAAATATATTAAGATAAAACTATTAAAAATAAGGGATGATAAGGTGTAATATAAACTATGTATGTAAATCAACAAATGCCCGTCAACGGGTATATAAACGAATACACAGACGGGATTTTACAGCAGTTTTAGAATATCTACCCGCTTTCAATCTCCAAGGACTCTATCTCATATCAGAATTAGTTCCGTCAGTCAAATCCATCCCATTGGATAGAAGCAAACATGAAACAGAACAAACAATTAACCAAGGAACTGCAGGCTCCTTTTGTCAGAAGCCAGCTGACCAATGGTGTATCTTACCTATGCGTCTTGTCAGAGATTGATTTCAACATGCAGATTGTTTAGTGGGAACTTAGGGCCATGTCAGTCTAACTGTCCCACAAACATTGATTTTTCACTTAGAATGTATAGTAACTTTGCTTATCTTTAATTTTAAAATTTGATGTGCATTTTTGCTCAACTTTGGAATAGTTATTTCATATGCAAATAAAGTGGGGAAAAAGTCGGAACTATGTGTTGAACTATACCGTTTCATCCAAAGAGAGTACATTATATCTATGGCTCAAGCTTCCAATAGACCTAGTATATGTTGAAACATCACAATGATTCTTATCAGGTGCAAGCAGCCGAATATTTTACCGTGGCTTAATTGACGTATGGATCTCAAAGGCTAAAGATATTTATCCCACAAATAAAACGGCTTCTATGTATAATAACTGATAACATAAATTCAATATACACCTTATACTAGTGGAATATACACCGTATACCAGGTATAACATCACGACGAGATACGAGAGTACATTTAATGGAACATTTCGGCTTGAAAACATAATGTCAGCTTTCAGATAATCAACGTTTTCTTTGACGCTTTCTGACATTAATTAATGTTTTGAGGTATTTAAAACGTAGAATTTCGCATTCGTTCTAGTAGTAGTTTATCAACTAGTTAAACTCGGCAAGCCGTCGCATCATATTATATTTGCCAACTCGTTTAATAAATTCAATAATAAATGAGCACTCATGTAAGATCCTCTGTATATTTGATTAAACTATGGACATAAAAAGCGTAATTTGAGTGTACAATAGTATGAAATGACGTATATGTTTACCCAGTTGTTGCAATTATAAAATCTTACAAAAGCATTACAAAAGCAGTACTTCTTGTGAAGGTCGTTGGGGGTTTAAACCAGGTTCTAGGGTTATATTATATTCCTCTAACAAACTAGGCAATACAAGTATAACACATAAATGAGCATAAATATATGAATATAAAGTAACGAAAGCCTAGAAAGCCACAAAGCAAGTACTCATCGACTTGGCAGAAGCCAGAGCAACAAGAGAACAAACCGTTAAGGGTACGACAAGTCAAGCTTTAAGACAAACATCAAACGCTACCGTCCTTTGGGGATTTAGGTAAACGTCATCATAGGGTCTACAATATGTCCGGTCATCGCATAATCAAAGATTGAATGGATTGAATGTTGTTTTTAATGGCTCGTCAACACAGTATAGGCTATTTAGAGCCGCCCCAGAGAGAGGGGAAGGATACATAGGAATCCGGGAACCGTGCCCTACTCTTATTATCGAATATATTATAATGGTTCTTTATCGTGATCGGAGGATAGACCGATACACGGGACCGTCCGGTTTACGTCCCCGTCCGAAGGACGAGGCTAAGGGAAAGTGTCTTGCGCAAAAACACACCGACGGAACACAGTGGCACCACGGAGGATTGAAACCGGGGCCTCCAGTTACAAATCCGCCTTGTTACCGACTGCGCCACGCCAGCCCTCTAATCAAAGAGGAAAGCATAGTGGTAAACTGTAAATGGGTCAACCACTAAACATGCAGTGCGGTGCATAAGCCTTTTTATATAGGATATAGCGTATTTAGTTACACTTTACCGTTAGTAACATTTTAAATAATAGATGCGATAAATATGTCTTGACTAATGTTATTTATTTAATCATTGTATTACCTCCTGCAGTAATAAACTACTTCTCAATAATTTAGATCTGCAAAAAGCCTTATAAACGTATAAAAATGCAGAGTGGGCTTGCTGTAAGAATGATAAGCTAATATCCATTATTAAGGGATTATCAAGGAAAATGACTTCCTAAGGCATTATTTAGATTCATTTTATTCGTACGAAATGATTATTTAGAATTAAAAAAAAAACGTGCAAAATACAACAGATGTTTGAACAAATACAATAAGAAGGGAAATGTGCATAACAAGTAAATGATAAACTAATCATAAGAAAACTCATCCCCTTCGATAAATGTCGAAATGGAAGTTCTTAAATACGCTTATATGCCTCAGTAATTACTCAGATAATTAACAGATGCTGTGTTATGTTAATGTATAAAACATTTTCGCTTCTGGTTCATCTCTATGGATTTGTCTACCAACTTATGTAAAACATTAAGTAACTAAGAAGGTTATAAAGCATACATACGAAATGCCAGAATTATGTATAACAGCTAATAAAACAGTAATGCCATGTTATTGTATCAAATAAATGGTATTGACCTTAATATTGCATATCTCAAAATGTATCAAATCTATGTATCTGATTCATTTATGCCAAACCTAAACGAGTTAATGATCAAACTATCGCCAGTTAATCATACCAGCATCGCACTACAAATAACACAAACACAAACAGGATTCGTTTCAGCTACATTGTATCTGCGTGTCACCCCTTTGGCTTGCATCCACCTTGTTCTTACAAGCAGTAAAGCGGAGGCAGCCAAGTTCAAAGACTTGATTGATATATCATAAAATATCGTTTTAACACGCACCTCCATGTGATGTATGAGTTGTTAATTGCTCGACAAGTATCCTGAACTGCCGACACTGCTAGTGTAATAGATGAAAAACAAACACTACAACTTAATGCATAAGCCGGTACTGTAAATGATGCAGTTGATTAATAGTACAAGGTGCACATTTGTTTTTGTTTTGAAGTCAACTACCCAAATACCAACAGTGCATAAGCAAATACAGGAAAATAGTGATACAAAGTATCAAAAGCCGGTCAGAACAGTTACATAAGAAAACTGTAAGGGCATGAATATGATAAAAATAAACGAACAGTGTGTAGATGTTAGACTTTTTTTAATTGTAATTGTCAACAATCAAAACACATTTATCATGAAAGATTTGAGCACTAGATAAAACTAGTCATCCATCATGAAACAAAATGAACATGTGTTTAATTTTGGCATCTGTGTTGTATGATGTTATAATATTAATATGATATACATCTGAAATAGTATGTGTAATGGATCACTAAACAGAATGTTGTTTCACGATTAGAATGTCAGGAATTGGGAAAATATCATGGTTAGAATATGAAGAATTGGTAAATTATCATAAACAAAAAGACAACTTAATGATAATAATTATGATAGTAATTGGATTGAAAGATTAGCGTCTGTGAAGGTAATCTCAGTTTGTAAATTTACATTAGAAGAAAGGGTTTAATGTTAGATGTTTTTATTATTGACATCTGATCAGTAGTTCATTAGAATAAGTAGCAGTACAGCAGACCTATTCAAACTTTAGAAGATGCTTCATTTAAAGTTTCATCAACTAAAGATTGAAAAAGTGTTGCTCATTTTAAAATAAGACAGCACCAAAAGGAGATACATATAGATGTACACACAAACAGTAATATTCAAACACAATTTCCTTTATATCATTCTTATAATAATTATTAATTATTGAACAAATGTAAATTATTTAGAAAAACTAATGGGGCGCTGCGACCTTTTAAAAAATTAAGATTGCCGTTTGTCCCTTTACTAAGGTTTAACATCAGTCTATCGATACCGATTTGGAACCAGCTGTATTCGTATGCTGATAACAGACTTATAGACTGTATCTCTGAAATTTACATATAATTCTTGCATTCGCAACATATCGTACACTGCCTCGCAGCATTACTCGAATGTAAATCGAAGGTTTCCATATTTGTTACGATATCGCGCCTTAGATTCCCGCCAAAACAATTTTTACATTCAATACCAAAGTTATCATCCAAATTTGCAATTTCATTCAGCCGATTGCTCCATCAATAGTTTATTTACATGAAAGCAGTGATCAAACCTTCATCTGCATTGTAAAAACAACAACATTCGACGCAAAGTATACATCAACACATGTGTCTAGCGGCTATATTGTTTACATAGCAACTGTGCACTATTTTCTGTGCCGTTCGACTTCCGGCTAACACAATGTCAATATTTTGATCATACCAAAGCTCGATATACACACGAGGCGGGATCCCGGACAATGACGGGATTGGCAGAACATTCACGACTGCAGTTAGTCTAGATCATCTGCGACACTTGCTTGTTTTCAAGTCATATCACTAGAGCAGTGGCAGAAAAACAATAACGTGGCTCCAGCGTAAATGGAGTATCTACAATAGAACTTGCAGTAACTCTGCAGTTCAGGGTGAGAAGGTTCTAGGCCCGTTCTCAATATTTATCTCGATGTACATGAAGAATGAGCCTGGCATGTTCATTCCTGTTAGGCGCCATATAACCTTTCATGTGTTGGTGCGCCTTAAAACACCAGTGCAATTCAATTGTTTTCAAGACAAACGTCTAGACAAGTCCTCCTGAACAAAGTTTGTTTTTTGCCGATACATTTGTAAGGTTACAGAAAGGCAGAAAGACAATACATTTATATAAACCAAGAGGGAAACTTCATCATTATATCGACAAACTAAATGCGGATGGTAAGAAATACTTTAATAAAAACATAAAATAATTACGGTCACGTGGTTCCAGTTTCAAATTTGTTTCTGCACAACTTGTCAAGACGTTTGCATTTACAATCAAGCGTCAAAGATGATCAAGACTAGATTGCGGTTAGAACCAGTTCTACTCGCATGCGCAGATCATACTTTTTAGACTGTATCACTAAAATTGATACATAATTCAAGTAGAAGAAGACCCATAAAATGCCGAAACCAATTTGACTGCGTCCCGGTATTCTTACTAAAGTATTAACAGTAAAATGACGTTGACACACAGTCCATCACCCATAGCAGTTTTCTGAATTCGGGATAAATATAGCAAAGATCGTTATGTAACGCATGCAAATTTGCAATTAGTTAGAAAGTTCATTATTGCAGATATTACAAATAGTTATTTTTTATTTTAAATACACCTTATCTTTTAGGTGCAAATGTCTGCCAAATTCATAGACGTAGAACTATTAAATGATCGTTACGAAATTAGGGGCTCATTAGAGCATTCCAATACATACAAAACGTATAATTACGATGACAGACACAAAACAAGAAAATAACACTGCAAAGATCTAGCATTCTGCAAGCTTCCTTCTGTAGCAGGATGCATGCATATGCAGCTGTGTACGCGAAACAGTTCCTCTACCACAAACGACAATATTCACATTGACACTAAAACACATATCAGGTCCAATCAACCAAAACCAAAAAAGAGTGAGCGAGTACACCCCGAAGCAAATAAATAAATAAATAAGAGAACACATATTAGAGTAGAGTAAATCAGTGTTTTAGGCTTTTGTTTTTATTTTCATATATACACTACTCAACTTTTATAATCGGTCACTTTCAAAGAATTATATATTTTTGAATAATTCATATTTGCATTTGAAATTTTAACTGGCGTCGTTTAACAAATATCGCTAGCGATTTATAAAATTTAATCTGCCTTGATTTGTCTAAAACCTTGTTGATAAATAAAATAAAATATTGGTATGTCTTTCGGTGATTTCCAGTTTTAGTATTCGTATTATTTTCAACAAAAACTGGGTGACCGATTATAAAAGTTGAGTAGTGTATACTGAAAAAACAAACAAGTTTAGCACATAAATAACATGGTAAATCCCATTGAACAGATTCGAGGCTGTGTGCTTCAGCCGCCATTAACAATATAATTAACAAAATTAAGAAGTATATGCAGAAAATTATTTTTAAACGATGTCTGCGAAAAAAGTAGCAACACGTTTTAATATACCTGCTTTACAGAAATTATAATTTCGTTCTTATTTCAAATAAAGGGAGATCATTTTAAAATTTTAAAACGTTGGTTCGTAATTTCATTATAATGACAAGGTTAATATCAATTGTTTTGCGTTTTTTATCACTCGAAACCCAGAATAGTTATTTAATAAAGTTCAACCATGTTCTTGATAATATTCTTATTTTTTAATGTGAAATATGTTGTTTTATATGAATGTGAGATAACTCTGATACTTACTTTGAATCACAATTAATAAATGATCGAATGAAAAACAAGAACACCCTCTGTCATGCCAAAGTCATCAAATACTTCAAATTATAAAACAAACATTCAATTTCTTTAAGCTAGATATGTAAAAGACCATGTTATACTTTTTTTCAGTATATATAAATGATCATTTATGTGTTGTATGGCCTTTTAATGCTGCCTTGTTTGTTAGAGAATATAACCTGATGGGGATATCTTATTTACAGTGTTCCGTTTAATTAGATGAAATATGGCATGAGTGACGTTTGGTGCACCCTAGAACCTGGAAAAACCTAGAAACCTAAAGGCCTTTTTTACCACTACCAGTTCCAGTCAGTAGCCCTATTGTCAACTATATTATGTTTGTGAGGATATATCTTGCCTTATTAATCTTAGTAATTGTTGATTGTTTCGTTGCGTGCTATTAGTTGACTGTGGTCTTTGAATGCTTTATATCTACGTATAGTAACACAAATATGTTTCAGGAAAATTAAAGAATGTATTCTAAGAGACAAAGCCACTGTTAAGAAGCTGAAAGAACAAAGACGTCGTAGTTAGTTGAAAGATATGGTAAGATGTCAGCTTAGTTAGAAGAAATAATAAAGACGTGATAGGATAATATGTCAGAGTTAGATGGCAGAAATAATAAAGACATGATAGGATAAGATGTTAGAGTTAATTGGCAGATAGGATACAGACGTCATCATAGTTAGTTGAAGATATGATACAGACGGCATAGTTAGACGACAGTAATAGGAAGAATTAGTACAAATGGTAAAACAGTTAAAGGTTTCAGTGCTTGCAGGAATAAAAATGACAAGATTTGGTGAACAATAAAAGTAAATATGGGAAGAGTATAATGGTTGCAAGAGTACGAGGAATAGTCTATACTTTCAGAGAGTAGTAAAGCAACATTTAAGATGAGAGAAGTAAGATATAGGAAAGGCGCTTTGTCCTCCGCGACCGGTGACGAAGCAGTCGAGAGAATGACCAAATCCACATGGGAGCAGTCGTCAAACAGGCAGATCAGCCATGTGGCAATCAACCTAGATAATATTCCTTACGTGTATAAGTGTACTGATATATATGTATACATAACATGAAACATTCATCATGTTACAGAAATGTGCACAATTTTAAATTTAAGTACAAAATAAGGGGTAATTGTATGGGATATTTATTAATTTTGTTTGTACTTTTTCTGACATTACAAATTAACGCTTGTCTTTATTCGTCCAGCTACCTGTTGATTATTTCTCACTTTTAAGGTCGAATTCAAGTCGCTGTGAAATTAAACTCTTTAATTTAGATCCTCTTTTAGATAATCCACTGCCCAAGGCGCTACCTACATAATGTGTTGTTGATAGTTTAAATACGTACATTTAACAAGACAGAGCTATGATGGGCTGAATATGTGTGATATTTGACGCTGACCGTCACATTTAAACACTGAGTTAATGACCACTGTCGGGACAATATATTCATACAAAGATATTAAAATAGTTAAATAAATAAAACAGTTATTTGTATTTTAGTAGTATCTAGTAATGAAAACGTTCTCGACCCATGTTTATTAATTCAGTCAATTGTAGTACTTTGATTGGTTGAGCTGCATTAACATATCTCTGCGATGTGTTAAAGTTTGCATTCAGTAACTTGTATTAATTCAATAATGCTTCGCTTTTGGTTTCCGACTTCTTGGCTTACTAAATAAATACTTGCGTCAAAGCCGTCCAGTGTTCACATGTTTTCAAATATTTCATCCGTTCCATTTGCAACAAAGATATACTCCATTTTATGGTAAAACATTCCAATGTCTCACAGAGTACAGAAATCTTGCGGAGAGTTTGACCTGCAACCTGAGAGCAACGCGTTGGTGACAATATTGGCCTTAATAAAGCACTTGGCATTTATGAAACATAATAATAATAATAATAATAATAATAGTCTTTATTTACAGAGGGTAACACATTTAGTAATAAACTAATCTTCCATGAGGCCCTCTATGACATAAAATGGTAGTTATACGTTTTATACGTTTAAGTGGACCGCTAGAAAGATTCTTTAAATTAATATTTGTTCTTTTTCCTTTTATTTACTATCCCGTTATATTTGCAGGCAAACGATCTTAAATATTTTTTTGTTGTTATCCAAATGCTATGTAGTCATTGGTCGTAAACAATTTTTAAACATATTTTTCTTTTTCAATGGTTTACAACATTTTATATATACATTGTACAATCATATTAAAGGATTAGAATGAAAGCAAACTGCTTATAGAATTCTTCTCCTAGAAGAAATGTATCATTAAAATCTTACTGGAAATGTATTCATCGTTAACTGGAAATGTCTCTCTGAATTGTTACTAGAAATGTATAAGTAAAATGCTACTGGTAATGCATACATTGTTAACTGCAAATGTGTCTATAAAATGTTACTGCCAATAAGTATATTATGCACTAGATATATACTGTTGTTTTTTGTCTCTTTCATTGTATTTTCAAGTCCTTGTTTGCAGTACAGTGCGGACCTACGATGCCTTTGCGCTCGGACGCTGTGGTTTCTATAGGACCCTATATCTCATTTTTGTTAAATGGTTGAAGTGTTACTGAAAATGTATACACTGTTGACTTGAAATGTCTATGCATTTTGAAACTGCTGAAAATGTATGAAACTGCTGAGCATGCTCTAAGTGGACCCAAACATACGAGAAACAGGTTTTATGTAATGGCCACAGTATTTATGTAATGGCCACAGTATTTATTTCACGTAAGATTATAATGTTATACAAAGTTAGTGGTGCATTTTTGTGCATTTTGGAAAGACCCAACATTCGGTGTATCGGTATTGATGCTCGTCATCCTTTTTTCATTTCAAGTTTAATTAGTGTATTCATTTGTTTACGCATGATAGTTAAAGACATTTTGTAAACAGATCTATCTCGTCATTTTTAAATATCGTCTGCACAAAATGTGCAGGAACTAAATATATTGTGTACATGTATGAACAAAACGTATGCCCAGCATGAACTGAAAAAGTATGCACAATATGTGCATGATTTAAAAATAGTATGTACAATAGATGCATGAACTAAATTGTATGCACAATAGATGCATGAACTAAACTTATTCAATAAACGAAAATTTCCTTTAGTTTGTTGTGAGTGCAAAAATGTACAACACCGGAACTACACCAGGCTCCGATCCAGACCATACTTAATGTACCAGAAACACGTATGTTTCGGTAATGCCACCTGTTACACGAGAGGTTTGTTTCTGAAGCAGGTAAAAGAAGTCTGGATCAGTCTGCTTCGTCTCCAAACCATTCATATCTGTATGACTGATGTTTTCCTTAACTTTAAATACATTAGTTTTACTGCGTTATATTTACTCTATATGAGATGTGTCATCCATGTATCTAGCAGATGAATTAATACGCATTACGGTATATATAAAGGTGCACGTCCCTTCGTTAGTAGGAAACAGTTTCACAAGTTGTTCGTTAAGTCCATTTCTGAGAAACCGGAAGCCGTACACTTCATACATGTTTACATCTATATGAAAGCAGTTACTAACAAAAGTAGGTGAATATTAACGACATTGACCCACTTGGATTCATGTTTTATTTGACTATTATATTCATGTGCATGCCCCGTGATCGGTTTTAAGGACGCCTTATCTTTCTGCAGATATTATTGAACTTCATTAGAAAAATAACATTGCGTCATGCTTTTCTACGACTCATTTTTATCTCGAAACGCAGAATTAGCGATAGAGTTTAGACGGTTTCAAGTTAAATCTGGGACGCAGGTGAATATTTAGATAAGATTTATTGGTACTAGTATATGGTGCAAAGTGCATGTAGCTTTAAAAAGATATACCGATCAAGAGGAGTTCATGTGTATATTTACTTATCTGCAAACTACATCTGCGCGGAGTTTTGGAAACAATCGAAGGTAATCATTCAAGACGCAGGGTGTTTTTTCCTCTATTAATAAGTGCAATGCTAAGAGGTGCAGTTGTTGCAATTATTTATCTTGCAAGTCCACCATTAAATCAGCTGTTAATGGTAGAATGTTTAATGTATGTCTAGCTTCAAATGTTGATTGACGTACATCTCACGTCATTTATGTTTTGACTTAAAATGCACCACGTTGCGGGATATAATATGTTGGACAAACAGGTCGTTCTTTAAAAGTTCGATTTCGTGAACATAAATATAATACAGGTAATCATAAAAAGTTAGAAAATTACTTGTACCAACAGTTTCGTCAGTCAGGTCATACTTTTAGTAACGTTACTGTTCAACCGGTTGATATAATTTATGATAATGATACTATTAAAGTCTTTAAAATAAAAGCTGGACATATTGAAGAACTTAAGTGGATGAAAAACTTGCAGACACCATATCCACTCGGCATTAATGACAATATGTATCTTTCAAAAGATCCTAATATTGACATTTTTTCTATATTTTCTATTCGAAAGCATAACTCTAGGTCTCATGGTCGTAGGCGTAATGGTAATATCAAACGTAAATCGCGTGTAACTATTTCAGTCGCTGATCTACATAGTATTTTTAAACAGTTTGGAAAGCACTCTATGCTTTCACGACTTACCTCTTTGTCCATTGCGTGGAAGCAGAAATTTTTTTCAGTCGTACAGATCCCTTGTATAACACTGCTTCCATAATTCAAAGCTACACACAGCATGTTCTCCGACCCCATATTGACAAGGAGTCTGGTATTGATTTCATTGACATTCCTAGTATTTTTTGAGATAATCATGTAGCTGATTCTATTCCTAAAAATTTCACAAAGTCCGAAAGTCCTGTAATTTGTTATTCGTATAAAAAAACCTATTAGAAATATTATTTTCGACTACAACAATATAGTTTCTGACCTGATATAGTAAATAACACTCCTAATGAATGTGAATGTAACACATCAAAATGTTGCTATGCTCCAGCAGGTCATGTCATCACTTGTAATTTTGATATTGTTGATAAACGTATTCGGGAGCTTTTTTCGAAAGGTCCTAAGTATAGATTACCTTCAACTATCGATTACAATGCCTGTCGTGCTCAGATCGCCCAATCCATTGAGGATTTTAGTATACAATAGTGTCGAACAGAACATGCGGACCCAAACTCTCTTTCTACTTGGAAAAAGTTAACTTTTAAAATTACACGTATTAACTTTCATAATGCTACCCATTCTTTACTTCCTCCGAGACCTAGGTTTTCCTTTCCTAATTTAAAATATCATTATAAATTTGTTAATAAAGCAGCTAATAATGTAATTATTGTTTGACGCTTACATTACGTCAATGTTTTATCTCTGGAACTCGGTAGCACTAATTCGTATACTCCAGTTCAATCTACTGAGGAGGATGTTGTTTCCACAGATATCACTAGGTACACTTCTTTCAAGGCTGATGTAGACGAAAAGCAGAACAAACTGCCAACTATGTACTGGATGATCCCTAAATTACATAAAAATCTGTATACGGCCCGCTTTATTTCGCATTCCAGTGCCTGCACCACCATAAACATCTCCAAACTTTTAACTTATTGTCTTTCTGCCGTTAAAGATGATGTCAAATAAAATATTAGATAATGTTTTCGTCAAGTATGGAACGACCGTTTATAGACAAAGTGTTGGTATCCCTATGGGTACGAACTGTGCACCCCTTGTGGCAGATTTGTTTTTATGTTGCTATGAAAGAGATTTCATGTTGAGTCTTTCACCAGATATTCAGCCAGATGTTATATTGAAGCCTTTAATGACACCTCTTGGTATCTGGGTGACTATTAAACATTGACAAGCCTTTTTTTCTACTATGGTTAATAATATATACCCTAAACAACTTCAACTTAACAAAGCTAATATTTCTGATACTAACGCTTCTTTTCTCGATTTACATCTCTCCATTAAAATGGTAAAATAATAAGCAAAATATATGACAAGAGAGATGATTTTAATTTTGATATTGTTAATTATCCCCATTTAACTTCTTATGAGGTCTGTGTGTCTCAACTTATTCGTTTTTCTAGAGTGCAAGCAGGAACATGGCGTACGAACAATGCAATTAGGGACATGGCGTATGAACAATGCAAGCAGGGACACATGGCGTATGAACAATGCAAGCAGGGACACGGCGTGGCATACTATTTTACTAGCGGGAGTGACATGAAAAAACAACAACTAATAAACAAACAAATAAAAAAGACAAAAAATTGAAACATGCAACACAAATCAGAGGAGGGAGCTGGATGAGTGTGGAGAATTACCAATTTGTTGCGAGCACAAAACATCTATACATATTCCTGACACATATCGTTTGTACGATCACCGTGTTGGTCCAAAGATGAAAAAAATGTATTCTAAATTATCATCAGCAACCATTATAGACAGAGGGATTTTAACAGAACATATATTTTATATAAACAGATGAAATATATAACACATTGTACATGTTTACCAATTAGACTGGTCGGACCTTGAATTACGTTTTCTTCGTAATAACATTAGTTCCGGGGCATCTTGTCAGGAGGCTTAAATATTTACCCATTCCCTTCATAGAAAATATATGGCGCAAGTGAGTTATGATAGCTTGTCAAAACTGAATAATATAAATGCACGCTATGCGCAGTGTTAATGCAGAGTTTCAATAAAAACACGTGTCTTTATGATTTAATACTCAATTAAAACCTCCTACGCAAAACATAAGTTATGAAGGCATGCATGTTGCACATGCATGCCTTCATAACTTATGTTTTGTGTAGGAAAACCATGATTCCATATAATGTGAAGTGTGTGAAGTAATAACAGACGTGTTAATATTTAGTACAATAAAACAGGTAAAATATTTCCACAGAACATACGACACATTTATACACGATGAAAACATTTACTTAAAGTGGCTATCCCGCCATTAAGAAACCGAAAGGGAGGCAACCTATCGTAAACACTTGTATCGATAGTCTATATATAGGTCACACTCAAAACCATGAAGAGCGGTGGTAGTAAAATCTTCATGAATAAATGGTGCAGGGATTTGAAATTCTGAGCCATCTGATTGGTTTAAGATGTAGAGTAAACACTAAGTGTGGTTAGCGCTTAAGGTGTCAGACCGGTGAAATTCAGCCCATTGAACAAAGTGCAAAATAGGATGTTTTTGGAGATCAGTTACAAGTTCCACAGCATTCGTTTAAGTAAATACACTTTAATTATGTGAATCACACACAGCTAGCTCGAAAACTGTCCCATATCTAAAAACAACAACATTTCGCATCATTCATTCACACTATATATGGGTATTTTTAAATAAACATATGTCAAAACCGCATCTCTGCCTAACCTCTGTGCTCATATTCACGGAAGACATAGTCCCAATATAGTGCCTTGCTATTCATGACAACAGATATAACACTTTAACATCAGGTTAGATTTAACTATGTAATAACAACCAATCTTTGGAGAAACACATGCATATAGAAACTTTGGATTTGTCCAAGAAGCTGTTTTAGCATCCGGAAGTACTTCCTGACTGGTCTGACACCTTAAGCCGGCTCTAGGGGAGGTGCTGCATCTTATATTACCTCTCATGAACATACTCAATAAAACTGCTACTTTTCCCTCTTGTTTATGCTTTTGACTTACAAGGGATCCCATTTCAAGTATGTATTAATATACACTAACTGTCATGTCATTGACCTGGATGTCATATAACAGAACAAATGACCATCTCCGAGCCATAATTACAATCTTTAAGCAAATCAGTGACGTAGAACATACAAATCAGTGACGTAGAACATACAAATCAGTGACGTAGAACATACAAATCAGTGACGTAGAACATACACTTTATTTTGTGAATACTTTATAAAGGATATTTGTGTTTTGGGGAAAATAACAGATGTCATCGAGAAATAAGAAACGAACGCGAAGTATGAGTAATGAAACTGAAGTTTGATAACTTTGAGATGTCTTTTTTTTCATATATACAACTGTAAACATAGGAAAATCAGTCTTTAGCAATCTTAATCAAACACTATCTAAGGCATCATTTTTGGAGATACACAATGTTATATATATCGTATGACAAATACATAATGAAGTCCACAGCGTGTCGTTATCGCTTTTATATTACCACACATGCAATAACATCGGATGACGTCATGCATTGTTCAACGATAATACACGATGCCCCCGATTGCATTTATGTTTACTGGGAATATAGCAAGTTTATCCTGTTTAACAAATAACTCAAACAACTGAGGACGTATGATCAAAATAATCTTAAATTCGTGTATGTTTCATACGGGAACAAAAAAAACTCATTGAATATGCCTTACATTACTCGCTAAGGCTCAAACAGAAATATTCAACTGGTTTTATACGTTTTCAAATGAACGACTAATCATGCAATATTCTCTTCCTATACACTTCTCAAAACTGCTAACTACACCGCTACGTTTTGGGTTATATATATCGATGGGTTGAATGTTTTTCAATAAAATAAAAAGGAAATACCAATTCAATCATTTTTACATCATTTCATTTTATTTTTTTCATGGGCAATGCTAGAACTAAACCACAATAAGCAATTACAAACGACCCATGTAAACACTAAAGTCACACTTTTCATTTCTTGTTCATAAAAGTGTGACTTTAGTGTTTACATGGGTCGTTTGTAATTGCTTATTGTGGTTTAGTTCTAGCATTGCCCATGAAAAATAAAATGAAATGATGTAAAAATGATTGAATTGGTATTTCCTTTTTATTTTATTGAAAAACATTCAACTCATCGATATATATAACCCAAAACGTGAGCGGTGTAGTTAGCAGTTTTGAGAAGTGTATATATATATGTAGATTAACTTTTGATGAATAGATAGTAAAGCCAACCATGAACACGGATCAACTGTATACGTATGAAACGACTTACCCAAACCACGGTTCACTGTGATATTATCTCACAGTATAATCGCCGTAATTTTCTAAATAATGCTTAGATCAGTACGGTCCTCTCCGACTTAAAAAGAACATTACTTAATGTAGTATCTAACGAGTATGCAACGACAAAAGGAAACGCAAATCGTTTGGATTGTGCGAAATCATACGGTTTAAGTTGCGCGTAAAAAGTTGTTCTGTTCAAAGGCTTCTTGAACAAGTTAAACGTATTCGGTTCAATGATATACAATCTAGCCTTTGCATATAAAGAAGTTTTTTTGGCTTTTAGAAAGCAATTTTAAAAAGATGAAAGTAAAATACTTCCTAAGTGGAATTAGATTGGTTTTTGGATATTTAACATTTTATGGTCTGAGATTTGTATGCGAAGAAACAAACAGATCGTTCGTTTATTCGCAACCATTTAAATTCATAAGTAATTTCGTAATAATGAAAAAAATAACATTATGACTGCTTGATGCTTTAGTTTATTAGTAAGATCATTAAGACTAATTATTATCAGATTTCAAGAAGATCTTAGCAGTGGTTTCATGTTAGATTTAATGTCTTACGCAGCAAATGAAACCCGTTAGATAGTGTCAACTTGAGGAAAATAATCACATCACTGGGATGCAATATTTGTATAAAAGTTCACGAATGGTTACACGTTGCATTTCAATGTCTATCATAGCACTGGTAATACAATGTACTCCAGGAACATACTGCGCAGCAATGGTAACATATTAGACATTTCAGAAGAAAAAAACGTGTGAATCAGAGCAATGTGCAACTATTTTGTGGTGAGGCAGACCACCCACTTTTCCTGGGTAGAACCATTACTTCCCGCCATCCGTAAGAATCGACTCGTCCTTACTTACAATTCGAGCTCCAAGTGGATTCGAACCCGCAGCGATGAGAGGCGAGAAGGTTTAAAACGCAACGTCGGTAACCCCTCGGCCACTGAATGGATGAAGCTGTAAGGAAACTACGCTTGATAAATAAATACAGATAGCGACGGAAAGCATTGCACGAAATTCAAAATATCGATACAACTCCTTGCTTTCAAGAAGAGTCAACACAAGGTTGTAAAACAGTTAAAGGTTTCAGTGCTTGCAGAAATACAAATGACAAGATTTGCTGAATAAGAAAAGAAACTATGGGAATGATTGCAAGAGTACAAGACGTGTCTGAGGAATAGCATGTACTCTCAGAGAGAAGTAAGACACAGGAAAGGTGCTTTATCCTCCACGACCGGTGACGAAGCAGTTGAGAGAATGACCAAATTCACATGGGAGCGGAGCGGTCGTCAAACAGGCAGATCAGCCATTTAGCAATCAACCTAGATAATATTCCTTACGAATATTTTCTTTCATGACAAGTATACATATATATATGTATATCTAACATGAAACATTCATCATGTTACAGAAATTTGCATAATTTAAATTTAAATATAAAATAAGGGGTAATTTTCGCGGATATTTATTAAATTTGCTTGTACTTTTTTTTCTGACATTGCAAATAAAGCTTGTCTTTATTCGTCCGGTTTCATGTTGATTATTTCTCACATTTAAGGACGAATTCAAGTCGTTGTGAAGTTAAACCCTTTAATTAAGATCCTCTTTTAGATAATCCACTGCCCAAGGCGCTACCTGGTAACATAATGTGTTGTTGATAGTTTAAAAACGTACATTTAACAAGACACAGCTATGATGGGTTTAATATGTGTGATATTTGACGCAGATTACCTAGAGAGTACCGTCACTGGGTTAATGACCACTGTCGGGACAATTTATGTATATAGCAGATGTTAAAATAGTTGAATAAATAAAACAGCTATTTGTATTTTAGTAATATCTAGTAATGATAACGTTCTCGACCCAGGTTTATTAATTCAATCAATGGTATTTCTTTGATCGGTTATGATAATTATCATCGTCATGTTATCTCTAGCTCATTAAAGACTGGTAAGTTATGAAGCACAGCTGCAGTAATATAGGTCATTTATTTTAATTTCATTTCTGTATTATATTTGACCATTTAACATTTTTTAATTTGTATTTTTGTATTTTTGTCCATTTTCATTCAGTTTCATTTTTTTTATATACATATACGGTTTATATGTATCTCTACGATGTGTTAACGTTTGTATTCGGTAACTTGTATTATTAAGTAATGCGTCGCTTTTGAGTTTTCGACTTCTTGGCTTACTGAATAAATATTTGCGTCAAATCAGCCAGTGATCACATATGTGTAAATATGTTTTCAAACATTTCATCTGTTCCATTTGCAATAAATATATATTCCATTTTATGGTAAAACATTTCAATGTCTCATAGAGTACATATATATTATTATTTATCGATAATGACTTATAGGTCCGATGGGCCGGGTGCTTAATTTTCAGATATTTCATATATGTTTGATTTTGAATTGTACCTGAGGGCAATCTTGGCCATAATAAAGTACTTAGCATATATGAAAAACGTGACATAGAATGGTAGCTATACGTTTTATCAGCAGGTTGGCCGCTAGATAGATTCTTCAAATTAATATTTGTTCTTGTTCCCTTATTTTACTATCCCGTTATATTTGCAGGCAAACGATCTTAAATGTGTTTTTGTTGTAGTCCAATGCTATGTAGTTAATGGTCGTAAACCATTGTTAAGGCTAAGAATCGTGACTGGACGTGTATACATTGTTAATTGGAAATGTATTAGTAAAATGTTACTGGAAATGTATCTCTGAAGTGATACTAGAAATGTTTCGGTAAAATGCTGCTGGAAATACATACATTGTTAACTGGAAATGTGTCTGTAAAATGTTACTTTCGATAAATAATTGTTTACTAGATATGTATTGTTTAATGGTTAAATAGTTACTGGAATTGTATAAATTGTTGACTTGAAATGTCTATGTATTTTGAAACTGCTGAAAATGAATAAACAAAATAACTTAAACTGTATCTTTGAATTGCTACCATTTACCAAAATAATAACAGGAAACATTCGATTAAAATACGGAGCATGCTCTAAGTGGACCCAAACATACGAGAAACATGTTTTATGTAATGGCCTAAGTATTTATGTAATGGCCACAGTATTTATTTCACATACGATTATACTGTTATACAAAGTTAGTGGTGCATTTTGGAAAGACCCAACATTCGGTGTACTTGAGGCTCGTCATCCTTTTTTTTCATTTAAAGTTTAATTAGTGTATTCTTTTTTTCAAACATGCATATTTAAGATTGTTAAATATATTTTGAAAACAGCTCTATCTCGTCATTTTTAAAATATCAATTTGTGCAGGAACGAAATATAATTTGTACAATAGACGTATGAACGAAAAGATATGCATATCATGAGCTGAACAAATATACACACAATGTGCATGAATTAAAAAATAGTACGTGTAATAGATGCTTGAACTAAATTGTATGCACAGTAGACGAATGAACTAAACTTATTTCAATAAACGAAGATTTCCTTTCGTTTGTTGTGAGTGCAGAAAGGTATAACACTCGGACTAAGGCTCCGATCAAGACCTTTTCTTAATGATGCTTGCAATGTACCAGAAACACGTATATTTCCGTTATGCCACGTGTTACACGATATTCTTTTTGCTGAAGCCGGTAAAAGCAGTCTGCTTCGTGTTCAAACCGTTCATACCTGTATCATTGCTGTAATGGACTAATCATTTTCTTAACTTTAAATACATTAGTTTTACTGCATTTTATTGTGTTTCATAATATCCATGTATCTAGCAGACGATTTAGTACGCATTTATTGTAGTCATTACGGTATATATAAAGGTGCACGTCCCTTCCTTAGTACGAAACAGTTTCACATTCAAGTTGTTCGTTAAGTCCATTTCTGAGAAACCGGAAGCCGTACAATTCACACATGTTTACATCTATATGAAAGCAGTTCCTAACAAAAGTAGGTTAATATAAACGACATTGACCTACTTTTCGCACTTCGTTAATTTACATGGATTTCATCTTAGTGGCAGTGCTAAAGCGGGAACCCGTGTCCCATGGACACATTTTCTGAATGATTCATATTTTCTTTCACTATTATATTCACGTGCATGCCCCGTGCTCGGTTTTAAGGACGCCTTATCTTTTTGCAGATATTATTGAACTTCGTTTAGACGATTTCAATTTAAATCTGGGCTGCAGGTGAATATCTAGATAAGATTTATTGGTACTAGTACATGGTGCACAGTGCATGTAGCTTTAAAAAGATATAACGATCAAAAGGAGTTCATGTGTAACTCAAGAACACATATTTACTTATCTGCAAACTACATCTGCATGGACTTTTAAAAAAAACTCGCAGGCAATCTTGTTTACATTTCTTTTGCAAAGTAAATATATGTAATGATTATTAGATGAAACAGAAGCCTAGTAAATGGCATACGACTTACTCGATTCGTTTCTGCCATCGTAATAACGTGTGCTTTATATTTTACAGGTTCATTGCAAATTAGCCACCAGTGCTTCGATGATGTACCGGCACACAGACAGAAAATGTCGATGAACCGGTTCATCGATAAAACTTAACGATACTATTGCAATGATCAATTTAATTGTATCCTTGCACAGGAGAAATAATCGGTACGTCGTCACAGATGAAAAATTAGCAATGTCTCGTAAAAACACCAATGCATCGAAAAACCATTTTGTTTATTTTTATCAGCCATTGAACATTTTTAAGGCATCCTTTTTGGACTAAGAAAGTGTTAGTTATATGTGATGTTTGTTGTCATATATGCAGTTCCAATTACTATCATTAAACAATGCAAGCAGAGACATGGCGTATGAACAATGCAAGCAGGGACATGGCGTATGAACAATGCAAGCAGGGACATGGTGTATGAACAATGCAAGCAGGGACATGGCGTATGAACAATGCAAGCAGGGACATGGCGTATGAACAATGCAAGTAGGGACATGGCGTATGAACAATCCAAGTAGTGACATGGCGTATGAACAATGCAAGCAGGGACATGGCGTATGAACAATGCAAGCAGGGACATCGCGTATGAACAATGCAAGTAGGGACATGGCATATGAACAATGCAAGCAGGGACATGGCGTATGAACAATGCAAGCAGACATGGCGTATGAACAATGCAAGCAGGGACATGGCGTATGGACAATGCAAGCAGGGACATGGCGTATGAACAATGCAAGCAGGGGCATGGCGTATGAACAATGCAAGCAGGGACATGGCGTATGAACAATGCAAGCGGGGACATGGCGTATGAACAATGCAAGCGGGGACATGGCGTATGAACACTGCAAGTAGGGACATGGCGTATGAACAATGCAAGTAGGGACATGGCGTATGAACAATGCAAGCGGGGACATGGCGTATGAACAATGCAAGTAGGGACATGGTGTATGAACAATGCAAGTAGGGACATGGCGTATGAACAATGCAAGCAGGGACATGGCGTATGAACAATGCAAGCGGAGACATGGCGTATGAACAATGCAAGTAGGGACATGGCGTATGAACAATGCAAGTAGGGACATGGCGTATGAACAATGCAAGCAGGGACATGTCGTGGCGTACTATATTACTACCGGGAGTGACATGGAAAAAAAATGGAACATTACCAATTTGTTGCGAGCATAAAATATCTATATATATTCCTGACACATATCGTTTGTGCGAGCATCATGTTGGTCCAAAGATGAAAACATATATTCTAAGTTATCATCAGCATCCATTATATACAGGTGGTCTTTACCAGAAAATATATTTGATATAAACAGATGGAATATTCATAACACAGGGGCGTAACGCCTTCACGACCAGCCCGACCATGGACGCCCCAATAAATGTTTTGTAGACAGATTTCTATCAAAGTTGGTAGATTCCAATCTACCTGCCGAAATAATTTTTCGTACACTGCAGTCAAACTCAGTAACACCCTTAATTAGTGAATGTTGAACAGTTAATACGTACATATGTTCTTATATAATATATAGATATATAGTATGTATTACTATGGAAAAATAGTTGTTGTATTATATGGTTGTTGTTGTTTTTGTAAACAAAATTATGGACGCCCCAATATGAAACCCTTCGTTACGCTCCTGTTAAACATAATACGTGTTTACCAATTAGACTGGTCGGACCTTGAATTACGTTTTCTTCGTAATAACATTAGTTCCGGGGCGTCTTGTCAGGAGGCTTAAATATTTACCCATTCCCTTCATAGAAAACATATGGCGCAAGTGCGTTATGATAGAGAGCTTGTCAAAACTGAATAATATAAATAGCACGCTATGTGCAGTGTTAATGCAGAGTTTCATTAAAAACATATGTATTTATGATTTAATGCTCAATTTAAACCTCATATGCAAAACATAAGTTATGCAGGCATGCAGTTGCACAAATTCCAACCAGCCCCATGATTCGATATAATGTGAAATGTGTGAAGTAATAACAGACGTGTTAATATTTAGTACAATAAAACAGGAAAAATATTTCCACAGAACATACGACACATTTATACACGATGCAAACATTTACTTAAAGTGGCTATCCCGCCAACAACAGACACATTTTACAAGATGTGTACATCGTTTTTAAGTCTACTGACGACGAGGTATATATATAACTTGCATATTTTGAGAATCCAGAACTCTATAGACACATTATAAACAACTTTAACCAGCCAGACCAAACCCAAAAACTGGAGCGTTGAATTAAGAATTACCAACTCATAATTCATTTTACGCATATTCCGTCACGGGTATTTTTAAAAACCCGTGAAAAAAATCCTATACTTTAATCGGCACATATACATTATTATATGACCAGGACACTTGGATATAGTTTTGATAAACGGTCTTGTAGTTTAATTTTGCCGTTATTTGTCGGGTTAGTTTCTATAAACAGACTCCCAGTCTGCTACTTTTCCCTCTTGTGTTTTTGGTTTTGCTTCCACGGGATCTCCTTTGTAGTATATTGACGTTTGTTTAGTGCTGTGTGGCGGCTGTAAAGAGTCGCCACGACTACTAATCAATAGTGTTATTATTTACTGGTCCTTTGGGGTCATCAAGCCCAGTCTTTGTGGCTTTAAAGTAGAATATCGCCTAAGCCGGTGCTAGTGGACTTGAGAATGAACAGACTCAATGAAAGCGACTCTGCTACTTTTCTCTCTTGTTTATGTGTGTTGCTTACAAGGGTTTTTAGTATAGCAATAACTGTGCGTGTAATATTCCCTATTTCTTGCATACCGGACAAGGATATCTGTCATTTTACCGGGGCTAGATATTTCCATCACACCCTAGGGTCGAGATAACATTCACGCTCGCACAACATGCAAACTCTGATATGCAAGAAAAATAATCTATCATGGGTATTCGGTTCAGATAGGGAATTCCAACCTTCGGTATAAGTGCTTTTATCGGAACCAAGGCTCTGCCAAGGTTCCGATTAAAACACTTATACCGAAGGTTGGAATTCCCTATCTGAACCGAATACCCATGATAGATTATTTTTCTTGCATATCAGAGAAATGTTGTGCGTTGACGCCGCCAGCTACTAACGTTTTGCATGTTTTCCTGCATACCGGATGTTGGCGCGCGTGAATTTTATCTAGCCCCGGTAAAATGACGGATATCCTTGTCCGGTATGCAAGAATCTTGTAATATATAACTTCTGCTGAGAATAGGTAGTAACAATGAACACTAATCAACTGAATACGTATGAAACGATTTACCCAAACCACGGTTCACTCTACTGTGTTTTTTTCTAGCGGTGTAATCTCCGTAATTTCCTAAATAATGATCGGAATCAGTACTGTGCTCTCCGACTACTTAATGTACAACTTGCTGTTAAGAGCTGCAACGACAAATGAAAACGCATCGTTTGGATTGTGCGAAATCGTACGGTTAAGGTTGCGCGCAGGAAGTTGTTCTGTTCAAATGCTGCTTGAGGTCCGTGTCTACTAAATAAAAACAGACTGTGATTGGTCAAAAAAAAATTCTAGTGTATCCGAGACTAATGTTCACCAATGTGAAGTCATGGATTGGATAAAAATAATGACTGAAATAAAAACAACTTGAGAATTCAAACATAAATGTTTCTCTTCAAATGGAACATTTAATACATATTTTTGTAGTTATTTTCTAATCATGACTGAAAAATCAAAGTAGGTACAATTTCACATTTGGCGGGAAAACAAACCCTGCAAAACTGGCGGGGTGTCACTTCGGAGCCAGAAACGACTACTTTTTCATAAGATTAGCTATGAAAAAAAGTTCCTCATTACATGGCACATGGATGTAAGCTTCAGTCAAGTGGTACCATATATGGCTACGAGATATAGGGAAATCACTGTAGCCCTAAAGGCTATAATGGAGGCCTATGGGAAAATCAATGGTTGTCTGTGACCTTGAACAAGTTCAACTCGTTTGATATACAATCTAGTCAATGCATATAACATATTCTAAGTGGAATTAGATTGGTATTTGGATATTTAACATTTTATGGTCTGAGATTTTTATGCGAAGAAACAGATCGTATTCGCAACCATTTAAATTCATATGTAATTTCGTAACTTCGAAAAAATGAAAAAAATAACATTATGACTGCTTGATGCTTTAGTTTAATAGTAAGATCATTAAGACAAATTATTATCAGATTTCAAGAACGTCTTAGCAGTGGTTTCATGTTAGATTTAATGTATCAGCAGCAACTGAAACCCGTTAGATATTGTCAACTTGAGGAAAATAATGTCACAATATTTGTACAATAGTTCACGAATGGTTTACGCAGCAATGGTAACACGTTGCATTTCAATGTCTATCTTAGCAATAGTAATACAATGTACTCCAGGAACGTACTGCACAGCAATGGTAACATGTAATACGGCATGCATGATGGTAACATACTAGACATTTCAGAAGAAGAATGTGTGGATCAGAGCAATGTGCGCCATAGAATGACTTGTTTGTATGATGTTTTACGTAATTTTCAACACATGTAATAATAATAACAATAATAATAATAATAAATGCTTTATTTAATGATGGTAACTCAAACAATTTACAACAATTGTTCTCCCTTGAGTCCATCAAATGAAGAAACATGTAACACACACACATGGTTATATACATACAATATTATACAATTCTGAAGAGTTTCCAGTTGTAAAATCAAAAGTCCCTATATATAAATCTTTTAAAGTTATTTTAAAGTACTTAACCAAATGCAAGCAAATTAGTATTAACTACTATTACCTAAAAGATAGGAATAATATTTCTTTTTAAATTCTTTGATATGTTTGGCTTGTCGCATTTGAGGTGCGATCGAGTTCCATATGACAGCACCAGCATAACGAATACTTTGTTTGTATATACTTAGCCTATGTTTCGGGACGATTAGATCACCATTTGAACAAGTCCTTAATTTATAAGAGGAATGAACCTTTTGAAACAAAGATGTAAGATAGTCTGGAGCAAGATTATTGACGCATTTGTAATCCTGCACTGCTTTATGAAAATGTATTCGATCATGGACATTTAACCATTTAAGCTCTTTAAATAAGGGTTTTGAAGATGCATCATATGGCTTATTAAGGAAGATCCGAGCAGCTCTCTTTTGGATTTTCTGGATTCTAGTAATATTGTTGCTAGAGCAATTTCCCCAAATAGTGTCACCATAATCCAAAATTGTTTGTATATATGCATTGTAATACATAATTCTTGTTTCATGTGTGAGAAATATTTTGATTTTGCACAAAAGATTAGTTTTGTTTGTTAAAGAAGTAAAAAGATTATCAACATGGACGTCCCATGACAGGTTTTTATCAATATATACCCCTATAATGTTTGACCCTGTACATTTTCATATATTTTGTTTTCATTTCATTTATTAACATTTTATTTTGCTTAGCCCATTGCTCTGTTTGTTTGAGACTAAGCTGGCTATTTTCTTGTATAATTTCAAGATTAGGACCAGACGTAGACAATGTTACATCATCGGCAAATATGTCTGTGTTTGCATTTTCTACATAAAATAGTAGATCATTGACAAACATGATAGAAAGAAGTGGTCCAAGTATTTACCCTTGTGGTACCCCTGTTTTTATAAGATTAGGCTTTGAAAGCTCTGTCGGAATTTGTATATTCTGGTATCGATTTGTAAGGTACGAGTTGAACCATTTTAAAGTGCATTGATCAAAATTATAACTTTTAAGTTTTGCCAACAAAAGTTCATGGTTAGCCTTTTTGAAATCAATAAAAACAAGTTCAGTGACATGTCCATTATTCAATTCTTGCAGTAACATATATGTTATCTTTGTTAATGCGGTATGGCAGGAATGAGATTTTCTAAAGCCTGACTGTCCCCTATAAATTAGACCATACATTTCCATATACTCAATACACTGGTTGGCTATATGTCTTTCTAGTATTTTTGATAATGTGGGTAAAATAGAAATTGGTCTGTAATTACCGTGATCATCAGCATCACCTGATTTATACATAGGAACTACTCTTGCATTTTCAAATTGTTCTGGGAATACACATGTCATAATACTAATGTTTATAATGTGGCATATCGATTTTGCAAGAATTGGTGTCGCCGTTTTTAAAATATGAGGGCCTATGCCATTTAGACCAGTTGACTTTGTAGAATCAAGCTGATTTATGTATTTTAGAACTTCATCCATGGTTATGTTTCTAATAGAAAATTCCTTGTTATTTGGCATTTTTTGTCGAACAAAATCCCTTAGTTTTTCTAGATTAAGACTTTCATTAGAATCAGAAATATTATTTGAAAGATTTGTGAAAAAATCATTAAACTCATCAGCAATATCTTTCTTAGATGTGACATACCTATTACCAATTTTTATTTTGTTTGGGTGTTTTGACTTAGTTTTCCCTGATTTAAGTCCATTTATATACCTCCACATAATCCCAGAGTTTTTGTTATCTTCTATGGCTTTGGTGTAGTAATCTTTTTTAGCTTGATTAATGAGAATATTTGTTTTATTTCTCCAATGTTTATACTGGACAAAATATTTTGTCTTATGATAGAAATCTCTTTTATTCCTTGATTCTTTTATTTCAGGAGTCAACCAACTTGGAAGTGTGTTGCTTTTTATTCGTTTAGTTTGTATAGGTGCATCATTAAGAATAGCATCATTCCATGAGCTTATGGCAGAGTTTACATCTGTCGTACTTTCTATATTGATAAGATCAAACGTTTCATTTAAACTATTATTGAAATGCATTGTATCAAATTTCTTAAAATCTCTGTAAGTTATTTCTGTATGTGTATTACCCGATTTAATAAAGGGTGCATGTCTTGTTGCGCAGACTGGGTAGTTGGAATATTTGTTTCACATATATTATGTGGTTTATGTAAGGTCATATATGGCGGTCGACTATTTAGGCACACCACCCACTTTTCCTGTGTAGAACCAGTACTGTACACTTCCCGCCATCCGTAAGAATCGGCACTTTCTCACTTACAAGTCGAGCTCCCAGCGGTATTCGAACCCGCAGCGGTGAGAGGCGAGAAGGTTTACAACGCAACGTCGTTAAACCCTCGGCCACTAAATGGATGAAGCTGTAAGGAAACTACGCGTGATAAATAAATACAGATAGCGACGGAAAGCATTTCACGAAAGTCAAAATATCGATACAACTGCCTTGCTTTACAGAATAGTCGACACAAGAAAATCAGTGGTTAAAATGGGGTGGGGTGGGGTGGGCGGGGAATGTAAAATATTTAGTCTATAACGAAGTCATGGTAATAGCGTTGCCTGATGACACATCAATATAACCGATGTTTGAGATGAGAGAGAGAACAGTATCTTACAAAATGTTATTAACTATACTTTAAACTAGAGAACATAACAACAAGGAGGACGAGCAAATAAAATACAATGATAATAAATTTAGGGTCTTTGCAAATGCTTGAAAAGATTATGACAAAATAAGAAACCTAGCGGCACACCACTATACATAATAAAACTGTATTATAGTGGCGTTTCGTGTGAAAGAAAATATTGTGACCATCACTTATACTTATCGTATTTAGAACAGGTATTCTGGTATTCTAATTGCATGTTTTCTGTTATTATGTTGGTAAAAGATGGCAATACATAAATGCATTCTTTGGAACAAACCAGCTTGTTAATGGTCTATGACCATAGGCAAAATAGCAATGTATTAATATGCAAAATCATTTGTCTGCGAATCTTAACGAGATAATCAAAAAGGAACAAGAACGAATATTCATTTGAAGTGTCCTTCTAGCGTACCACCTGGTGATGAAACATATTAGTTACATTTTATTTCTTATTCATGTGCTTTGTTCACTATGTTTGCAGCGGTGGAGGTGGGTGGGAGGGGCATATCAGTTGAAATATTTTGCAGTAAAGTATATGTGTTCGGAAGATGAAAACCATAACGACTGGCAGTAGCGTTATAAAAATGAATCAGAGAACTAACTCGAGCCGATTCGTAGCATGTAAAGCAACTACTCCGCCAAATAACGGCAAAATTACACTACAAAACCTTTTATAAAAACTCTATCCATGTGTTCAAGTCATATAATAATGTATAAGTGCCTATTAAAAGTATAGGATTTTTCACGGGTTCTCAAATATAGGACTTTTCACGGGTTCTTAAAATACCCATGACTGAATATGCGTAAAATGAATTATGAGTTAGTAACTTTTAAGTCAACACTCAAGTTTCGGGGTTTGGTCTGGCTGGTTAAAGACGTTTAAATTGTGTCTATAAAGTTTGGATTCTCAAAATATATATACCTCGTCGTCATTAGGTTTATAAACGGTGGACATGTGTTGTAAAAATTGGCTGTTGTTGGCGTGATAGCTACTTGAACGCAATTAAAACTTCTAGCTGCGTTTATAGACTGATGTATTCTGTTGATATTGGTTGCAGAAGTAATGAACGGTTCCTTACAAAATAACACGATCTCAATATTAACGCACCTTCACAACTGATTTGCTCTAGTAATACAGATTTAGCCATCCAGAGAGGGATCAGTGGATGCATGTAAAGATGTACATACTTTGTATTAGGTAAAGATGTACATACTTTGTATTGGTACCAAGGCGTAGGAGCCGATCAGAGGATGCATGTATAGATGTACATACTTTGTATTGGTACCAAGGCGTAGGAGCCGGGGGGAGCAGGGGCCCGGCATCCCCAAATGTACAGCGGGTGGGGGAGAATGGGCCCGCCCACTAATTTAAAGAAAAAAAGGTTAACGCTCGAAAAGTACTTTTTTCTTTTTTCCCTTTTGGTGTAATTGAGCGTGGATCATTTTATTTATTTTGCTAGTCACAAATTTTGTGAAAAAGGTTTGGCCCCCTCCCCACACCTACCCACCACCCCCACCCACGCCCCCGCCAACTAATTGAAACATACTTAGTTTGATTGTCTTTTCAAGTTTGGCCCCTCAATAATTGAAACGTTCCTACGCGCATGGGTACGTGGTGAAAAGTGTAAGTGGTACGGAGAAGATCAAGATAATTTCAAGTGTAAGGCAAGTGTAAGGCAAGTGTAATGCTTACCTATCTGCCAAACGAGCATGTCGTTTTAAAACCAACATATAGACACGGGGTTACATTTTTGCAAACGCACACAATGATGTTAATAGCAAGTAAATCTAACTTAAGTCCATAAAACGGTAAACGCCTATTTGTACTCGTTACTTCCAACTGTTTACGCCAAAAAACTGTTATCCTTCATTATATCATCAGAATAATGTTACCAACATACTTTAACCGTATTGTTCTTAAGCCGTTACTTTTAGCTTATAAAACACAATTACGTTGACAAACATTACACAACTGTCGCTATAGAATATTTACTAAATAGAAACAAGGTCTTTGGATGGGTTACAATACTGGTACAAAAAAAAAAAAAAAAAAAAAAAAAGGCAGTACCACTTCGTGGGAGTTCGTGGGACACAACTCGTAGTCCACACTGAAAGTATGCTTGTTGGTGAGACGGACGCACTCCCGACTGAGCTACAGGGAATAATTACTTGACACAAGGACATACTAGTTAAAACCACACGCGCTAACTGATATCACGTGCGCAACAGAGATGTACAGCAACGGTTCCAGCAACTTCATGTTCACGAATTTATTACTACAGGCTTATTTGGGTATATGCCTATGTTTCCATGTATACATTTCACTGAATAAAAGTCAGACAGTTATTTGCTCATTCTGAATTTGAATATATGCGTAACTTACGGACAGTATCCCTTTCTATTATTTCACTGAATGCCGGAGATATATAAGTGGCCGTGTCCGTCCGTCCGTCCGAAAATGTTTGTTGGTGCAACTCCTTTCATAGGTTACATACAATTTAAACGATACTTCATATGATGGTTGAATATCATGTACAGACGCGCATATCGTTTTGGTGTTGCGATCAAACGAGATTTGGTGTGTCATCGAAAACTACATATGGCTTCCTTTTTATTATTCTTATTATTTTTTGTTTGGTTATTTTTTGGGTTATTTTTGTTTCATTATTGTTCATTTTCTATCTATAAATTGTATAATAATTGTATTACACTCCTCACTTAAAAGCATGTATTGTGTAAAATCATGCTGACCAACGAAATACTATGTACAAGTTGACTAAAGCCCAAAGGACGGTGACGTTTGATGTTTGGTTTGTCTGCGGTCTTTCCTTGTCGTGCCCTCAATGGTTTATTCGCTTGTTGCTCTGGCTTCTGCAAAGTCATCGAGTACATTCTTTGTGGCTTTCTAGGCTATTTTTTTTTTTTATCTATATATACACGAGCATCTTTGTGTTTTACTTATATTGCCTATTAATGCTGCCTTGTTGGTTAGAGAATAGTCCATGGCGGGGATTTCTTTATTTACACTGTCCCGTTTAATTGGGATGACAGTAGGGTAAGTGTGGGGTTTGGTGCACCCTAGAACCTGGTTTAAATCCCCAGCGGCCTTTTTGCCACTGATCGTTCCAAGGCGGTAGCCCTACTGTCAACCCTTTTTGTGTTTGGGACGTCATATGCCTTTATTTTCTTGCGTGTGTTTGGGTTTACTATGTTCTGTGAAAGCTGCATTTCCTGTTCGACCTTTATACTTACTTTTATTCTCTAAAGTACAACACATATGATCACAGAAAACAGTCTTACAATCAGGATATGAAAGCTTACACTTCAAAAGGTATGCTATCTGAACGAATTAGCTTACTTACAGTCACGCGCATTCTTACTTTCATGAGAATTAACAATAATTACGAAAATAATATCAGGCTGAAGACAAGCTGTCTACAATCACGGAACAGGACTTGTGCAGCTAAACATTGGATTTACATATCGTTTGTGAACAAGAGTATTTTGACATGTACGTTGGTATGTTGGATATATAGACTGTTGCATGATGACGTCTGCTGTGCTATTACATCTCTGTAGGTGATATAGAGAATATCATGTTTAGTGCCCGATCTCATCCAGCTTATCAGGATAGGCTGAGAATAAAAATGAAGCCCGAGGCTGTGCCGAGTGTTTCATTTCTTTCGTGCCGAATCTGATAAACTGGATGACCTGATATTCTATATATCATGTTGATTATTTAAAATCATTTAATTTACCTTTTCTTCCATTTATTTCCTTTCAAAAATACCAGACGTCATCAAATATACCGTGACGTCATCAAAAGAGGTGCTGACGTCATCAAAAGAGGCGCACCTGACATGATAGGAAAGTAACTGCCGAGATAAGATTTTATCTCAGGCACCCCGTTTCTAGGCAGAATTATACAGATCGACATGATACAAATGAAACTGCTGTACGTAAATACATTGTTTAGAAATATGCATGCACGACTTCGCTAGATTAATTACATATCATAATTATGCTGTAATACGCTGAGTATCTATTATACTTTTACATGCAACAGAATTGATGTCAAAAATAAATGAAATAAAATAATTATATGTAAGAAATAGAACATCGTTTACTGTGAATTATCGTTTAATATATCACGGTTTGGAGTTCAATTGTAAACAATAATTTCACGAGCCCGAAGGGCGAGTAAAATTATTGTTTACAATTGAACGACAAACCGTGATATATTATAGATAATTCACCGTAAACGATGTTCTATTTCTATTCTAATACCCCTAAAATGTGAAAATAACGCACACATCTGAAATCTTTCGCATTGCTTAGCTTGCTCTCCTAACGTTGCATACGTTACAATGCGTAATGCGCAATGCTTATTCTCCTAACGTTGCAAAAATTACAGTGTTATATCGTTCAATATAACGAGATATTTTAAACTAGGCTTTATAGTGCGGGTGTATTAGAATAATGAATACTATGTTGTCACATTCATATGATATGCCATAAAAAAAAGTAATTATACATGAATATTGAATGTAAAACGAACCTACTAGGCCTAGTCCGACTAATACCTACATCACCCACCACATTTTTTTCTAGCATTGCAAGTGTGTTAACATATTTGCATATGAAATTCTAGAATGGAATACAGAGAATGGAAGAGTAGTTGGTGTAATAGAAATACAAATGAAGACCTTCATAATTTGGTTCAGTTTCGTATGATTCATTATCACGTTACCCTCGGTTTTATTGTTGTGTTTAGGAAAACTGAACGACTAGGCTTTTGTTGTTGTTTACCCATAAGCTGACATAACTATTAATGCATACGACGTTCATATTAATAGCAGTTGTACATATAGTATAAGAAAGTGTACTTCGATCACAAAGCAAATATGTATATTAGCCATAAAACATCCTATGAATTATACAAAATAAAATCTGGCAGTCAGCGAGTTTTTCAGACTAAACTGTTTTATTAACAATTAAAACGAACGAATACAGCCTAGTTGAGTGCACGTGCAACTGAAACACACTAATCTTGTTTGCATTGACGCTCAAATAGTCGCTCACAGTTCCTGATAACGATCAAAGTCCCTACCCCGCCAACAACAGCCAAATTCTTGAGAATCCAAACTCTATAAACACCATATAAACGGTTTTGACCAGCCAGGCCAAACCCCTAAAACTGGAGCGTTGCATTAAGAGTTACAGACTCATAATTCGTTTTATGCATATTCATTCATGGGTATTTTAAGAACACATATTCATTCATGGGTATTTTAGGAACCCATGAAAAAATCCTATACTTTTAATCGGCAAATATATAGATAGATAGATATTTTATTCAAACATAAGGCATTACGCCCAACAGTTCACATGCAAATAGTACATACATATAAACATGCATATGAAATACACACAATATTTTCCAGTTAATGACAATTTGTATAATTTCATAGGTGAGTTTCAAGATCATCTGTATATGTTACTAGTTAAAAAGTATTTGACAACTATTAAGTATATAAGTGTTTAATATATATTTTTAAATTAATATTCCTAAGTACCGATCAGAACACATTTATATCTGTGGAGAAAAATGGAGAAAAGTGATATTTATTTATAAAACATGTCGTCTCTTCTTTTAAAACTTTTACAAATGAAAACGGACAGTTTCTTTAATAAACTCTTGTTTTCCGTTGTCATAAGTTCAATAAATTTTGGTATGTTTGGCCGTTTCCAAAAATATTTTTTAACATATTCTTTTCTTATATCTTGATATAGTGAACACTCCAGTACAAAGTGAAATTCGTCTTCTAGTATATTACATAGCTGGCATTTTCTTTCGGATCTTGGTGTTTTATTTGGTCTATGCCATCGACCAGTTTCTATTTCTAACCTGTGACTAGAGACTCTTAGTTTTGTAAAAAAAGCTCTAAATTTCTTTCTTATATATTATCATATGACCTAAACACCTGGATAGAGTTTTGATAAACGTTTTTAGTGTACTTTTGACGTTATTTGGCGGGTTTGTTTTAAGCTTGCCAAGATCAAAATTACCATTAGTGTTAACGGTAGATTGAAAGGAACATTAATAAGCATCGAACAATAATAAATATGCATGATATGTTAAAAGGTATCGCACGTGTCTTAATTATTTGCGATAATTATGTGCTTGACGTTTAGTATAATCGCTTGGATGATGCAGACAGAATCTAAGTTTATCTTCTGGGAGTGTACACAAGCCTGACTTTAATACACAAGTGAATGAGACGAGGACCGAATCACTGTGCTTGTACACAACGTCTATAGTCAAACAGCTAAGCCAATTTAAGCCCATGTATTTACTTTATAAAATGATAGTAGTTAAAGATAAATTTGGTTTTAGGTTTCGTATTGAAAAAAAAGGCATAGGAAAGAACTCCCTTGCGTCTTTGCTGTATACATTTTTTTTAAACAACAACCAGCGTCATGATAGCGTCATGTTAATTTATTTATTTGTATGGTGTTTTACGTCATGTTCAACACATGTAAGGTTATATATGACGGTCGATTTTTTTGTGGTGGAGGCAGACCACCCACTTTTCCTAGGTAGAACCAGTACTGTACACCTCCCGCCATTCGTAAGAATCGACACTTCCTAATTTACAAGTCGAGCTCCAAGTGGGATTCGAACCCGCAGCGGCGAGAGGCGAGAAGGTTTACAACGCAACGTCGTTAACCACTAGGTCACGGATACGGGTCATGTTTACAAATGGTAACCTGACAACACATTGGGGAAACATATCTGTATTCTATGTTCGAATTTATTAATAGTACTTTTGTTTCCCAATCGTATGTTTCCTGTTGTTTGTTTGGTAAATTATTTCAAAATAAAGGCATTCCAAGTTTAAAGGAAAAATAAAGGCATTCCAAGTTTATGATTAACATCCTTTGAACATTGGTTGGTTAATGACCTAGGGACCAAAGGCAGAATGATCAATGCGTCTGCAGCAGAAACCAGTGTATAAGCCAATTTGTCAGACTGTCTTAATGGAACAATCAAAAAGACACTGGAACGTGTTATTCATTTGAAGTTGTCCTTTTAGCGTGTTTCCTGGTGGGGAAAATTATAACTAACATTCCAGTTTTGTTAGATAAATATTTTGTTGGACGACTATCAAACATCAGATATTGCAGTAAAACAGGTGTTTTCTCAGGATGAAAGAACGACTCCGACTGGAAATGGTAGAGTTGTAGCAAGTCAATTCATAAGCGAGTTGAAGACAGCTGTTTAACAACGACTGCGATTGACAATGACATAGTAGTATGGAAAGCCTCGAATTCCTTCTGTTGACCTTTTGTATTTGGTGCAGTACGCTTTGTAAGTCGTCTTGTGCATTTTCTAAGTTGTTATGTGCATTTTCTAAGTTGTGATGTGAATTTCGTATGTTGTTATGTGCATTTTCTAAGTTGTCTTGTGCAAACTAGAAGTCATTGTGTTATGTACATTTTCTAAGTTGTCATGTTCATTTCGTAAGTTGTTATGTACATTTCGTAAGTTGTTATGTGCATTTTTTAAGTTGTCTTGTGCATTTTCTAAGTTGTTATGTGCATGTGTTAAGTTGTCTTGTGCATACTCTAAGTTGTTATGTGCATTTGATAAGTTGTCTTGTGTATTTCGTAAGTTGTTATGTGCATTTTTGAAGTTGTCTTGTGCATTTTCTAAGTTGTTATGTGCATTTCGTAAGTTGTTATTTGTTAAATGCACATAACAAAGTACGAAACGCACATAACGACTTAGAAAATGCACATAACAACTTAGAAAATGCACAAGACAACTTACAAAAACCACATAAGAACTTAGAAAATGCACAAGACAATTTAAAAAATGCACATAACAACTTAGGAAATGCACAAGACAACATAGAAAATGCGCATAACAACTTATTAAATGCACATAACAAAGTACGAAACGCACATAACGACTTAGAAAATGCACAAGACAACTTAGTAAATGCACAAGATAACTTAGAAAATGCACAACACAACTTAGAAAATGCACATAACAACTAACAAAATGCACTTACTAAATGCACTTACTAAATGCACCTAACAAAGTACGAAACGCACATAACGACTTAGAAAATGCACAAGACAACTTAGAAAATGCACAACTTAAAAAATGCACAACATAGAAAATACACTTAACAACTTACTACATGCACATAACAACTTACGACATGCACATAACAACTTAGAAAATGCACAAGACAACTTAAAAAGTGCACATAACAACTTACGAAATGCACATAACAACTTACGAAGTGCACATAACAACTTACGAAATGCACATAACAGCTTACGAAATGCACATCACAACTTAGAAAATGCACATAACAACTTAGAAAATGCACAAGACGACTTACAAAGCGTACTGCACAAAATACAAAAGGGAAACAGAAGGCAGCCGAGGCTTTCCATAGAGTAGAAGCCAATGCAATTCACTAGTGATTTTGAAGACAGCTGTTTAACAACGACTGCGACTGGCAATGATAGATAAGTAGCTACGTCAATTCACTAGTGAGTTTGCAGTAAAACAGTTGTTAAACAAGGACTGCGACTCGCAATGATAGAGTAGAAGCCAAGTCAATTCTCCAGCGATTTTGCAGTAAAACAGTTGTTTTACAACGACTGCGACTGGCAATGATAGATAAGTAGCTACGTCAATTCACGAGTGAGTTTGCAGTAAAACAATTGTTGAACAACGACTGCGACTCGCAATGATAGAGTAGAAGCCAAGTCAATTCACCAGCGATTTTGCAGTAAAACAGTTGTTTTACAACGACTGCGACTGCCAATGATAGATAAGTATCTAGTCAATTCACGAGTGAGTTTGAAGTAAAACAATTGTTAAACAACGACTGCGACTCGCAATGATAGGGTAGAAGCCAAGTCAATTCACCAGCGATTTTGAAGACAGCTGTTTAACAACGACTGCGACAGGCAATGGTAGATTGGTAGCTACGTCAATTCACCAGCGAGTTTGCAGTAAAACAGTTGTTAAACAACGACTGCGACTAGCAATGGTAGAGTAGAAGCCAAGTCAGTTCACTAGCGATTTTGAAGACAGGGCAATAGTAGAGTTGTAGCCAAGTCAATTCACTAGAGATTTTGCAGTGAAACAGTCGTATGTAAAGGACTGCGACTGACAATGTAAGAACAAATAATGATTTAAATTGTTGTTTTTGACTATTACATTTCCTAGTAACCAAAGTGATTAAAGTAACTGATGGCCGATGCAGAGGAGAGTAGACACGTTATTACCTACTGTACTGCACGACAAAAAAAATCATATATGCAAAGCAATACAAGTTATACAACCTTAAGAGGTTCCCATGTGGCTTTATAGTATACAAGTACACAAAAACACCTCACCGTAATAAATGTGACAAGCTATATATTTATTGATAGTATTAATATGATCACAATGGTATATTGAACAGGCAAATTCCTTTTCATGTGCAGATGTTATCAATAATGACGAACATGCAACCTATCTACGCACACTCTATCAAGTTTCCATGGCACGAAATGCTAGTTCACGTGCATAGCGTTGAGTTCTTCAGAACTGTATACTAAGCTCGCGCCTTCCATGACACGTGCATATAGTGTTGTGCTTTAGAACTTTAATGTGACATTCATACCATAGGTGTCAGAACATCTTTGTTTCCATTCTTGAGCATTGCCGCGGACATTTCCTTTGTATTTGAACAGTTGTAAACCATTTAACTGAAAACAATACCTGTCAGAATGACTGGTTACTATAACTACCATTTATCGGAAGTTAGAGTATGGCAGACAGATGAAATGGACATGCTGTAAAAAACAAATAGAGTATGGTCACATCTCGTTGGTTGATTTAAACACATCGATGAGTGTAAACACCTCGATGTTTAAATCAACCAACTCGATGAGACCATACTCTATATATGACCTGTTTTTAGATATTACAAATAATATGAGAAGGTTATATGAATAAATGCAAGTATATGTATGAACAAAACATCTTATAAGCAAAAGGTTGAGTATTTTATGATTTCGATCTAATACGTTTTGTCAGATTGAGTCAGAAAATTTCGCCAGAGCAAACAATCTTATAAGCAAAAAGTTGAGTATCGGTGATCTCGGTCTAATACGTTTTATCAGTATCAGAAATGTTCGCCAATCCCAAAAATGTTTTTTTTCCAAGACAATACACACAAGAGGAATCTACTCCTTAAGATAGTTAACAAATATGTGATTCATCTAAAGTGTTAATATTTTTTCTAGCTATACCAGTACTATTAAACAAACCACATTTTGCCCCTACTTGAAATGACATTTACATTTACTGAGTGTGGTTACGAATGGCATGACCCAATTCTCACAGAAACGATTTTGAACGGCAGACCATGCCACCACACACTCATATATATATATATAATATTCCACATAATTAAAGGGACACACGTCAATCGTATTACTCATTATGTCAAGCGAAGCATTATTGAAAATATTTGAATATTTCAAAATAAATGTTTGTTTGCATATTAAATTGCAACAATACTATTTTAAACCTCCAAATGTACGAGTATAGCTTTATTTAATTATAATGTATGCAGGTTAAAAAAAACTACTTGATTAATAAATCGAGCTGCCTAAATACGTCAAGATTGCCTTGTGTCCCTTTAAGTTATAAAAAACCTTGACGCACAAGTCCCAAACGCATTTGTGTTTTCCAAGACAAGACCCCGACCCCCTTAAGATACCTGACAGATATAATCATATCTAAATATACTTTTATTTTTATTTGTATATATAATACACATTCCCAAAGGGCAAGGCACAAATAACAAACATTATAATTATACAGCTATACTGTTCTAACACGTCTGACAACTTTATATCTCTCCTCCACTTGGCACCCAAGTGCCATTGTCTGCCAACATGCAGTGACTGACACAATTGCAGACATATTGCGAATTTATAGCTAATTAGCAAAATGCCAAAATCATAAACGCGTTTTTATATATATATATATATTTATTGTATACTTTCATATTGTCCCGTTTAGTTTGCATTGAGCTATGTGTGCAATATTCTACGATACTGCACACATTGATATTGCACCGGAACTTTTTCTCGCGCTTGCTAAGAGCCGCGAAATAGAAATAAGGAACTACTTTCAAATAAAAAAAACGGAATCCTGCCTATAGTGTCAACAAAAAAAAAGACGTGTTTTTGTTCAACCTTCTGTGGCAGAATGTATTAAAATAATTGAAATGGTCACTCACCCACTGTTTTCAACCTTATCGAATGGTAAACAAACGTTAGAAAATCGCTTGACGTTTTTAATGACGTCATCCGACGTCGACGTCGTTTTCGCGCATAATAATCATCCACACAAAATGAAACTGAATGACATTTAGGAATTCCATCGAAAGCTATACAAATAACACAAATATAATGAAAAGTAATAGTCATACAATTAGCATTGATCGAAAACAATATGAAAGTATACAATAAAAAGGTTATTGAATTTGTATGGCTAAATATTACTTGGAACTCGTTGCTTCGGCGCAGGACGACTCGCAAGATCGTCGTCCTTTGCCCAAACAACTCGTTCCAAGTAATATTCAGCCATACAAATCCAATAAACTATAATATATAATAATACATGGTCCTTAACACAATACCGAAAAAACGAGAGCTCGGAGGTATTAAAACGAATATCTTCGTAAACAAACAAAAACATGTTGCAAAAAATCAAAAAAAGTCTGATTCTGAAGAACTAATGAAGGTTACCACATACAGTTTTGTAAATCTTTCATAAGTTGTGGAATAATTTAAAAAAAAAGGTATATTTGAAAGTGTACCCATGCAAGTAGGTGGGTCACCACCATCCGACCCAAACAGATAGTTCAAACATACTCAAAGTAGGGTCTATGTTTTCTGTGCGTTTTTTCTTCATCATTTTTATAAAACTAAGATAGATATTTCAGCAGAAGAAAGCAAAAAATAAAGCTTCGTATATTAGGGAACTCAGTACAGAGCCAATACTTACACTGTTTGTCCATGGAAACTGAACTGGTGTTTTGTGACCTATTATGAAGAAAAACTAACGGAACGCATATTCAAATATTGCCGTGTGTCCCTTTAAAGAGAGATGTGTGTCTAGGGACTTGATTGTTTCTTTATTAATTAGCTGTGAATAGAGTTTGGTTATTTATCCGTGTAAGTGTTTGTTTTAAATGCGTGTTGTGTCTGGTTGTGATCTGTGAATGCCACATAGGATGGGAATTGGATATAACAAATGGGCCATACTTAAAATATCTTAGTTTGCCCAAACCCGACCTTAGATTTTTTAGATAGGTAGATAGGTAGGTAGGTAGGCAGGCATACAAGCAGGCAGGTAGGTAGGTAGGCAAGCAGGCAGGCAGGCAGGCATATAGGTAGGTCGTTTGGTAGGTAGGTATAAAAAAATTCTTCTTCCATGTATGTCAGATGTTTTTTGTGAATGTTGTTTAAAGTTTAACTGCTTGTTTGGACTTACTAAAGTTGGTTTTAGTATACTGGGTGTGCACTGCAATATTGAAAACCTTAAACCAAATTAATGAAGATAAAGAGGGAACACTGGTGTTGTTTATTTTAACTGTCAAAGGGCCCCATCAAGTTTGACCAGGGAGGGGAGTGAGAATGCAATATTAAAAAACAAACATATTTTTACTGAAAAAAAAGTTTGGAATCGTCGATTTTTTGGACCGGTCGCGTTCGGACAAACAAATATGGCCTTGATGGCAACATTTTGATTGCATATAACTGGAACTTGTGATCTAACGCGTTTCATTTCAGCCAGAGGTCTATAGTATTTACAGTTCAACCACTTTTACCGATCTTGAGAAGTAGGTCTGTATGCCAACAGTCCTTACCGTTCATTTAAGTTCATTTTCCTTTTCAATGTCATTTCCATCAACATTCTTCGAGACAGTCGTTCACCGAGTCCTCAGTAACGCTGTTATCCGTTGTTTGAAGGCAAATTGTATCTGTGAGTCCGTCGACGTACACATTACATTTTCTTTGTATTCCCTCCACAAACTGACCAAGTCTGTGAGGCTTACAAAGAAATGATTCGAAGAAACTTGCCCTTAAATAGATAATATCTAACCTGCGAAACAAGAATCTCGTTTCCGATGGGCAGTGTCTCAGTTTAAAGGTTGCCGACCACTCCATCAAGTTTATAAAACTAGGAAGCATACAATATTATACAATCCACTGGGAACTCCTTGTTGATTATTAACAAACGCTGTTTATTTTACGATTTCAGCTGGTCACATTGATTTTACCGATTGCAGACATTTCACAACCTCTTTTAAAGAATGTCGCCCACCCCTTGCATGGTATTTACTTCCTGATTGACTTAGTTAATAAACCATACCGATTCAATCATCAATCAATAATTTATGAAACAAAGTTGAGTGTGCTATTTCGATTGATTGATTGATTGAATTGGATTTTATAGTCGCACCAACAGCTAAGGTCATATGGCGACTTTCCAGCTTCCACTGCTGGAGGAAGACCCCAGGTGCCCCTCCGGGAAATTTTCGTGCACGGGCGGTCACCTGGGTAGAACCACCGACGTTCCGCAAGTGATTGCAAGTCAGAGACTCTAACCACTCGGCCACGGACGCCCCGTGCTATTTCGAACAGACGTTCATGAAAACTTGTTATTTTACATTTAAAGGCACTTCCGCAAAAAACCGGCAAAGTTACAAAACGCTTATTAAAACCATTTCATATATTTCCTATCCAGGTCTTCAGGTCATATAATAATGTGTATGTCCTGATTAAATACATAGGTTTATTCATGTGTTCTTCAAATACCATTGATTGAATATTCGTAAAAATGAATTATGAGTTGGTAACTCTTAATTCGACGCTCCGATTTTGTGGTTTAATCTGGCTGGTTAAAGACGTTTATATTGTATCTATAGAGTTTGAAATCTCAAAATATGTAATATGTATATGTATCTCGTCGTCAGTAGGTTTAGAAACGGTGCGCATCTGTTGTAAAATTTGTCTGTTGATGGCGGGACTTCAAATATTTCAACAGAACGGATATAAAAAGGAACTTAACACGTGCAAATGTGTGTATACTATCTCGATGCTTACCATACCAGAGCACTCGTTTGTTTATAAGGGCGTATTTTCACTCGGGACTGAACTCACGAATTAAAAATGGAATTGAATTTAATGGTGTTTAACGGCTCATCAACCCAGTATAGGTTATTTAGACCCGCCCCAGAGAGAGGGGAAGGCTACATAGAAATCCGGGAACCTGCCAGGTACTCTTATTATCGAATAGATTCCTATGGTTCTTTAACGTGCTCGGAGGTTAGACCGATACACGGGACCGCCCGGTTTACGTCCTCATCCGCCGCGCTACCGACAGGGATAGTGTCTTGCCCAAGAACACACCGACGGAACTCAGTGGAACTACGGATGATTGAACCCGGGGCCTCCGGTTACAAATCCGCCGCGCTACCGACTGCGCCATGCCAGCCCTCTAATTGAAATTGGAGGTAATTAATACATTCTATCGATTGTTTTGATTGATGTTCTAAGGATTAGAGTCCCTCTACCATATGAGCCTCCGGGAAGAATCCCCCGTTGACTCGGCATTATGTTTGGACTTTTCATCGATGTGGTGTGTCGGTTGTATCTGTGTGATGTGGTGTCTGCGTCGATTCTATTGTAGATATGTTGATGGTTGTCGCTTCTGCTCTGTGTAGTCGCTGTGGCGTTGAGGTGTCTGTCTGGCGTGGCGCTGGAACCTACATCCGCCAGGTGATGTGCCCTATCCGCTATGTGCTGGTGTGTCCTACATCCGCTACTGGGTTTGACAATTTTGGGTGGTCTACCTCGCTTCCCCCGCCTAGCGGCAGCCTACTAATGACAAGATACAACCAAGCAACGCTGCCTCCTGACCTCTCCGCTGAGTGCACAAACAGAGTTCCCGTGGTGTCTGCCAGGTTTACACGATCTGAGAACGCCATATTATGCCCCCCTACGATAACTTAATCAATCCAAATGTAGGGGTGGAACGCACGATCATACAGGTGTGTTATAATTTATGCCAGTAACACATCATTTTACATTCTATATATATACTGAATAAAAACAGTTTAGCATGACATTTTAGGGACATGAACAATGATATAATTATAAATCAGAATTTCCTTCCATATATTGAAACGCCCTTTTTCATTATACAAACGTATTGCTTTGAACGAATTTAATGTTTGGTATTGGCATGAATTGTCTAACCTGTCAGTATTTAAAATTGCTGAAATGTGTTCGCAAACGACTGTTATTATCCACAATTTTGTAATTTGATAATTTTATAATTACCTCCCTTTTCATTGAAATGAGAACGATTTTCGATAACCCATGACAGTATGTTCCCATCATATTTGCTTTATTTTTCATCATCGACTTTGTTTACAAATTACTTTATAGTATTATTATTGGTCACATCTATGTCACTTTATTATTGACCCCGGACATACACGGCTTTGTATCGCGTCTATGAAAAATGTGCTAGATTTATTTTTCTCAATAAATATTAGATTTACGCGCTTGTTGTTTATGAAATAACAGTTGGTGTAGAATTAGCAGCAGAGAATAAACAGGCGGAATGTGTTGTTAATGACGGAACAATAAGTTGTTTCCAGATGGACATTCTCCTAGTTTTATGACATTGTAATTCCTGGGCGTTACAGAACGCTGTTTTAAAGATCTATTATTTTCTTTCACAGACAGCATGTGGTAAATTTTGCATAAAATGTGAATAAAAGGAGGATAAAAAATAAAATCGGATAATTTAAGAAATAAAATGCACTTCCTTTGCATATTTAGCACCGACATTCATTAAAAACAGGTGCTTTGCCTGAATAAACAGTCACCTCGAATTAGCCATCTAAGAGTGTATATCAACATGTTTTTAAATTACTCTTAAGGTCTCACATCTCTATTATCTCCCCTGAAAGCTCACGGACCTAGAGACAAAAGGAAAACAGAAAATAATCTATTTTTTCTCAATTTTAGGCAATTTTTAATTTGAAAAATAGGTTTTTCTTTGCTTTAGCATACATCTTCAGTGTGAAAGACAAATGATACAGAAAATCCCATGTTGATATGAGGTTTCATTCAAATTTCAGAAGTGTTTGACCGAAGTACCGACAGTGTATGAATTTTGTATTTTCCATAGGTGGATCACAAAACATGAGCGAGAAAAAAAAAAACTGGCTAACTTACGTATTTTATTGTTTTAAATTACTGGTCTTGGCTATACTGAAGATATTAAACCAACAACACTGTCTGCTGCCCTGCTTTAAAGCTCAGATGTTGGAAAAGGCTGTACAGTAACCCTATGGGAAAATAAATTGAGGTGTGAGACCTATAGTGCTACCCGTTATGGAATCTGTATGTAAAGGATGCATAACAAGCCGATCATGTTGGTAAAGATCCCATATCAATACCATTTATAATTCAAGAGAAGTCGTGATGACATATTTTTCTTTTTCAACTCTATATTTAGCTCTGGAGGCCATCTGGGATTTGAAATATAACTCTCTAAATAAACAAAGATGGTGGCTGGCGTCCATTTTTGATAGCGAATCAAAATTAATTTTGTTGCGTTGTGAACCTTCTCGCTTCTCACCGCTGCGGGTTCGAATCAAACTGAGAGCTCGAATTGTAAGTCAGAAAGTGTCATTCGTACGGATAGCGGGGGTATACAGTACTAGTTCAATCCAGAAAAAATGAGTTGGTCTGCCTCTACCTCAAACAAATATTAACCGTCATATATGCCATAAAACTGGCTAAAAATGACGTTTACGCTAATAGTTATTACTTTTACACTAATAGTTATTACGTTTACACTAATAGCTATTACTTTTACACTAATAGTGATTACTTTTACACTAATAGTTATTACTTTTACACTTATAGTTATTACGTTTACACTAATAGTTATTACTTTTTACACTAATAGTTATTACTTTTACACTTATATTGATTACTTTTACACTAATATTGATTACTTTTACACTTATAGTTATTACTACTTTTACACCAATTTTGATTACGTTTACACTAATAGTGATAACCTTTACACTAATATTGATTACGTTTACACTAATAGTTATTACTTTTACACTAATAGTTATTACTTTTACACTAATATGTATTACGTTTACACTAATAGTTATTACCTTTACACTAATAGTTGTTACTTTTACACTAATAGTTATTACTTTTACACTTATAGTTATTACGTTTACACTAATAGTTATTACTTTTTACACTAATAGTTATTACTTTTACACTTATATTGATTACTTTTACACTAATATTGATTACTTTTACACTTATAGTTATTACTACTTTTACACCAATTTTGATTACGTTTACACTAATAGTGATAACCTTTACACTAATAGTTATTACTTTTACACTAATAGTTATTACTTTTACACTAATATGTATTACGTTTACACTAATAGTTATTACCTTTACACTAATAGTTGTTACTTTTACACTAATAGTTATTACTTTTACACTTATAGTTATTACGTTTACACTAATAGTTATTACTTTTTACACTAATAGTTATTACTTTTACACTTATATTGATTACTTTTACACTAATATTGATTACTTTTACACTAATAGTTATTACTACTTTTACACCAATTTTGATTACGTTTACACTAATAGTGATTACCTTTACACTAATATTGATTACGTTTACACTAATAGTTATTACTTTTACACTAATAGTTATTACTTTTACACTAATATGTATTACGTTTACACTAATAGTGATTACCTTTACACTAATATTGATTACGTTTACACTAATAGTTATTACTTTTACACTAATAGTTATTACTTTTACACTAATATGTATTACTTTTACACTAATAGTTATTACTTTTACACTAATATGTATTACGTTTACACTAATAGTGATTACCTTTACACTAATATTGATTACGTTTACACTAATAGTTATTACTTTTACACTAATAGTTATTACTTTTACACTAATATGTATTACGTTTACACTAATAGTTATTACGTTTACACTAATAGTTATTACTTTTACACTTATATGTATTACGTTTACACTAATAGTTATTACGTTTACACTAATAGTCATTACTTTTACACTAATACTTATTACTTTCACACTAATATGTATTAATTTTACACTAATCACTAATAGTTATTACTTTTATACTAATATGTATTACTTTTACACTAGTCAGTAATATTTATTACTTTTACACTAATAGTTATTACTTTTACACTAATATGTATTACTTTTACACTAATCACTAATAGTTATTACTTTCACACTAATAGTTATTACTTTTACACTAATATGTATTACGTTTACACTAATAGTTATTACCTTTACACGAATAGTTATTACTTTTACACTAATATGTATTACTTTTACACTAATCACTAATAGTTATTACTTTTACACTAATAGTTATTACTTTTACACTAATCACTAATAGTTATTACTTTTACACTAAGAGTTATTACTTTTACACTATTATGTATTACGTTTACACTAATAGTTATTACTTTTACACTAAGAGTTATTACTTTTACACTAATCACTAATAGTTATTACTTTTACACTAATAGTTATTACTTTTACATTAATAGTTATTTCTTTAACAACTATCATAATTTTGCAATTGTTTCCCACTGTTCAATATCGTTTGATCAACGTCATTAACCGCTCAGATTAGCTGATGAACAAAGTCGAATAATCACGTACACCAGACGACAATTATAAGTACCACGATTTTAATGATGGCATTACACTGTATACATGTGTTTCCTCCTAGGTCATCGGTGGGGCTTGTGGGAAGTGCATGAAATACACTAATAAGTGAATTACAGTGTCATTTTTGAATACTTTTGCACATTAACTGGCATAATAGTCGTCTACGTAAGAGATACACTGCATGTCAAATGATTTATTATTTACAACTCGGACGTCTTCCTTGGGGTTGGGGGTGGAGTGGTGGGAGGTGCGGTGGGGGTAACAGGGGTCAATCCTTTTTTAATTATGTCTCAAACGAACATTTTGATGAAGGGATTACAGTGGGGGGGGGGGGGGGGGGGAGGGGGGGAGATAGATAGATAGAGATAGATAGATTGCAGATTAGGTCAAATATCTATTTTTCTTTCTCATTAAAATGTAGCGATTTTTGTAATATCGGTATAATTTGCTCCAGCGTCACCAAGGGACTCTGGATAGGGATCAACAGTTCAAATATCCCTATCTTTTTTTTATTCATTTACAGTGTCATACATGTAGACGGAAAAGCATACATATTACTATTTGAAATATATTGATGAGTTTTCATACAATTTTTGTCAATATAGTACCTTCCATTTAAAATATATGAAATAAATTAACTGATGTACTATAAGTGTTGTCTCGTGTATTCTGTATGAGTATAAAAAGGGTACAGGAAAATTGACGCATCACGAAAGGGTCGCGTAGCGATACGATAAGATTATATGAGACCACGCGTCGCGATATGGTGATGGTATGAGACCACGCGTCGCGATATGGTGTGATGATAGGAGACCATGCGTCGAGATATGGTGATGTACGAGCCCATCCACAGATATATGATGTGATGGTACACTAGAGACTACGTATCTCAATATGGTGATGAAATGAGACCACGCGTCACGATATGATGATGGTATTGATGAATCCATCCACTAAGATACGATGGGATGGTATACTAGAGACCACGCGTTGCGATATGATGTGATGGTATGATACCACGCGTCACGATATAAGTGATGATATGAGACCACGTGCGCGATATTAGTAGTTATTAGGATCCTTGACAGGGGACATGGGCTCACGTTCCCTGCCTGGAAATTATATTCACCCGAGCCGTTAGGAATTTGTCATACTTCAAAGTTGTTACCATTTATTTAAGAAAAAAACAACAACCAAAAACACGTTTTCATTTTTTTTGCGCCAATTTCCCCGTAACGTGCCTCCAACTAGACGTTGTTTATTTTCGTGACATCATCGCTCTAACGTCGTTATATTTGGCGGAATTTTCATAAATAAAACGTATTTTATCACTATGTTAATGTTTTATTAGCTGTAAAATTGGAAAAGAAAAATACTTATTTCAGACCTTTACACACAATGGAAAGCGCAGAAAAGCAATAGAAAGGAAACAATCGGCGGTTTCCAAAACGAATCATTTTGTTTTTGTGTATTGCAGTAAGGGTGTACCTACGGGAAAATTGTCCTATGTTCACGTCGAGAGACGTACGGCCCATTGACCAATAAAATCCTGAGAATTTTCTTTGCAGTATGACAAGATGTGATGATATGATACCACGCGTCTCGATATATGTGATGATGGGACCACGCGTCACGATATGTGTGATGATATGAGACCACGCGTCGCGTTGTGATGTGATGATATGATACCACCTGTCTCGATATATGTGATGATGAGACCACGCGTCACGATTTATGTGATGATATGAGACCACGCGTCGCGATAGGATCTGCTGATATGAGACCACGCGTCGCGATATGATATGATGATATGAGATCACGCGTTGCGATATGATGTGATGATATGAGACCACGCGTGGCAATATAATGTAATGCTATACTAGATATCGTGCATACGGATCACAACTAAATGTTCGCTTAATCAGCAAGGCACATGAGACTGCTGAAAAGTCAAGTAAACAGGTAAAATGCGAGTTAGAAAATTAGAATCTAAACAACCGCTCATAACAAAATTATCATTGGCACAACGAAAACACTTGGCATGTCGAATTGAATTGGAGTTCTAAACTTTAAACTGTTTATAGTCGCACCAACAGCTACGACTTTCCGGCTTCCATTGGTGGAGGAAGGCCCCAGGCGCCCATCCGGGTAATTTTCGTGCATGTACGTTCATCTGGGTTGAACCACCGACGTTCCACACGCCAGCTAGATAGCTCCCTCACATAAAGTTGTCTGGTCCCACGAGGGCTCGACCACAGCGGTGACGGGTAAATGATTTCAAGTCAGAGGCTCTAACCACTCGGCTACGGACGCCGCTTGACACTGCATTTAATATTATCAAAAAAACAAAACAAACCCACATCTGTTAAAAAGGAAAAGCGTTCAATAAAAGTGTTATTTATTACAATCTTACATTTAATAGCATTTGGTAAACTGAGCATTGAGTGCAAAACTAAAACTTGATGAAAACAGAATTCTAAATTTGTTTGCGAAATATTTATGTTGCTTAAGTGGTTATGGATTGCAAACAAAATAAAAGTAGAAAAAACACATAAATCCGCTTTTCTCATTAATAGTCGTGGAACGGAATGCCTTGTTAACGGTTTTGTTCTACAGACACAATATCAATAGGTTAACGACAAAAGCATATGTAATGGTATTAATCATGTCGTATTTACGTGTTCGTCAAATTGGAAGAAGACACTTGTTTCATTTGAAGTTGTTCATCTGATGAACTACCTGCTATCAGGCGTATAGCTAGCATTCCATAGCACGATACAAAAGCAGATAGGTACGTAGCTGTGTTCGGAAGGGAGATTGACGATCAGCTGTAGCTCGTACAATAAAAGTCTGAAGGATTATAGTAGGCGGTGTATCTCTTTGCTGACTTTGTGATTAAACGTTAGGTATCTCCACAGAGCAGTCATAAAACAAGCATAGTCACCATATATGGGAAAGCGATGTACTTATATAACCTATCAGTAGCGGATCTGAGGACATAGGGTCCGGATTCTCCCCCAGCAACACCCCTTCCCCACCCATTCACCCCCACCCACCCCCGAAAACATGTAAAAAAGAAAAGAAAATGGTCACTGATATATTTTTTTTCGGTTGTAAATTGAATCCTGAATTCACAGATAACTATGTATATCTTTGCAAGATAGGCACAAGTAGGAAAATGTCGTCACATTATATAGGTACCATCCGAGTTGCAATGGGACACATAGTAGATAAATGTCGTCACAATATATAGGTACCATCCGAGTTGCAATGGGACACATACTATATAAATGTCATTGTGAGGTTGTACTATAGTGCTTGCGACAGATTCAACAAAAAACAAGGATCACCATCAAACATGGACACGTGTGTAGTCTTCATATGCTTTTTATGACGCGGAGATGCGACGATGGCATGTTGTAACGGGTTATTAAGACAACAATACGTGTCAGATTATATGGAATTCTAAAACCAGCTGGGTAAACCAGCTTTGTGTGCTTTTTGTTTACATCCATATATACATGATCATGTTTGTGTACTAATTATATTGTCTATTAATGCTGCCTAGTTTGTTAGAGGACATGGTCTCGTTTGAAGTCAGAGTGAGGTCCATCCTAGAAACTTTTTTAAAACCCCTCAACGGCCTTTTTGCCACTGACCGTTCCAAGGCGGTATCCTTGTCCCTGTGAACGTTCTTTGTAAAGAATGCGTGTTTTGGTTGACTGTGTTCTGTGAATGCTTCATTTCCTGTTCGAATTGTTTATATACGTTCAGACAAGTTGGAAATAAACGGGGGACAAGCTAAATAAACATTAAGCATGCTCATAATGTCTGGGATTTTTTATCTTCTTTCAAAACAAGGTCGTTGGAGCGTTGGACCCATGATCCAAAAGTCGTGGGTTCAATTCCCGCCACTACCATTTGCGTTGTGTCCCTGAGCAAGACACTTTATCTGCATTGCTTAGTACTGGTTCTACCCAGGAAGACATCGAGAGTGATTCAAATAAATTCATAGAGCTTTCGTTACAATCGATGTAAAATAAATAAGTTTAAACTAAAACAAGGTCATAAATATCGTAGTCGGCATGAGATCAGATAACGTCAACCGCATAATTAGCGAATATAATTAAATATTTATTCGCTTACAATTATTAAATATAAATATGAAACATATTGTACACACACGTCTTTGAAGTCAATTGACAAAATATAGTCCGTGTTTTCTGGTGCACTGTGATTAAAAGGATACGCGGCTTCAATCTTCGCCACTAATCTGCGCTGGTTTGTATTTAGTTTCATTAAAATGAACCCGCACGCACATTAAGCCAAAAGAAAATAATGTCACACAACCGGTTATCAGAACGAATCTATGTATTTTTTTCGCCCGACCAAATTGTTTTTGTTGTTTTTTGTTTTTTTGGATATATTATGGTATTCTAGAAACATAATTATAAAAGAATTAAGAAGGGCAAGACAGTGACCAGAGTTTTTTTTCATACGTGAATGTTTACGCAAATAGTCTTTTTTTTAGCATGTAATATTAACCACACTATTATTGTATCGTGGTTATGGTTAGGTAAGTTGTAATATCCCGATGGCTCATTTCATGATGTTTGTCTTATTTCTGAAAGTTTTGCCATTGCGAAGCCATTGCGTTCGGATGCTGTGGTTTCTATAGGACCCTATATCTCATTTTTGCTCTGCTCATAAATTTGTTCTAGTTTCACTATAGCTCCCATCAGGTGAGCTGAAGTTTATAATAGCGTAAATGAGTCTCCATGCCCCTTCAATAGTAAAGTTAGAATGTTGACAACCTGTTAAAAACTTAAACCTGATTAGAATTCTGGGAAACTTACTTTATCATGTAAATAAACATCCTATTAAACATCAACAAGGAAATAGGGGGTTTAATACCTTCTAAGAAACATTTCTTCAGCCGGGTCAAAGGTCAAAGCTATTTTTTACCCCTTGCAATTTCGTACCCTGTCTACTTTCACTTCTGAAATTTATATCAAAAACTGTCAAAAACATGATGAACTCCCTTTTCAAATATCAGCAACATGTCCAGAATACAGTTACAGCCAAAAAATAACAGGAAATTGCACTAAAAAGTGTTTAAAGAAAAAAAAGATCAGCACTCTTTAATACAGAACTACTTTCGAGCGAGCACATCCGGCTGAGTTAGTGTAATTAAACCTGAAATGGTGTGTGGCACCGCTAAATGCATAATGGCGAATTAGATCATATTAACTACGTCTTTATATGCAATTTACAGTCATTATTTTCGAGTTTAGACAGCAGTTAATAAATATCTAAACTTACGGCGATAAGAAACCATCATTGTTTTATTATCAAAAAGAAAATTTTAAATGTTAGGTTTGAAGTAACTGAAAGGTATACTGATAGAATCCACAGGTGAAGACGCTGTTACTACAACAGTAAAGAGCAATTAAATGTTACACTTCCGTTTTAATACTGAGTATACAGATCATGACATTTCCGATTTATCTGCATTTAGATGGGTGATTACGAGCATCATTCATTTGCGATACGTAAAAGTAAAGATAGGTCCTGAAATCGGGAAATCAAAATGTATCAAAAATGTGAGTCCATTACTTGCATACGCATGCAGGAATTAATGTGTTTTTTCAAATGGATGTGTGCTATCAAAGATTGTGAATTCGCGCAGAATTGAAATCGTCCTGAGTTCTTAATTTTGCCGTCCTTGCTATTTATTAAATAATACCTAACCATCTGGTGTCTTTTACAGTGAAAATACTAGCAGCGGCACAGTTAATCTTAGACAGCAAAATGTCGCATTAATATGACAAAGATTTCAATAAATGCTTTGTTTGTAACATAGTCAAGTCCAGTGTGTTTTACTATAAATAGATTTTAATGTCTACTATTGCTTGGGGTTTATTTACATTTCTATATTGTTCTTCTCTTTTTTTTAAAAATATTCAAAACCATTTATTGTGGACATATGAAGCCTCGAAATATTGCTTACGTTTACGGTTGTGAATCACTGACTAACACTTTAACAGTCGTGTTTAGCAACAGGCAAATCCTGTTAAACTTCGCGTCACGTAGTCAATATGGGCGACGTCATCGTTCATGTCTTAACTATAAATGTGTTCATGGAAAACACGGATGCCACCACTGAAAACAATCAGCGAAAAGGGTAAAATTTGACGAAAAATAGTCGTAACTCGGATAAATATATAGTATCTGAGTTTATTTATTAAAACGGGATCACTTCATCGTATTTTTCATCATTAACATGTGAAATTGGCTTCTATTAAAAGTCAAACCCATTTTAACTATGTTAACTACAGTGCTAAATGTTAACACACATAGAGACATCTATATGCATTCCATTTAATAACAGTTCTCCAAAAGTTAGGTTTTTTTTCATATTTAGTCGGGATAACCACCACAGATAGCAATGTTGTTTTTTTTAAAGTTATTTCTTGATAAATATATTTACTTGACTTTTTAAAAGCAAATCAGCAAACACAAATTGTATTGATGGATAAAAACAGTTCGTGAAGTTATACATGATAAAACATTGATCAATTTTCTCCCCACTCTCCCACAGTAATGTCAATGTCAAAACTTGTAAAAACAGTAAAACTAAAATTAATTGAAAAATTCCAGGAAAACTGGGACAAAGACAAAACTAAGCTCCTTCATGGAAAATTTAGAACTTACTTCACTTTTAAACATGATTTCCAATTAGAAGAGTACCTGTGTAGTATTGATAATTTTGAAAAACGTAATGCCATTGCTAAATTTCGTCTAAGTTCCCATAGACTTAAAATCGAAACTGGAAGGTATACTAATACTCCGGTGGAACATAGATTGTGTGAACATTGTACCAGTAATTCTATAGATGATGAGGTGCATTTTCTCCTAACATGTCCTTATTATTCAGATGAAAGAACTAATTTATTAACATGCATATCTTCAGAATTTTTCCAGCCTTGATTTGAATAATCAACTTATTTGGCTATTATCTTGTGCAAATATACACATTCTGAAAGCATTAGGTACTTACTTAATACAGTGTTTTAAAAAACACAATTAACCCTAATAGTCATTATAAATAATAATATATAACTACTGGTGTGATTATACTTTATGTACTGTAGGCGACTCTGCTCAGTGTATGTGCTCTGGTTTATTTTGTTATTGTTTGTTTGTTACTTACCAATCATTGCAATCAATGTACTAAATTACTTGCTCCTTTGAGGGCCCTTAATTGGTTAATAAAATCTTGTATCTTGTATCTTGTATCTTGTATACGTTTCAAAGGATATCGTGCAAAGCAGAGACAGGAATTTAATGTTTCAATCTATAAACTCGTCAAATGTCATTAAACTATTAACACATACCTTAACGGACCATTAAAATATGTATACCCCATTTTTCTAATTATGTTCATGTCAGAAATGAAATATAAAAAGGATCGGATAATTAGCTTTAACACGTATGTGCTTAAAATAAATCACATTTGATAATATTCGTCAAAATCTATAAACCAATTTTGTATCAATTTAAGAAAAAATAAGTGATCCGTTCAGGTCATTGATGTTTTGGTTCTACTCAATCAGTTTGTAATCAGTTATTACTTTAATGGTCCCAAATTACAGTCAGTAATAGTAAGTTGCCGATAAAGAAACGTTTTCGTTAATAGCGGACTTGATTAGACCTAAGTCAATCCATTAAGTAAGCTATCAGTGTATATCGATTGCGGCCTCCATACTCTTATTTTCGTTTGATTAATAATGCAAATTGTATCGGCATGATGTAAAACATTAGTCGATGGCGTTAAAATGCTGCGTAGAAGGTTTCTGATTGAAAAGGCCAAGTTCCAACTAACGTCGCAAATCGTAACATTCTTAGTGTACAGGTTATAATTTCGTAATGAGTCTCCATTGCCCTTCCATAGTAAAGTTAGAATGTTGACAACCTGTTAAAAACTCAAACCTCGTTAGAATTCTGGGAAACTTACTTTATCATGCAAATAAACATGTCTGCTATTAAACATCAACAAGGAAATAGGGGGTTTAATACCTTCTAAGAAACATTTCTTCAGTTGTATACTAACACCGGGTCAAAGGTCAACACTATTTTTACCCCTTGCAATTTCATACCCTGTCTACTTTCACTTCTCAAATTTATATCAAAAACTGTCAAAAACATGATGAGCTACATTTTCAAATATCAACAACATGTCCAGAACACAGTTACAGCCAAAAAATAATAGGAAACTGCACTAAGAAAAGTTTTTAAAGAAAAAAAGATTAGCACTCTTTAATACAGAACTACTTTCGATGAACCAGGCGAGCACATCCTGTTGATTTAGTGTAATTAGACCTATAGTCCGAGAGCAGTTACATTGCACAACATTGTTAAATGGTTTGACGGTTTGATCATGTTAGAGTAATATTCCCAGGAATTAGTCCAGCCCTGCTGTAGTCATGTAGTAGTGGGCCTAGTTGCATTTATTTTGATATTTATTTTGATATTTTAAAGCAATTGTTTGTCCCCAAGACGTTGACATTTAAACGGTCATAATATGATTTTATTTGTTTTAAACATATTGCCAATTTAATGATGAAAAAGGTTGGACAACACGTTCTAACAACATAATTATGGCAATGCCCTTTACTAAACATGCGAGCAAATGTTCAACCATCATATAAACTTTATCCAACTCGTTTATAAACAGGCACTTAAGTAAGACTCGTATTCCAGTTATTTTAAAAAAAATTATCAAAACAATATTTACAAATGTCGACGTACTCTGTATAGTTTAGTCGTTCTATGTGTACAGTGAATTGAATTATTGTTCATCACACATACGTACTCTATATAGTTTAGTCGTTCTATGCGTACAGTGAATTGAATTATTGTTCATCCACACATACGTACTCTATATAGTTTAGTCGCTCTATGTGTACAGTGAATTGAATTATTGTTCATCACACATACGTACTCTATATAGTTTAGTCGCTCTATGTGTACAGTGAATTGAATTATTGTTCATCCACACATACGTACTCTATATAGTTTAGTCGCTCTATGTGTACAGTGAATTGAATTATTGTTCATCACACATACGTACTCTATATAGCCTAGTCACTATATATGTACAGTGAATTGAATTATTGTTTATCCACACATACGTACTCTATACAGTTTAGTCGCTCTATGTGTACAGTGAATTGAACCATTGTTCATCCACACATACGTACTCTATATAGTTTAGTCGCTCTATGCGTACAGTGAATTGAATTATTGTTCATCCACACATACGTACTCTATATAGTTTAGTCGCTCTTTGCGTACAGTGAATTGAATTATTGTTCATCACACATACGTACTCTATATAGCTTAGTCACTATATATGTACAGTGAATTGAATTATTGTTAATCCACACATACGTACTCTATATAGTTTAGTCGCTCTATGCGTACAGTGAATTGAATTATTGTTCATCCACACATACGTACTCTATATAGTTTAGTCGCTCTTTGTGTACAGTGAATTGAATTATTGTTCATCACACATACGTACTCTATATAGCTTAGTCACTATATATGTACAGTGAATTGAATTATTGTTAATCCACACAAACGTACTCTATATAGTTTAGTCGCTCTATGTGTACAGTGAATTTAATTATTGTTCATCACACATACGTACTCTATATAGCTTAGTCACTATACATGTACAGTGAATTGAATTATTGTTCATCCACACATACGTACTCTATATAGTTTAGTCGCTCTATGTGTACAGTTAATTGAACCATTGTTCATCACACATACATACTCTATATAGTTTAGTCGCTCTATGTGACAGTGAATTGAATTATTGTTCATCCACTCATACGTACTCTATATATACTCAGTTGCAAAAGAAACTGGACACTTTAAAAAAATTACTTTACACCCTATCCTCTTTATCAAGGACAGTCCCTTAGTGATTCGACTTATTAAAAAACAAATGACAACATGATATTGGCAATGGAATGATAAAAACGTTGGAACCAAACATGGCATATTCATTCTGGAATTTGTCCATTTAATTCTGAAAAGACTTTATACAATTAAATCTAAACAAAACTCAGTTTCCACTTTCTTTTGCAACTGAGTATAGTTTAGTCGCTCTACACTTCTCAAAACTGCTAACTACACCGCTCACGTTTTGGGTTATATATATCGATGGGTTGAATGTTTTTCAATAAAATAAAAAGGAAATACCAATTCAATCATTTTTACATCATTTCATTTTATTTTTTTCATGGGCAATGCTAGAACTAAACCACAATAAGCAATTACAAACGACCCATGTAAACACTAAAGTCACACTTTTCCCATATCTACATGTAGATATGGGAAAAGTGTGACTTTAGTGTTTACATGGGTCGTTTACATGTAGATATGGGAAAAGTGTGACTTTAGTGTTTACATGGGTCGTTTGTAATTGCTTATTGTGGTTTAGTTCTAGCATTGCCCATGAAAAAAATAAAATGAAATGATGTAAAAATGATTGAATTGGTATTTCCTTTTTATTTTATTGAAAAACATTCAACCCATCGATATATATAACCCAAAACGTGAGCGGTGTAGTTAGCAGTTTTGAGAAGTGTATGTGTACAGTGAATTGAATTATTGCTCATCATTGTTTCAATGTTATTTCAGGCACCTTAGAAAGACATAGGAATCCGGGATCTTATCGAATGGATGACTGCGGGTTTCAACATGCTCGGAGGATAAGTACCGTCCGGATTACGTACCCATTCGACAGACGAGGCTAAGGAAAGTGTCTTGCCTTACGACACACCAAAGAACCCCAATGGCCAATGTGAGAGTTGAACCTGTGACCACTAGATTTCAAGTCCACCGTGTCATTCATCCCGATTTCTCCTGCTTTCAATGCAATGATGCATTGGCTGTAGTCGCTGTGTAATAGCAGCAGTGCGGTCAGGTCAAACGAGTGTGTCGTTAAATACTAGCAATGAATGCATGCCTCATTTCGTAGCAGAGCATGTCTTAGATAGGTTTTTGCCAGCCAGCTAAACTGTTTGCAATGTTATATAGACGTTTTTAAAAAAAAAAATTGTTTTTACTTTTGGCAGTTTAAATATGACACGGCGTCTATGATAGCCAGGATAGTCACGTAATTTGAATAACAATATGGTAATACGTGCTTGAAGTGTTTGCTTCTTTAAATTCGAAGATGTATAGTTCCTGTAACATATCAACCAAGGAAGAACCCCCTAAGATTGACAATTAGGGGCTAGTCTGAATGCCTGGTTTATGGAGCATTGATGGTATGTTGGAGCTAGTCTGGATGCCTGGTTTATGGAGCATTGATGGTATGTTGGAGCCCCAGTTTGGTTTATGGAGCACTGACGGTATATTGGAGCCCCAGTTTGTTTTATGGAGCATTGATGGTATTTTGGAGCCCCAGTTTGGTTTATGGAGCATTGATGGTATTTTGGAGCCCCAGTTTGGTTTATGGAGCATTGATGGTATGTTAGAGCCCCAGTTTGGTTTATGGAGCATTGATGGTATGTTAGAGCCCCAGTTTGGTTTATGGAGCACTGACGGTATATTAGAGCCCCAGTTTGGTTTATGGAGCATTGATGGTATGTTAGAGCCCCAGTTTGGTTTATGGAGCATTGATGGTATGTTAGAGCCCCAGTTTGGTTTATGGAGCATTGATGGTATGTTGGAGCCCCAGTTTGGTTTATGGAGCATTGATGGTATATTGGAGCCCCAGTTTGGTTTATGGAGCTTTGATGGTATGTTAAAGCCCCAGTTTGGTTTATGGAGCATTGATGGTATGTTAGAGCCCCAGTTTGGTTTATGGAGCACTGACGGTATATTGGAGCCCCCGTTTGTTTTATGGAGCATTGATGGTATGTTAGAGCCCCAGTTTGGTTTATGGAGCATTGATGGTATGTTGGAGCTAGTCTGGATGCCTGGTTTATGGAGCACTGATGGTATGTTAGAGCCCCAGTTTGGTTTATGGAGCACTGACGGTATATTGGAGCCCCAGTTTTGTTTATGGAGCATTGATGGTATGTTAGAGCCCCAGTTTGGTTTATGGAGCATTGATGGTATGTTAGAGCCTCAGTTTGGTTTATGGAGCATTGGTGGTATATTGGAGCCCCAGTTTGGTTTATGGAGCATTGATGGTATGTTAGAGCCCCAGTTTGGTTTATGGAGCATTGATGGTATGTTGGAGCCCCAGTTTGGTTTATGGAGCATTGATGGTATATTGGAGCCCCAGTTTGGTTTATGGAGCATTGATGGTATGTTAGAGCCCCAGTTTGGTTTATGGAGCATTGATGGTATGTTAGAGCCCCAGTTTGGTTTATGGAGCACTGACGGTATATTGGAGCCCCAGTTTGGTTTATGGAGCATTGATGGTATGTTAGAGCCCCAGTTTGGTTTATTGAGCATTGATGGTATGTTGGAGCTAGTCTGGATGCCTGGTTTATGGAGCACTGATGGTATGTTAGAGCCCCAGTTTGGTTTATGGAGCACTGACGGTATATTGGAGCCCCAGTTTTGTTTATGGAGCATTGATGGTATGTTAGAGCCCCAGTTTGGTTTATGGAGCATTGATGGTATGTTAGAGCCCCAGTTTGGTTTATGGAGCATTGGTGGTATATTGGAGCCCCAGTTTGGTTTATGGAGCATTGATGGTATGTTAGAGCCCCAGTTTGGTTTATGGAGCATTGATGGTATGTTGGAGCCCCAGTTTGGTTTATGGAGCATTGATGGTATATTGGAGCCCCAGTTTGGTTTATGGAGCATTGATGGTATGTTAGAGCCCCAGTTTGGTTTATGGAGCATTGATGGTATGTTAGAGCCCCAGTTTGGTTTATGGAGCACTGACGGTATATTGGAGCCCCAGTTTGGTTTATGGAGCATTGATGGTATGTTAGAGCCCCAGTTTGGTTTATTGAGCATTGATGGTATGTTGGAGCTAGTCTGGATGCCTGGTTTATGGAGCATTGATGGTATGTTAGAGCCCCAGTTTGGTTTATAGAGCACTGACGGTATATTGGAGCCCCAGTTTGGTTTATGGAGCACTGATGGTATGTTAGAGCCCTAGTTTGGTTTATGGAGCATTGATGGTATGTTAGAGCCCCAGTTTGGTTTATGGAGCACTGATGGTATGTTGGAGCCCCAGTTTAAAGTCTCATCCGAAGAACTGGTAATGTGAGAAATACTTTTTAAATATTTCGATAATTAAAAGTAGACTCCGATTTGCTTCTGGCTGGGATAGATCTCGTGATCCCTGAGTTATTAAACCGTGATGCTGAGTCGGTGACCTTTCTTTAATTTGATTATAGGGATTGCCAAGTATTTGGAAGAGGTATTATAAGTTTAGATGAAAGGCAACATTCATATGCAGTCCTTTACGGTTTAATAAATTATAGAATTCGTTTTCAAGTCAATGCCCAAAACAGTCGACAATCGGTATAACCGTTTAAAGTAGCTATTCCGCCCAAAACGGCCAAAATGTATAACATATGTACACCGTTTCTAAACCTACTGACGACGAGGTATGTAATTTATATAGCTTAATATTTTGAAAATCCAAACTCTTTAGGCACAATATAAACGGCTTCAACGAGTCAGGCCAAACCCCAAAACTGGAGTGTCGAATTATGCAAATTCAGTCACGGGTAATTTAAGACCAGTAAATAAACCTATACTTTTAATCAGCACATATACATTTTTTTTATGAACTGAACATTTAAACAGAGTTTTGATAAACTGTTTTGCAGTGTAATTTTGCCGTTATTTGGCGGGATAGTTCCTTTAACTCTAAATGTAAATAGGCAAAGATAGCCTCTATAACATTCTATTGCAATAGGAACGTTTACAGTGATATGGGACAATCTGAAAGTTTTTATTTTTTCACGCCGCGCTCAAATGTTTACCATGATTTATGTATGTGCTTTTTAATTAAAAGCTGTCTACAAATGGTGACCCTAGTATCAGATTTTGCCCCACCCCAGGGGTCACAGTTCTACCTAGAGTTATAAAGGAGAGTCTTCAAAGTCTTCTCTGAAACTACAAGTGCTGAAGCCCTAATATGTTGCATGCAACATCAGCTTATATTTATCTTCTAAGCTTGTTCATCTCCGGAGTTCAAGTGTTTGACATAGACTTACAGAGAGAACAACTTCAAAAATCTCCTTTTCTAAATCACAAGAGCTAGGGCTCTCTCGTATCATCTACCAATGTTTTTTAAACTGTTTTATGTTTTTTTTACCTATGGTTAATTTTGGTGCTCTGCGTAGTTCGATATATGTCTGTAGAAGAACACCTTAACACATCTTCTCTAAAACCACAACCTCGTGCAAAGGGTGAACCTAAAACCAGTAGAAGAGCGTTCACGTGCGCTCTTGGGCCTCTTGTTGGCAAATTTAAACTTGTGTAATATCGGTTAAATTACGCAATGCTTCTTTATTGTACTTTAAAGTTTAACATAATGGTGTATGGTACTCAACAATTAAGAATGTAATCGCCTTTTGTCGGAGTATACGCGGCAGTAAATGGTAAATTCCATAAAGCACGTAATAAAAGCATTTTGTGATTGATTAAATTCCATGAAACGTGTAAGCGCTTTACAGTTATAGGACTGTCCCGAGTTTCCTCTGTTTATTAAGAATCTCTATAATTCATCCATGTAATTAACTGACACCAGAGCAATAAAATACGTATTTTCGCACAGCAGGGCACCAATTATCTGAAGCAGATAGGCACATTTAAAAAAATTATAAATAAGTTGGTGTAACAAAATGCAATCTGTAAATAAAGATAAGGCAGTGACATCTACTGTTAACATTTAATTCTGCATGGACAAAATTTTTGTTCATTAGCTGGCATGTTAGGTGATTTATTGCCATTTTATTGACCTCATACTGGGTATGCCGTCACCAAGCTGATTATCATGTAACTTGAGCTGAGTGGTTACTACTACATATTTTCGGGACAGTCCTATAACTGTTTATGGTTAATTAGAAAAATCTATTCGCATTATTCGGCATTATGAGGTTTTTTTAAATGCCCTTCACTACCGGCGATTAAAACCGCAAAAAGCCGGAAAAATGCAAATCATTTTTCTCATATTTACCTTATTTTCCAGTCGCTATATATAGTTTCAGCAATGATCATGTGCCTTGGGCGTACTGATATGCACATATCGTGCGTGAAGTGCGTGCAGTGCGTGCGAATAGTAATTTCTATTGAGAAGCATTGGATGCATGCGCAGTGCTTTTGCGTAGCAGTGCGTGCGGCTAGTCAATTACATTGAGACGCATTGGATGTATGTGCAGTGCGTGCAATGCGTGCGAATAGTCATCTGTATCGAGACGCATTGGATGCATGCGCAGTGCGTGCAGTTCGTGCGCAACCTTAACAGATGCAGTTTATTCGAAATTCAACGCTGATTTTTTTTCTCAACACAAAGAAATTATGTGTATAAAAATATGTTTCGTAGTTGACAACAAAAACACAATTTTGAAAAATACAATATCTAAAACACACAGATGGTAAACTGCACTGTAATTATGATCATTACGTATTACAGGGAAATAATGCGAAATGTCATATGAAAAGACAAAAAATGTTCCCATAATAACCCGGATGAACTGTTGAGGTATTTACGTCCACGCTTGCTTCTTGTCGGTAGTGAGCAATAAAACAAATTAATGAGTTATTATATAAGATGTTAGCAAATTAATTAAACAGAAATATTTACATAGCCATGAAATCGTTGGGTTAATAGTTTAAGGAATTAACCTCTACAAAGTCAGGAAATTGTTTAAAAAAAAACATTCACACAGTTATTAAATATATAGCTGGGTTAATAAGTTCAAGTTCTAAGTTAACATTAATCCGACATGACTATACAGTATAGAAAGCAAGAGGGAAACAACACAGTAATACAATTAGTACTTAGGAATGCGATGAACTAAATACAAATGTCAGGGGTCGTAGCTGTGTGTAAGTGTGTAGGCACAAGGTCTAGTGGGGATCCGGGGGCATGCCCTCCGAGAATTTTTTTGTTCGAATGAAGCCAAATCCTGCATTCTGACGGTATTTTAAGCATCAAACTGTACGTTTTTAACCCGCGATTTCAAGCTCTTGTAATCTGCGATTTCGCAACAAAAAACATCGGAACAGAACAAAATAACATATATTAATATGAATACTTGCTTTCTGAAAATATTTCGAAATTTTGCACAATCATGGTGTTTGGTTCCGAAAGACCGCTGAAAAGACCACGAGTAAAAATTGGTATGAGCTGACCATACCCCTCCACCACGTACCCCTTCTGTTTTTATTGCATTTTTAGCATTTTTTTTTTATTATTATTTCTGGGGACAATGTGTAGGCACGTGCCTACAGTGGTAGGCAGCTAAGCCACTGGATGTATACGAACTGAATTGTTTAAAAGTCTCATCAACACAATATAATTATGTGGTTATTTAAAGACGCCACGGAGATTCTTTTTTTTCTTTTTGGTGTGTTTAACATAATTGTTCAGCACATGTTAGGCTTTGTATGAAGATGGGTGTTTAGTGGTAGGGGGAGATCGCCCACTTATTCCTGGGTAGAACCAGTATGACGGTGGGTGTTTAGTGGTAGAGGGAGATCACCCACTTATTCCTCGGTAGAACCAGTATGACGGTGGATGTTTAGTGGTAGAGGGAGATCTCCCACTTATTCCTGGGTAGAACCAGTATGACGGTGGATGTTTAGTGTTAGAGGGAGATCGCCCACTTATTCCTGGGTAGAACCAGTATGACGGTGGATGTTTAGTGGTAGGGGGAGATCGCCCACTTATTCCTGGGTAGAACCAGTATGACGGTGGATGTTTAGTGGTAGAGGGAGATCGCCCACTTATTCCTGGGCAGAACCAGTATGACGGTGGATGTTTAATGGTAGAGGGAGATCGCCCGCTTATTCCTGGGTAGAACCAGTATGACGGTGGATGTTTAGTGGTAGAGGGAGATCGCCCACTTATTCCTGGGTAGAACCAGTATGACGGTGGATGTTTAGTGGTAGGGGGTGGTAGAGGGAGATCGCCCACTTATTCCTGGGTAGAACCAGTATGACGGTGGATGTTTAGTAGTAGGGGGAGTTCGCCCGCTTATTCCTGGGTAGAACCAGTAAGACGGTGGATGTTTAGTGGTAGAGGGAGATCGCCCGCTTATTCCTGGGTAGAACCAGTATGATGGCCGATTTTTAGTGGTAGAGGGAGATCGCCCACTTATTCCTGGGTAGAACCAGTACGACGGTGGATGTTTAGTGGTAGGGGAGATCGCCCGCTTATTCCTGGGTAGAACCAGTATGACGGTGGATGTTTAGTGGTAGGGGGAGATCGCCCGCTTATTCCTGGGTAGAACCAGTATGACGGTGGATGTTTAGTGGTAGAGGGAGATCGCCCACTTATTCCTGAGTAGAACCAGTATGACGGTGGATGTTTAGTGGTAGGGGGAGATCGCCCACTTATTCCTGGGTAGAACCAGTATGACGGTGGATGTTTAGTGGTAGAGGGAGATCGCCCACTTATTCCTGGGTAGAACCAGTATGACGGTGGATGTTTAGTGGTAGAGGGAGATCGCCCACTTATTCCTGGGTAGAACCAGTATGACGGTGGATGTTTAGTGGTAGGGGGAGATCGCCCACTTATTCCTGGGTAGAACCAGTATGACGGTGGATGTTTAGTGGTAGAGGGAGACCACCCACTTATTCCTGGGTAGAACCAGTACTGTATAGTGTATACCTCCCGTCATCCGTAAGAATTGATACTTTCTCACTTACAATTGGACTCCTGGAGGGATTCGAACCCGTGAAGGTGAGAGGCGGTAAGGTTTCTTTTAAATATATCGTGTTTACCCACTTGAGAACGAAGTCAATATAGATCAATATTGAGAGAGAGGCTAACATCGGAATCCTGAAACCGTGCGATGTATGGACCAAATGAGCAAGACATTAAGAATTACTGTGAATGTTTGGATCCAGAGTAATAAAGATGAATAACCAGTGATGAGTGTATACGATGCATGGGAATGAATAACCAGTGATTTAGTGTATACGATGCATGGGAATGAATAACCAGTGATTGAGTGTATACGATGCATGGGAATGAATAACCAGTGATTGAGTGTATACGATGCATGGGAATGAATAACCAGTGATTGAGTGTATACGATGCATGGGAATGAATAACCAGTGATTGAGTGTATACGATGCATGGGAATGAATAACCAGTGATTGAGTGTATACGATGCATGGGGAATGAATTACCAGTAATTGAGTGTATACGATGCATGGGAATGAATAACCAGTGATTGAGTGTATACGATGCATGGGAATGAATGATTTTGTTTGTATGGTGTTTTACGTCATTTTCAACACATGTAAGGTTATATATGACGGTCGATCGTTTTGTGGTGGAGGCAAACCACCCATTTTTCCTCGGTAGAACCAGTACTGTACACATCCCGTCATCCGTAAGAACAAAACGAGGAGAAAAAGAACGATCAAATGAATCAAAACACAATAAGAAAAAAAAATCCTCTAGGATAGGAAGAGAATTTTATCGATATAGGTAAATCAAAAAGATCCCAAAAATCATATCAAAGTCATCGACAAATTCACGAACCTTAATCTTTTTTTCTGTATGTTTTTAAGTTGCAACAAGATAGCTGAGTATAGCGAAACTCTTTTTTATTATCGTCTGATAAAAACAAAACATGTTAAAAACGAACACACTAAAGATATGCCTATGTTTATAGCTGTTTAACAGAGATATCAAAATCATTAAACAGATATTGTCAGCTAATCCGTGTTGATCCTCCTTGTAAGATAAGCCAAATATGGATTCTCTGATTAACGATATCGACAATTTAAATTTTGATATTAACAATTATTTAGCGTTATCAATAACTGAAATATTGGCCATTTGATGAAAGAGAAATGCAATATGCTACCAGAAATAACATTTTCGATAAAGTGATAAAGAAAAATATCAGAACTAGAGTGGCGATATCGAAGATGCTTTATATCGCTAAATATGTGGGCTTAAAGCGACACATGGCAATCTTGAGTTTTATATTAGGCATAAAAATTAGTAGAGCGATTTATTAATAATGTATCATTTTGACTTTAAAACTGCTTTCATATAATTAAATTTAAAAAAATGAATTCTATTTCCTTCATTATTCTACACACTTTTTAAATATATTATTAGTGGAATATTATCAAACGTCAATAATATGTTAAAACAATATGCTTTGAACAATTCTACCAATTAATATTAATGATTGAACAAATTCAAGTTAAGAGAAAAACTAACGGGACATCGTGAGTTTTTAAAAAATCAAGATTGCCGTGTGTCCCTTTAAATGTAAAAAGGGTTTGACATATATTTACAGTTTAATTAAATTTACTAAAACAACATGCACACATATACTTCTAAAACACTTACTGGTAGGGAGCGGTCGGGGCACTTTGTTTAACCCCATGCACACTACATCCCGTCCTTGGAGCGTATCGGGATCTTTCTGCCACACCGGTGACTCCGTGCCCTTAAACACCGTTTTACCCGGCCCGTGCATCTGACCCATGGAAGTCCATCTTTCGGCCATAGCACGGTAACCAAGATGACTGAGTGCTATACAACGACACTGCAGGGGACAGTCATTTATGGTCGGGATCTCCTCTCGATTGTCAAGCTCGCCTTTAAATCCCGCGGGGCCACTATTGCGGTAATAGCGACGTCCATGAACATTCCGAAAACTAAACAAGAAAAGTACAGTAATATATCCGCATAAATACATATTTATGTTAGTTCTGCTCCAAAACTGGGTTGGATTTAATAATTCACCATCCTTACTATTGATAAAGTATACATAGCTGTAATTGAAAAATTACTGGTGTTTATTTTATTCATGTTGTATTCATTAATCAGATATGTCATATATACAAACACAGCACGTAATTTGCATCCAATCGATTGTAGGTATTTATTTATTTTATTTTTTATTTTATGTTTTTAATCCATACTACATCCCGAAATTTCTCGTATAACAGAAAAACACAGTTTCGGAAAAAATCAGTCTCTTAGGTTGTGATTTTTTCTCACAGTACGCGTTAAATACCTCCAGTGCGGATCACCGCAGCCTATCGTAAACTGAGTGAAACAGCCACCGAAGTTATAGGCCAATCATAAAATACTGCTGCGATGATAAACTTTGACAACTGAACAACAGCAAAACTTGCATGATTTAATCGTATCTGAATGATGTGCGTGTACAATATAGCTGAAATGAAATGGGGTTTTGCAACCTCATGACGGATGAAGTTTGCCGTTAGACATGCCTGCACCAGGGAATGAACCAATGCGGGCGGAGGTCTGCAGCTTTAATGTTATATTGGTACTGTCCCTTGTTATTTAACACGAATTCGTCTTTAGAATTAAGGGGTATGTAACGCATTTGTAAGATCAAGGATGTATAGTGTGGGTGTGGAACCGGGAGGTTTGCGCGCGCGCACGGACGGCAATGACAACTAAATTCGGCAATGACAACTAAATTCGTCAGAGTTTTATCCAAAAGAAAAGTGTTGATTGTCCCAGGAAAATCGCAGAAAAAACCTCTTCCCCGCCTCCTTCCAATTTCCACTGCACACTAAATTAATCACCAAATAAAATTAAAGCAAGTACTTAATAACGAAGCGTATACATTTTGATTATGTTTGACTATTAAGATAAATGTTTAAGCCCGACTGAACGGCCTTTTTTTTGCACTAAACATTCCATTCTTTTTCTAAAACCCGAATCCTTGATCCGTTCTGTTTGAGAACATGCATTCTTAGATATGCAATATTCCCACAATCTGGTAGGTATAAGCGTGAGGCCACAGACCGGTGTCGCCAGATGCTAACGATTGGGACTTACAGATGCACATCTACATCAGGTTCACGCACATCTACATCGGGTTCACGATCTTTTTAACTCTTAGACCTCGTTTATCTTGTATGCAGATTAAAAGGTTGGCTGGTGTGTTTTTTTCAACTGAATAGCATTATTTTAAAATGCAACAGAACAAATCAGGATCTTATTTATACTGAAAGAAACTTGCGAAGAAACATATTGATCTGTTGTGCTAAGTTTGTAAGTTGTTATATCAAACTTGGAAGAAATTGCGTTGCGTATTTGTTTTTTCGCAAAAATCATGTAACTGCTATTCCGAATAATGTGTCATACTTTCGACATGTATCGTTCTGACGAGATAAACATATATTGTATTTGGTAAAGCTTTCGACATACATCTTTCTGACGATATAAATGTAAATTTCATTTGTTCAAACAGTCGACATATATATTTTAACGAGATAAGCGTGTATTGCATTATGCCAAACTGTCGACATGTGACCTTCTGATGAGTTAAACGTATATTGCATTCGGTCAAACTGTCGACATATATTCTTCTAACGATATAAACGTGTATTGTATTTGGTGAAACTGTCGACATAATCCTGCTGACGAGATAAACGTATAATTCATTTTGACGAAATTATATTCTTCTGTCGAGATAGACGTATATTGCATTTGGTCAAACTGTCGACATGTATCTTTCTGGTGAGATAAACGTATGTTGCATTCGGTCACATTGTCGACATATGTTCTTTTAACGATATAAACGTATATTGTATTTGGTCAAACTGTCGACATAATCCTTTTAGTGAGACAAACGTATATTTAATTTTGACATAGTATATTCTGTCGAGATAAACGCATATTGCATTTAGTCAAACTGTCGACATGAATCCTCCTGACGACATAAACGTGTATTGCATTCGTTCAAACTGTCGACATGTATCCTACTAACGATACAAGCCATACTGCATGTGTTCTCTGTCGACATAAATCATTATGACGAGATAAACGTATATTGCATTCGGTCAAACTGTCGACATATATGCTTCTAACGACATAAACGTATGATATATTTGGTCAAACTGTCGACATAATCCTTCTGACGAGATAAACGTATACTTCGTTTGATCAAACTGTTGACATAATTATATCATTCTGTCGAGATAAACGTATATTGCATTTGATCAAACTGTCGACATGAATCCTTCTGACGATATAAACGTATATTGCATTATTGTGTTCAAACTGTCGACATAAATTCTTCTTACGAGATAAACGTATATTGTACTTGATCAACCTTTCGACTTTACTATATCCATATAGCGATATAAATGTATATTGCATTTAGTCAAACTTTCGGTATATTTACTTGTGACGATATAAACGTATATTTCATTTGGTCAGACTGTTGACATAAGTATATCCTTCTGTCGAGATAAACATATATTGCATTTGGTCAAAATGTCGACATGTATACTTTTGACGATATAAATGTAAATTTCATTTGTTCAAACAGTCTACATATATATTTTAACGAGATAAGCATTTAGTGTAACTGTCGACATGTATACTTCTGACGAGATTAATATACATTTCATTTGGTGAAACTGTCGACATATGTATATTTCTGACGATATAAGCGTATATTGCATTTAGTCAAACTGTCGACATTTATATTTCTGACGAGATAAACGAAAATTGCATTTGTTCAAACTTTCGACATGAGTTTATCCTTCTAACGAGATAAACGTATATTGCATTTGGTCAAACCTTCGAAATATATTCTTCTGTCGAGATAATGCATGTTGCGTTTAAATAAACGTTCCACACAATTGCATCCTGCTGACTTCAACCCAAGAATGAAAATGAAATAAAATAATTTATTTATATAATTTCTCCGATCAATAATTTCTAATCTACACATACGCGGTATCTTCAGATGTTTAATATGTATCAATAATTCAAGTTGATTTTATAGACACTAATATTTAATTTGATTTAAGATAACAAAAATGATGTCTGTCTTCATATTTGAATACCTATATTTGAATGGGACGCAAACGAATTTGTGAATATGTTACGCCTCTGCTTAAAACATGTTTTATATTGCTTAATAAACAGAAAAAGGTAGAAACACTCATAGTTCACTATTTAACATATTAATTATTTGCTTAAATAAATACAATATTTGAAGCAGACACCTGTATATATAAAAAATGAGACGAAGCATTAACTCTTACGGGCAATACGATAAACTACGTTAATTTATAAGGGTTTTACTAACAAATGACGGCCTCATCATTTTTGTGTCACAACCCATGAAAATACTATATGTCATGGTCTATTTGAAATGGACATGACAATAATTACTAGCCCTGTGAAGAAAATGAAACTGCGTATTATTATAAAATACGTCTTGCTGCGTATAAAAACTTACCCCGAAGCAAATATATCCGGCGAATTTATATTTTATTTTCATTTTTCAATTACACTAACAATGTTTGGTGATGCTTAAGAACTCAAAATATGTGTGGTTTGGTAAACCAAACTCGACATTTATAGCATTTGTGGTGAGATCACAACTACAACAATGAATGTATAAGTAAAAAAAATGGTCTCGGAAATGTTACCAATACCAGATGCCATCTTCTAAAATTAAAAAAAATAATAACGGTCGAAGCTGGAAAATCGTGATAAACAAAACGTCAAGCTCAAATCGAGTGTTTTCTCTTGCTCACAATAACGTATTGTCCAACTAAACCATTATAATGGCAAGTGTTTGTTTAAAGTAAAAACCGCATAGAACGCGTCAATAAAATGTTGACCACGGTATTGGATCCAAGCCTTGACCCTTGTAAAAACTGTGGAATTACTAGTAAACAGTTAATATTAAACTGTTAAATTATGTATAAATGGAGAAGAAAAGCACGCAAAAAAAGCACGCAGACGCGGATATAGCCTCGTCCCTTGTACAATTAGAGAAACGTAACTTTTAAAAAGTTTGTTTTTTTCTTAGGGTTTTTGCTAGGCATTCATTCCCCCTTTTCCTAGGCTTTTTGCTAGGCATTCATCACCCCCTCCCCTCCCCACCCCACCCACCCCAACACACACACACACACACACACACACACACACACACACACACACATCTCACCCATCGCCCACACCATCATGAAACGTTTCTAATCTCTTCCGTCTTCATCCCATAACAGAAATTACCAAACAAGTATAATTGACATCTGGAAAGTCTGTCTTCTTTCAACAACCGCAAGTAGCTGATGACATTTAACAAATTAAATAGGAAGAATACGGCAGATTAACTGCATCGTATTACATGTTTTTTGTCTAAAATTGGTAAAATGTCAGATTGGATCGGCTTTAGGTTACATCAACGAGAGGAAAATAGTTTTCTATGCGAAATATGATACAGTTTTTACTTCTTTAGTTGAAGTATTAGACAAATACACAAACTTAATTTGTCTTCTCATGTGTTTATTAATTTTAATGTATTGACTGTTAATGCGTGGCTATAATAAACACGTGTCAATAACTTGTCGCCAGTCTCCACTCCCACGATTTTGGTGAATAAAGATGATTTGGGTGAATTATGTGGATGAGGCAAGACAAAACTCCAATCTGCCATTATGTGGAGCTACGGTGGCCGAGTGGTTAGCATACTTGACTCTCGTCCGAGAAGTCACGGGTTCGATTCCTGGTGGAGTCACTTCTCGGGTTTTCCAAACGCACTCCCGTTGTATCTTACTCGGGCAAGGTATGTGAAAGTATATGCCCTTCGAAAGGGTTGTAAAGCCGTCGGTCCCGGGAGAGCTATACCATATGCTCGTTAAATATCTCGCTGAGCGTCTGTGTTAATCCGTAACACTCCCAGGAAAGAGGCTGCCGTGATAGTGTACAGTATCAGAGGAAGAAAAGAAAAACAAAACACATTTCATGTTTCGCTCTTTTTAAATACTGTTTATCAACAAGATTGAGCTGGAAAATTCGCCTTGCCGAGTTTTTGATGATATTAATTCATATCTGGCTTTGAGGCATTCTTGTTTTGTGAAAGAAGTACACGTTGATAAACTGATAGTGAAATAAATTTCTAAAGTGATGTTTTCGTCATTTCAAAATGTTAGATGATAGTTCCTTATCGAATCAATTTATGAAAATATAATCAATTACCAAGCAGTAACTTGGGAACTATAATGGGTTTATCATATATATATATACATATATATATATTAAAGGGACACATGGCAGTATTGAAGTATTTGAAACGGGTGTCTCGATTTATATATCAAGTATCAGTTTTACTTCTACCCTATAGTTACATTTAAAATAAATCAAACTTTTAAGTATTCACTATTTCGTCGAATTATACTATAAGTTTTAATATATTATTGGTGCAATAATATCAAAAATTAATAATATGCAAACACAGATGGCTTAATATAATTCTTATATTGATTGAACAAATGCAATTTATGCAGAAAAACTAACGGGACGCCGCTAGTTTTTAAAAAATCAAGATTGCCATGTGTCCCTTTAATATGGCAAAATGGAAACAAAGCTGTAGTGTGATTATTACTACAAGTAATGCTGTAATACGGAGTAATACTGCTGTAATACGGAGTAATACGGATAGCTCTCTCGTTACCCTTTATACATCAATGGCGCAGTCGGTAGCGCGGCGGATTTGTAACCGGAGGCCCCGGGTTCAATCCTCCGTGGTGCCACTGAGTTCCGTCGGTGTGTTCTTGGGCAAGACACTTTACCTTAGCCTCGTCCGTCGGATGGGGACGTAAACCGGGCGGTCCCGTGTATCGGTCTATCCTCCGAGCACGTTAAAGAACCATAGGAATCTATTCGATAATAAGAGTAGGACAGGTTCCCGGATTCCTATGTATCCTTCCCCTCTCTCTGGGGCGGCTCTAAATAACCTATACTGTGTTGATGAGCCGTTAAACAACATTCAATTCAATTCAATTATACATCAATAGATATGTAAGAATGATCAAGTAATTGGATAAACTATTGTCTACAGGGAACATTATATTAAAAGCAATATATAAGGATTTATTATCCAACCGTAATAAGGGCGAGTCGAATTGGTTAACTAATTTATGATTTATTCTAAACAGTAACGGTTTTAATAATGTCTGAGGTAATCTCTGAGGTAATCCCATGAGGTTAGTTTTTAACTGTTTCCTTCCTTCCTTGTTTAACTATGTATGAAACAGAAAAACGTAATGATTTTTTTTTGTATATGTATGTAATTGTCATATATTTGTAATGATGAAAAACAGTAATAGTTTAAGTCAATAAAAGTATCTGTCTGTCTGTCTGTCCATCTGTTTGCCTGTCTATCTATTATTAGGGAGCTTTGGACTCCACTTTGAATTGTGAAAAGTGAAAGTGGAAAAATGCCACATCTTCCATACTGTCATAAAGATAAGTAAGCGTTTTGTGTGTGTGTTGTGAACATAAGCATATCGAAAAACAACAACAAACTTTTGATGAGTTAATATATGTTAAAATAAATAAAAAAGGGCAAAATATGTACATTCAGTTATGTGAAGCGTAGATGTTAAGGACCTTGATAAATACAGTAGGCTGTATGTATGTCATGTATGGGGCGAGGGGTTAACTGCCTCTCGGATAAAGTGTGAACGGAGGATTATTAACCAACGGTTCTGTGTGATTATAAGTAAGTTACTGTCACTTTCTCTGACACTTGACATCCACTTAAAACGAGAAAAAATGTAGGCTAAACAGGAAACATAACCACTATAAAGCGGGAAATGAGTGCAACATAACCAAACATGTTAGAAACTGATGCTATTTGATAATTTGTAAATGTACTTTGTTCCACTTGCGTTTTTTCTATAAATCGTTTCTCGCACTCCATTTAATGCAGGTTACACGTAATTAAATATTGTATATATTAAATATAACACGCCCATTGCTAGGCTGGCTGTCGTCTCAGTCGTTATAGTTTAATTTGATCAGAATCAAAATAAAATCTTAAATCTTAAAAATGTTTCTGAATATCTCGGAACCACCTATATAATTCACAGGGGACGTAATGCAGACTTTTTTTTTTAATGATAGCTTGAGTTGTCTCAAATATTATAAAGCCAGTCTAGCCCATTGCTTGTGCTGTGTATGTCATACCTCCCCCCTCCCCCACCCCAACCCCCCACAAACAACAGCACGGAAAAGTGGGGTCATACATCTTTTAAGAAAGAATGTGTCTTTTGAATGAATGTACTATTTAAAAACATTGAGATGGCAAAATGTTATATTCTTGCACTCATTTCCATATAAGCATCAGACATTTAAAACCCACAATGTTTACATTGATTACAATGCTTGAACAATCATGTCAACAATGTCCAATAAATGCTGCAATTTACCCCCAAGCCGACACTTCCTGTGCTGCAACGGGTGTGCTATACCATTAAGAAGGGTCACAGCGTCACCCCTGCAGATCCATGCACCAACATAAACGTGCCTAGTGAAGCAAATGTAATTTAAACAGTATATTGAGAACTGTAGATGCCCCCAGAAGGTGTAGGCTTGGGGAGGAATGGGGATCGGTGGTACCTACACAATGTTTATAATTTACCTGCTTCACTTTACCAATCGTTCATTTACCATTCTTAACATTGAGAGTTGGTCTGTTCTTTCCTAGATAAGGTGCACTGAAGCGTAGCAAACCACTTGTATAACCATTTAAATCTCTCTGTCTGTCGGTCGGTCGGTCGGTCGGTCGGTCCGTCTCTGCGTCCGTCCGTCCGTCTGGTATGGTCGGGTCTAGCCTGGTCTGATTTGGACTGGTCTGATCTGGTCTCGTCTCGTACGTCCGTCCTTCAACCCAAACACCCACCTCTCAACTCCTTTACTATTTGACAGTATGCGCCAGATCACTATGGACTGGATCGCCGCAGCGTTAAGGTATACTATCCTGTCCGATCATATGCTGTCTCTTCAGATAATACAGTGTCTTCTTAATTACAAATTGTAATTAAGAAGGCACTGTATTATCTGAAGATGTTATCATTTGTACTTGAAATGATATCATGTCAAATGGATGTACTATCTTGTTAGTTGGTGTATTATTTTGGGAAACAGCTATGCTGTCTTGTCGAAGACTGGTATGCTATCTTGTTGAGCTGCCATGATGTCATGTTAGTTGATGCGCAATCTTTTTCAACTGGCATGTCATCATGGGCTATGCTGCCATCATGAACTATGTTGTTTTGTCAACTGGTATGCTATCTTGTTTAATTGCCATGATGTCATGTTAGTTGATGCGCAATCTTCTTCACATAATATAGTGCCTTCTATTTCGTGTACTTGATATGCTATCATGTCAAATAGATGTACTGTCTTGTTAGTTGATGTATTATTTTGTGAAACCGCTTGTTCATTGGCTATGCTGTCCTGTCCAATCGATACACTATCTTGTTAGTTTGATTATTATTTTGTTTACTAGTATATCCGTAATATCATCCTTGTCTCTTTTAACTGATAAGTTATTTTGTATGCTTGCAATTAATGAGACTCTATAGTATGTGAAAAAGATCATTGACTAACATGACATCATGGCAATTCAACAAGATAGCATACCAGTTGATAAAACAGCATAGCCAATGAACAAGATGACATGCCAGTTGACAAGATAGCGCATCAACTAACAAGATATTAGCGAGCACAGCTAGCGGGAAGTGCCGAATATAGTAATAAATAATAACATAGAAAATATCAACATTTCTGGCACATAGAAAATATCAACATTTCTGGCAAAAAGGAAAAAAGCCTGTAAAAACAGTAGTCTGTGCAACGTTCCCGTTATGACTGGTTAGAATAGAGTTTCAGAAATAATTTGAAAGGCTCTCCGACTCTCCGACTCCTTGACAAAGTTCTATAGAATATGTGCAGCAGAATATGTAAAAGGGTTCAAATGCGAAACTGAGGCTTTGTAGAGAATCTTTCATTTTCGTGGTAAATTTCAAAAATGCCAGTAACTGCAGGAATATACTGGTTTTCATTTGTTTGACTCCGATTATGATAGTGATTTGTAAGTCATAACTGTGGTTACCAGGTACCAGGTATGGTAAACATTACCTCATTATAGAATTTAAAAGCCAGAATTGTTTGTATTTGTTTTATGACACAATTATGGACCAGTGGTACGATTCACCAGAACACAACAGACCAGAACAGAGATGAAACACCAGGATGGACTGGAACTGCTTTTTCAGTGAAAAGCAACAATGAGATTTACACTAAAAAACTTGAGAAGGGCTGCATCACACTGAATGTCTTCAAGAAAAGAGTCATCTATCCTTTGCTTATATTTAAATGGTTGTCTTTGACTGATAGTTGCATTATTCTGTCAGGCATTTACAACCGGCATTGGATGGTGACACTAGCAACTTTTAGGAGTGGCCCATTGGGTCACGCACAGATAAAATCATTGGATTGGATTTCTTCAAACCCATGCACTGAAGTGAATGCAACTTGCCATCCTGTACAGATGGTTCTTATTCAAGGTAAGATTAGGACATATGTAAAAGTAAAACAATTATCCCCATCTCTCATCTATTTGTGAATCATATTTAGTGTTATCGGCTAAATACACAGGTCACAGTTTGCATATATTTAGTAATAAATAATAACATGGAAAATATTAACATTTCTGGGAAAAAGAAAAAAAACTGTAAAAAGGCAATTGGAACAATGTATGTATAGGTATAGTTAACAATCTTTCAGTTTAGTTATATCACGACAGTGTCTATACTTGAAGCAGTGAGGCAAATGCTCAGTTTGGCAGTTTAATTTCTTTCAAGCTTAGTAGTCTAAAACGTTTTAATCTAAATATATACCCCAATTCATCATTATCAAAAACTGTCTTCAACATATTTTTGCCTGTTTTCCCCCCTCAGTATGAAGAATATGGTCAATGCAGTTTGTCCCTTTCAAATAGTACATTGCATTTAGGCCAAATGATTTATCCATTCTTCTTGCCCCGTGTGGTTCCCGGGGGGCCCCGTTTGGTCACTGGGCAAAGAATAGGGCCACTGCAGATCCCTTTGGAGGGGTAGGCATGGGAGTAGAATCCCCCAAAATTCATGTTCATTTTATCATTTTTGTTCATGTTCATTAAAGGTCTTCATCATTATCCCTGCATTGTTTCAGGTGCTATCTCGCTCGCATCAAAAGAGCAGTGGCAGAAAAACAATAAACGTGGCTCCAGCGTAAATGGAGTTTCTACGATAGAATGTGCAGCAATTTTGCAGTTCAGGGTGAGAAGGTTCTAGGCCCATTTTCCATATTTTATCTCGATGTACATGGAAGATGAGCCTGGCATGTTCATGCCTGTTAGGCGCCATATAACCTTTTCATGTGTTGGTGCGCCTTAAAACCCAATTCAATTATCCATTCTTCTATTTATTATTGATGCCCCCCAGGAGGGGGGAAGGAGTCCATCTTCCTTTTCCCCTGAACATATGAGTTAGTGTTCCCTTGTTCCCCGCAAATATTTTGCTTTGTTCCCCAAATATTTTTTTCCAATATTCCCTTGTTCTCGAATGGTTAACGACGTTGCGTTGTAAACCTTCGCCTATCACCGCTGCGGGTTCGAATCCCACTGGGAGATCGACTTGTAAGTGAGGAAGTGTTGATTCTTACGGATGACGGGAGGTGTACAGTACTGATTATACCCAGGAAAAGTGGGTGGTCTGCCTCCACCACAAAAAAACGACCGCCATATATAACCTTGCATGTATTGAAAATGTGATACAAACAAAAACGTGATACAAACAAAAAAACTTGTTCTCAAAAAGTATGTCTTATGTTTAAAATATTTGCTAATGTTCCCCCAAAATTCATTCTGGCCTACAGTAATTATAGTTGCATCTTATACAACACTGCCATCACAAAAATATTGTTTGAAATGTTAACTTTTTTTGATTTTTTTGATATTAAAACTAGATGTTAGAATTGTATTTCCTGTAAAAATGAGAAATAGGGTCCTATAGAAACCACGCGTCCGAACGCAATGGCATCGTAGGTCCGCACTGTACTGCAAACAAGTCATGTCCCTTGTTCCCTAAAAATATGTGTCAATGTTCTCTTGTTCCTTGAAAATAACAGCCATTGTTTTCACCAAATATAAATGGCCATGTTCCCCAAAAACCCTGAGAGGACCTCATTATTGAGTTGCTTTCAATTTGACAAGTTATTTGTATTGTTCTTTTATTGATTTTTATCTGTTTAAAATTTGCTTTCACATTTTCTGTGCTCGCCTCAAGTTTTACCTTAGTTCATATTATGCGGCCCACCATAGATTACCTTTATATTACAAACGTGCCGTTCTTACGCAACACATTTGCAATGGCGGACAACACGTCAACAATGAAAAGACGCAAATTATTTACCGTATTTTTTCTCTTTTATGAATTTATCAGTTTCTGTCACGTTTATGCAACACTGTCTGTGTCATCAGAATATGTTTTCACACCAAAAGACATTATCCAAATTGTCGAGAACTCGTGCTTTATTGGAATATCCAACGATGTTATGCCTGAATCGAAACTAATGCATTCTGAACTAAAACAGGCCTTTAGCTTGGAAAACAGTGTATTGATTGGACTGTTGGATATTGATAACTTTATTTGGCCTTCTGGCAAAACATTGGTTCACAATATACATGTGGACAAACCTGACAAAGAAGTAATTGTTTTCGCAAAGACTAAGAAAGATAGAACTTGTTTGGCAACAGGAAGTTTTGGCACACATGAGCCAGTAGCAGAACGGTATAACGGTGCAATGAATACTGATCTCATTGTAGAGTTCATCAATCATAAATGTGAAACTTACAGGAAGAGTAACGGACTGTTGTCTCTTGAAGGACTGCACAGAGAAGAAATATTGGTGTCACTATTTCATGTTGAAAATGTGTCGAATACTAACATGCGACAGCTGTCCATAAATAGAAGACCGCAACATTGTACAAAAAAATCATGTGAAGGTGAAATTTCAAACAAATCAGAAACCAAATTATCAGGTTCAGATAATAAACGTAAATACTTGAATGAAGGTAATGCTGATCAAATTAAAACATGTCAGAAAATACCATATCCTATGGAAAGCGATTTTTTTCACAATTATTTAAAAATATCGAAGCCTGTCATTTTCACAGGTGCTATTGACCACTGGCCAGCCATGCACAAGTGGACTAACAAATACCTTAGGGAACACTATGGCAACCATTCAGTCCATATAAAGCTGACCCCATCAGGCGAATTTGAAGGGGTAGATTCTGCAAATCAGTTTGAAAATTACGAATCCTTCAAAATCCCAGATGATGTAATAAACCAGCTACAGTTTCCAGACTTGGTAGTCGTGCGTCCAGCGACAGTTAATATAAAATTGTCACAATTTCTAGATTTATTTGAATCTGTTGCGAATACAACTAGGACTGGAATATCAGCATATTTAGAATACTCATCAATAGCAAATAGTGTGCCTGAGTTGGAAGAGGACATTGAGGAGATGGTGTTTTTCAAACACATGTTGGAATTGAAGCATAAAAACATCTGGCTGAGTGATGGAAACACACTGGGCAAACTTCACTTTGACCCTTTTGATAATTTCTTATGCCAGGCATGTGCATTTATATTAACTATTAGTGTTGTGTATAGTATAATGTTATAAATTATTATTTATTTGTTTGTTTGAAATATTGATGAATTAATAGTATACATGTAAAACTAGCAAGATTACATATGTGAAGTATGCTTTAGTTTCAGTAAATGCTCTTACCATGCCGCTACCCGTCTGTACCGACCACTCACACCCACTTTGAAAATTGCAATGCCCCAGGGTAATCTGTTAGAATAAAAATGAATTCTGCATCCAATTTTTAGCTCGACTTTTCCAAAGGAAAAAAGCTGTTGTCGTCACTTGATCATTGTCGTCGTCGTCTGCGTCGCCTGGTTAAAGTTTGTATTTAAGTTTGTATCCCCCAAACCTTCACACATGTACGCAGCATCATTAGTTGATACCACAGAGTCAGGTGATATAACAGAATTATGGCCCTTTTCATACTTAGAAAACTTGGTTTGCATGTAAGCTTGGTTAAAGTTTGTATGTAAGTTTGTATCTTCCAAACCATTTTACATAATGGATTGACACTTCACACATGTATACAGCATCCTTAGATGACACCAAAGAGTCAGGTGACGTAGCTCCTGCTTTTATTTTGACAGAATTATGGCCCCTTTTATACTTAGAAAACTTGGTTAAAGTTTGTATGCAAGCTTGTATCTCGCAACGAACTTACCATAATATATTAAAACTTCACACATGCATTGGGCATCATAACACAACACCACAGAGCGTAGATGTTAAGGACCTTGATAAATACAGTAGGCTGTATGTATGTCATGTATGGGGCGAGGGGTTAACTGCCTCTCGGATAAAGTGTGAACGGAGGATTATTAACCAACGGTTCTGTGTGATTATAAGTAAGTTACTGTCACTTTCTCTGACACTTGACATCCACTTAAAACGAGAAAAAATGTAGGCTAAACAGGAAACATAACCACTATAAAGGGGGAAATGAGTGCAACATAACCAAACATGTTAGAAACTGATGCTATTTGATAATTTGTAAATGTACTTTGTTCCACTTGCGTTTTTTCTATAAATCGTTTCTCGCACTCCATTTAATGCAGGTTACACGTAATTAAATATTGTATATATTAAATATAACACGCCCATTGCTAGGCTGGCTGTCGTCTCAGTCGTTATAGTATAATTTGATCAGAATCAAAATAAAATCTTAAATCTTAAAAATGTTTCTGAATATCTCTGAATCACCTATATAATTCAAAGGGGACGTAATGCAGACTTTCTTTTTAATGATAGCTTGAGTTGTCTCAAATATTATAAAGCCAGTCTAGCCCATTGCTTGTGCTGTGTATGTCATACCTCCCCCCTCCCCCACCCCCACCCCCCACAAACAACAGCACGGAAAAGTGGGGTCATACATCTTTTAAGAAAGAATGTGTCTTTTGAATGAATGTACTATTTAAAAACATTGAGATGGCAAAATGTTATATTCTTGCACTCATTTCCATATAAGCATCAGACATTTAAAACCCACAATGTTTACATTGATTACAATGCTTGAACAATCATGTCAACAATGTCCAATAAATGCTGCAATTTACCCCCAAGCCGACACTTCCTGTGCTGCAACGGGTGTGCTATACCATTAAGAAGGGTCACCGCGTCACCCCTGCAGATCCATGCACCAACATAAACGTGCCTAGTGAAGCAAATGTAATTTAAACAGTATATTGAGAACTGTAGATGCCCCCAGAAGGTGTAGGCTTGGGGAGGAATGGGGATCGGTGGTACCTACACAATGTTTATAATTTACCTGCTTCACTTTACCAATCGTTCATTTACCATTCTTAACATTGAGAGTTGGTCTGTTCTTTCCTAGATAAGGTGCACTGAAGCGTAGCAAACCACTTGTATAACCATTTAAATCTCTCTGTCTGTCGGTCGGTCGGTCGGTCGGTCGGTCCGTCTCTGCGTCCGTCCGTCCGTCTGGTATGGTCGGGTCTAGCCTGGTCTGATTTGGACTGGTCTGATCTGGTCTCGTCTCGTACGTCCGTCCTTCAACCCAAACACCCACCTCTCAACTCCTTTACTATTTGACAGTATGCGCCAGATCACTATGGACTGGATCGCCGCAGCGTTAAGGTATACTATCCTGTCCGATCATATGCTGTCTCTTCAGATAATACAGTGTCTTCTTAATTACAAATTGTAATTAAGAAGGCACTGTATTATCTGAAGATGTTATCATTTGTACTTGAAATGATATCATGTCAAATGGATGTACTATCTTGTTAGTTGGTGTATTATTTTGGGAAACAGCTATGCTGTCTTGTCGAAGACTGGTATGCTATCTTGTTGAGCTGCCATGATGTCATGTTAGTTGATGCGCAATCTTTTTCAACTGGCATGTCATCATGGGCTATGCTGCCATCATGAACTATGTTGTTTTGTCAACTGGTATGCTATCTTGTTTAATTGCCATGATGTCATGTTAGTTGATGCGCAATCTTCTTCACATAATATAGTGCCTTCTATTTCGTGTACTTGATATGCTATCATGTCAAATAGATGTACTGTCTTGTTAGTTGATGTATTATTTTGTGAAACCGCTTGTTCATTGGCTATGCTGTCCTGTCCAATCGATACACTATCTTGTTAGTTTGATTATTATTTTGTTTACTAGTATATCCGTAATATCATCCTTGTCTCTTTTAACTGATAAGTTATTTTGTATGCTTGCAATTAATGAGACTCTATAGTATGTGAAAAAGATCATTGACTAACATGACATCATGGCAATTCAACAAGATAGCATACCAGTTGATAAAACAGCATAGCCAATGAACAAGATGACATGCCAGTTGACAAGATAGCGCATCAACTAACAAGATATTAGCGAGCACAGCTAGCGGGAAGTGCCGAATATAGTAATAAATAATAACATAGAAAATATCAACATTTCTGGCACATAGAAAATATCAACATTTCTGGCAAAAAGGAAAAAAGCCTGTAAAAACAGTAGTCTGTGCAACGTTCCCGTTATGACTGGTTAGAATAGAGTTTCAGAAATAATTTGAAAGGCTCTCCGGCTCTCCGACTCTCCGACTCCTTGACAAAGTTCTATAGAATATGTGCAGCAGAATATGTAAAAGGGTTCAAATGCGAAACTGAGGCTTTGTAGAGAATCTTTCATTTTCGTGGTAAATTTCAAAAATGCCAGTAACTGCAGGAATATACTGGTTTTCATTTGTTTGACTCCGATTATGATAGTGATTTGTAAGTCATAACTGTGGTTACCAGGTACCAGGTATGGTAAACATTACCTCATTATAGAATTTAAAAGCCAGAATTGTTTGTATTTGTTTTATGACACAATTATGGACCAGTGGTACGATTCACCAGAACACAACAGACCAGAACAGAGATGAAACACCAGGATGGACTGGAACTGCTTTTTCAGTGAAAAGCAACAATGAGATTTACACTAAAAAACTTGAGAAGGGCTGCATCACACTGAATGTCTTCAAGAAAAGAGTCATCTATCCTTTGCTTATATTTAAATGGTTGTCTTTGACTGATAGTTGCATTATTCTGTCAGGCATTTACAACCGCCATTGGATGGTGACACTAGCAACTTTTAGGAGTGGCCCATTGGGTCACGCACAGATAAAATCATTGGATTGGATTTCTTCAAACCCATGCACTGAAGTGAATGCAACTTGCCATCCTGTACAGATGGTTCTTATTCAAGGTAAGATCAGGACATATGTAAAAGTAAAACAATTATCCCCATCTCTCATCTATTTGTGAATCATATTTAGTGTTATCGGCTAAATACACAGGTCACAGTTTGCATATATTTAGTAATAAATAATAACATGGAAAATATTAACATTTCTGGGAAAAAGAAAAAAAAACTGTAAAAAGGCAATTGGAACAATGTATGTATAGGTATAGTTAACAATCTTTCAGTTTAGTTATATCACGACAGTGTCTATACTTGAAGCAGTGAGGCAAATGCTCTGTTTGGCAGTTTAATTTCTTTCAAGCTTAGTAGTCTAAAACGTTTTAATCTAAATATATACCCCAATTCATCATTATCAAAAACTGTCTTCAACATATTTTTGCCTGTTTTCCCCCCTCAGTATGAAGAATATGGTCAATGCAGTTTGTCCCTTTCAAATAGTACATTGCATTTAGGCCAAATGATTTATCCATTCTTCTTGCCCCGTGTGGTTCCCGGGGGGCCCCGTTTGGTCACTGGGCAAAGAATAGGGCCACTGCAGATCCCTTTGGAGGGGTAGGCATGGGAGTAGAATCCCCCAAAATTCATGTTCATTTTATCATTTTTGTTCATGTTCATTAAAGGTCTTCATCATTATCCCTGCATTGTTTCAGGTGCTATCTCGCTCGCATCAAAAGAGCAGTGGCAGAAAAACAATAAACGTGGCTCCAGCGTAAATGGAGTTTCTACGATAGAATGTGCAGCAATTTTGCAGTTCAGGGTGAGAAGGTTCTAGGCCCATTTTCCATATTTTATCTCGATGTACATGGAAGATGAGCCTGGCATGTTCATGCCTGTTAGGCGCCATATAACCTTTTCATGTGTTGGTGCGCCTTAAAACCCAATTCAATTATCCATTCTTCTATTTATTATTGATGCCCCCCAGGAGGGGGGAAGGAGTCCATCTTCCTTTTCCCCTGAACATATGAGTTAGTGTTCCCTTGTTCCCCGCAAATATTTTGCTTTGTTCCCCAAATATTTTTTTCCAATATTCCCTTGTTCTCGAATGGTTAACGACGTTGCGTTGTAAATCTTCGCCTATCACCGCTGCGGGTTCGAATCCCACTGGGAGATCGACTTGTAAGTGAGGAAGTGTTGATTCTTACGGATGACGGGAGGTGTACAGTACTGATTATACCCAGGAAAAGTGGGTGGTCTGCCTCCACCACAAAAAAACGACCGCCATATATAACCTTGCATGTATTGAAAATGTGATACAAACAAAAACGTGATACAAACAAAAAAACTTGTTCTCAAAAAGTATGTCTTATGTTTAAAATATTTGCTAATGTTCCCCCAAAATTCATTCTGGCCTACAGTAATTATAGTTGCATCTTATACAACACTGCCATCACAAAAATATTGTTTGAAATGTTAACTTTTTTTGATTTTTTTGATATTAAAACTAGATGTTAGAATTGTATTTCCTGTAAAAATGAGAAATAGGGTCCTATAGAAACCACGCGTCCGAACGCAATGGCATCGTAGGTCCGCACTGTACTGCAAACAAGTCATGTCCCTTGTTCCCTAAAAATATGTGTCAATGTTCTCTTGTTCCTTGAAAATAACAGCCATTGTTTTCACCAAATATAAATGGCCATGTTCCCCAAAAACCCTGAGAGGACCTCATTATTGAGTTGCTTTCAATTTGACAAGTTAGTTGTATTGTTCTTTTATTGATTTTTATCTGTTTAAAATTTGCTTTCACATTTTCTGTGCTCGCCTCAAGTTTTACCTTAGTTCATATTATGCGGCCCACCATAGATTACCTTTATATTACAAACGTGCCGTTCTTACGCAACACATTTGCAATGGCGGACAACACGTCAACAATGAAAAGACGCAAATTATTTACCGTATTTTTTCTCTTTTATGAATTTATCAGTTTCTGTCACGTTTATGCAACACTGTCTGTGTCATCAGAATATGTTTTCACACCAAAAGACATTATCCAAATTGTCGAGAACTCGTGCTTTATTGGAATATCCAACGATGTTATGCCTGTATCGAAACTAATGCATTCTGAACTAAAACAGGCCTTTAGCTTGGAAAACAGTGTATTGATTGGACTGTTGGATATTGATAACTTTATTTGGCCTTCTGGCAAAACATTGGTTCACAATATACATGTGGACAAACCTGACAAAGAAGTAATTGTTTTCGCAAAGACTAAGAAAGATAGAACTTGTTTGGCAACAGGAAGTTTTGGCACACATGAGCCAGTAGCAGAACGGTATAACGGTGCAATGAATACTGATCTCATTGTAGAGTTCATCAATCATAAATGTGAAACTTACAGGAAGAGTAACGGACTGTTGTCTCTTGAAGGACTGCACAGAGAAGAAATATTGGTGTCACTATTTCATGTTGAAAATGTGTCGAATACTAACATGCGACAGCTGTCCATAAATAGAAGACCGCAACATTGTACAAAAAAATCATGTGAAGGTGAAATTTCAAACAAATCAGAAACCAAATTATCAGGTTCAGATAATAAACGTAAATACTTGAATGAAGGTAATGCTGATCAAATTAAAACATGTCAGAAAATACCATATCCTATGGAAAGCGATTTTTTTCACAATTATTTAAAAATATCGAAGCCTGTCATTTTCACAGGTGCTATTGACCACTGGCCAGCCATGCACAAGTGGACTAACAAATACCTTAGGGAACACTATGGCAACCATTCAGTCCATATAAAGCTGACCCCATCAGGCGAATTTGAAGGGGTAGATTCTGCAAATCAGTTTGAAAATTACGAATCCTTCAAAATCCCAGATGATGTAATAAACCAGCTACAGTTTCCAGACTTGGTAGTCGTGCGTCCAGCGACAGTTAATATAAAATTGTCACAATTTCTAGATTTATTTGAATCTGTTGCGAATACAACTAGGACTGGAATATCAGCATATTTAGAATACTCATCAATAGCAAATAGTGTGCCTGAGTTGGAAGAGGACATTGAGGAGATGGTGTTTTTCAAACACATGTTGGAATTGAAGCATAAAAACATCTGGCTGAGTGATGGTAACACACTGGGCAAACTTCACTTTGACCCTTTTGATAATTTCTTATGCCAGGCATGTGCATTTATATTAACTATTAGTGTTGTGTATAGTATAATGTTATAAATTATTATTTATTTGTTTGTTTGAAATATTGATGAATTAATAGTATACATGTAAAACTAGCAAGATTACATATGTGAAGTATACTTTAGTTTCAGTAAATGCTCTTACCATGCCGCTACCCGTCTGTACCGACCACTCACACCCACTTTGAAAATTGCAATGCCCCAGGGTAATCTGTTAGAATAAAAATGAATTCTGCATCCAATTTTTAGCTCGACTTTTCCAAAGGAAAAAAGCTGTTGTCGTCACTTGATCATTGTCGTCGTCGTCTGCGTCGCCTGGTTAAAGTTTGTATTTAAGTTTGTATCCCCCAAACCTTCACACATGTACGCAGCATCATTAGTTGATACCACAGAGTCAGGTGATATAACAGAATTATGGCCCTTTTCATACTTAGAAAACTTGGTTTGCATGTAAGCTTGGTTAAAGTTTGTATGTAAGTTTGTATCTTCCAAACCATTTTACATAATGGATTGACACTTCACACATGTATACAGCATCCTTAGATGACACCAAAGAGTCAGGTGACGTAGCTCCTGCTTTTATTTTGACAGAATTATGGCCCCTTTTATACTTAGAAAACTTGGTTAAAGTTTGTATGCAAGCTTGTATCTCGCAACGAACTTACCATAATATATTAAAACTTCACACATGCATTGGGCATCATAACACAACACCACAGAGCCAGGTTCTATAACTCTTGCTTCTATTTAAACAAAATTATGGCCCTTTTGCACTCAAGAAATTTGGTTAAAGTTTGTATGTAAATTTGTATCTCGCAAAGTACTTTACATAATGAATTAAAACGTCACACATGCATTCAGCATCATTAGACAACACCACAGAGCCAGGTTCTATAACTTTTGCTTTTATTTTAACAAAATTATGGCCGCTTTTATTCTTTGAAAATTTTGTTCAAGTTTGTTTGTAAGCTTACATCTCCAAAAGTACTTTACATAAAGAATTGAAACTTCATACATGTATTTGGCATCTTGTATAGCCCATGTTTTTATTATAAAACAATTATGGCCCCTTTTATACTTAGAAATATTGGTTAAAGCTTGTATGTAATTGATGGAAGCCTTGTTTATCAAATGTAATTGCACCAAAGTCGAGCTTCTGCACTGTTGGCGGTGCTCTTGTTATCATCTCCACGTAACAAGTTTTGGAGACCCACTTATGTATTATTTCAAAACGATACACGAAGATAGTGTATGCACACAAATTATGAGTTATTTATGTTCATTTCCAAATCTAAAGTATAGCATATATTTTTGATAATATACACCTTCTGCTGACATCAGGTATGTAAACTATGGATCTCTTGCATGCTACTACCATAAAAGTAACTTAAGCTGGCACAGGATAGGCCTATAGTCAGCATATGCCTGTTTGCTTACACATTTGTATATCTGTGTATATATAATTGTCAAATTAGGTTTTATCATCTACAAGATAATATAAAATTAAATAGTGGTGTTATTTATTTATTTTTAACAGATAAGTGGAAGGAAACAAGTTATCCTGTTTGAACCCCACAACAATTCAAGACTGTACGAGGCTCATATTCCCGAGGCAATGCTGTCTTATAATCAAACAACAAAAAAGTTCAGCAAGAAAGCATTGGCAGACAGCACATCAATGGTCATGTCACCTGTAGATATCCTTTATCCGGACTTCGAGGTTGGTAATTATATACCCTTGATTGCAATGAAATTCTCATCTAGCCATCAATAGGCAAATTACACCGTTCCTAAATCTTCTGACAACAAGGTACATGTATAACTTGATAGACACAATATAAACAGCTTTAACCAGCCAGGCCAAGCCACAAAACTGCAGCATTAAGTGTTACCAACTCATGATTCATTTTATGCATTATCAATCATTGGTATTTTAAGAACTCGTGAATAAATCTATACTTCGAATTGGTATGACCTGAACACTTGGATTGTTTGTTCGTTTGTTTGTTTGTATGGTGTTTTATGTCATTTTCAACACATGTGAGGTTGATTTTTTGTTGTGGAGGCAGACCACCCACTTTTCCTGGGTAGAACCAGTACAGAGTTTTGATCAACGGTTTTGTAGTCAGTGTAATTTTTGCCGTTATTTTATTAGTTTCTTTAATGTTCAATTTGCTGCCTGTTTCCCTGGGAGCTCGACTTGTAAGTGAGGAAGTGTCGATTATTACGGATGGCGGGAGGTGTACAGTACTGGTTATACCGAGGAAAGGTGGGTGGTCTGCCTCCACCACAAAAAAAAATCGACCGTCATATATAACCTTACATGTGTTGAAAATGACGTAAAACACCATACAAACAAACAAAACAAACAAACACACTTTTTCAGTGTATAAAAGTGTCTTCAAATTACTGTGGTCTTCCAAATCCACACCTTCTTTCAAACATTCACTAGCAGGGCCTCCTCTGGCCAATTTTTTTCTTGCACCACCACTTGCGCCAAATGAAAAAAGTTGTAGCCAAATTGGAGAAATTGGAGCCATTTGGTTCTAATGGCCTGAGCCATATTTCTTCTAGCGTTTTATGTATATTTTAAATGTGTTTGTTAACGGAGCATAGTACACTAATGTGACAGGGAACTGATCAATTAGTTATATGTGATTTATTCATTTAGAATGATATTGTTACAAATAGTTTCTTTTTAAAATATAATATTGTATACTGAAGTGTTGCAAGCATACATCTGTGTTGTTTTAAGTCAGGGCTTTCCCCAGGATTATTTTAAAGGAGTGATGGCATTTTTGCGTTGAAATGGAATGGCACAGGAACGGTGTGGCAGAGGTTGGTGAGTGTGGGGTGGTTCAATTTTTTTTTAAATGTCGGTTGAAAATAAGAGATTTGATTTATATCTGGTACAGTAAGGAATGAAATAAATAAAAGCAAAAAAATATAAATAATTATTTATATATATTTTTTCATTATTATAAAAAGTTGTAATAAACAATAAGACTAGCAAAGCAGTTACTGTTTCTGACCTCTCCACAATCAGTTACTGTTTCTGACCTCTCCACAAAGCAGTTACTGTTTCTGACCCCCAATATCTGGAATGTTCCTACACCACATTTTTGGTCAAATAAACTAGCGGAAACAAATGACAGCAGAAATCATACATAGAGGCTTTCATTTGATTATTTAAGATGTGTAGGTAGGCCTATAAATACTTATTTTCAAAATCATCTGCTGTAGCAGATTCTTATATTATTTATACTATTTTGCAGAGGTTCCCTCTTCTAGGGGATGCTTACCCTCTGAACTGTACCATTGATGAAGGTGAAGTGTTGTTTATGCCAGCATTCTGGTGGCACGAGGTCCAATCTTACCCCAACGTGGAACAGGGGAGAAATCTCGCTGTCAACTTCTGGTAGGTATTATGCATATATCTTAAACTGACAGGGCACATTTTAATCATATTGCATACTGTTACCTTGGTTACCTAGCCTGATTTTGATATCTTCAGTACACTATGTTATGATGATTTAGATCCACACCTGGGCAGAAATGGTGGGATGAAACATCACCTTGGGGGTGATTTTGGCAAGACTTCAAGAAATTCAATGAGACTATGATGCCATGCAAATTTGTTTAGTGCAATTTTTGCACTATAGAAAGTCAAATGTGTAAATATAATTGGCCAATTGCTAATCAGACTGGTGTAGAGCAAATATGACATACATGGGCACAGTTTGGTCGTGAATGCCAAAACTAACAGGATCTATATATTTTTTTAAATTTCAAGATTATTAGGTTTTATCACATAACATGGCGTCTGGGAGTGCAGTAAAGCCATGACTTATTTCTCGTAATACACTAGTGTATTACAGATGTAAATGAGGGCCGAATCACTGTGTTTGTATACGTTAAAACTGTTAATACCAATTGTTTTCATGGTATATCATACGGTACGTTCAGACGCCTTAATTATTTATCATTATTTGAAATCTTACTTCATAAAATGAATGTTACTAACGTTAAATTTGGTTTAGGGTGTTGCATTATTTGTAAGGCGAACGCATTTACAACCGTGTAACCTAGCGACATTGTGTAAACAACAAAATGACGTCATGATTTGCCTCACAAATTGCCGCCTTATATAAGGAAAATTGAAAACATTAAAGTGAAACTATCACGTCGTAGGTGGGTTATGTGATAAACAGAATCTTACATTCGTGACTGTGTGTTATTGACTTTAATAAACTCGTTGGATAAAAAGATAGGATACTCGGCAAGAGCCTCGTATCCTATCATTTTATCCAACTCGTTTATTAAAATCAATAATACACAGTCACGAATGTAAGTTCCTCTATATAAAACAGAAAAGCATTACACAATTTTTATTTAAATCAAAATGATATTAGATTAATAAATCTAGGTGCTCATTTTTATGCCAGATAAATACTTCCAGGTTGCTGTATGTCCCTTTTGAAAATGCAAATCAAACTTGTTTACGATAAATGGCAATTATTTAAACTAACAAAAACTACCATATACACTGAACAAAATTAAGTATCAACCTTTGTATCTTAACTAATTTTCTTGTTTTAAATATATTTTAGAATAGATATATGATAAGTATTTTGTTTTGATCCATAGTTTGTAAAACATTTATTTTTTGTTTAAATTGTTACATCTTTTGAGAGTTACCCTCCCTTTATATGAAAACATGAAACGTACTGATAAAACACTTAACATGAGTCAAACATCGCTTAAAGATATAAAATTCTTAAAATTGGTATGAAATAATAGAAAAAAACATTAAAATTTTACCAATTTATCGCAGATTTTCCGTCTATAAAAAATGAAATATGGATAATCTTAAATTACCTCCCTTTAAATTGAATATTGTTTGAAATTCTAGTAACTGTAATTCAGCGTTAACATTAAATATTTCGAAAATTTCTTTTGCAAATGAGTTTGTAGTGGTAATGCTAGTAAAACATGATGTCAAAATAATTTCAACTGGCATATTTTAGAACATCGAAAGCTTCACTAATTCGAAGTACTTAATAAAATCCTATATACCCAGTTGTATAAGTGTTATAACTTATTTCTAAGAAAACACATTGACTTAAAAGTTTTAAAATGTGTTCATGCAATCTGAGCAGACGATTTACACTCGCCTCACTCGGTATTTTGCAGTTTAACCGTATCTCTAATCAAGCTCATAATACACAAAACAATGAGAATATTATTAACATATTCTTAGGTTGGTAATTAGCAATTTGGTTTAGTGTAGTTGTCCTAACGTTTCTAAGTTATTAATCACAAATAAGTTTAAACGTGGACCTATTAACAAATAGATAGGAAACAATGAAATTAAAACAAATTCAAATTTGACTGCTTGATTCGATTATAGGGATGGTAGGCATATTTCACGAACATTTGATACGAGTGAAAAACCAAATAAGGCATACCATCGAGTGAAGGATTTCCCTATAATCAAACCCAGCAGTTAAACGATTTATTTATAACGTTCAAACACAGCAGTTAAACGATTTATTTATAACGTTTAAAAATCAGTTTGTGTATGCATGACCTTAATATTTTGCTTTGTTGAATGTTATCAGCGGATGGGGTCGAGGTCAGCAAACTTTTATTGACGTCACAGTTATTTTGTGTTCGGAGTTAGTTATTAATGTTTAGCAATTATGAACAAATCAATAGGAAACTGTGAAAGTATTGTGGGACAGTGTAGCAATTATGAACAAATCAATAGGAAACTGTGAAAGTATTTGTGGAGCGCGGTGGTCTAGTGGTAGAGCGTTGGACCCATGATCCAAAAGTCGTGGGTTCGATTCCCGTCATTGCCATATGCGTTGTGTCCCTGAGCAAGACACTTTATCTGCATTGCTTAGTACTGGTTCTACCCAGGAAGACATCGAGAGTGATTCAAATAAGTTCATAGAGCTTTCGTTACAATCGATGTAAAATAAATAAGTTTAAACTAAAGTATTGCGAGACAGTGCAAAAATTCACCAAAGCGTATCATTCACATTTCATTAATATCAAAACTTTAGTTCTCTTTCCAATTAAAGTATTTTCCTAACATAAACATTTTGAGCAAAAACGGAGTTCAGCAAAAAGTTTCACTTTGCAATTCTCTTTGATTTTTAAGAGAAAAGTAAAAATGATGAAACGTTTAAGGCAAGCTGTTCTATTCAACCCAGCTTCGGCTAACCATTTACGAAAACCGTGAAAAAACGCACATCCGCAAAATACATTGAGCTGATAATTTCCTGTGTAACTTGAATTGAACCAGAGCTAGATAACCATGTGACCATACAAATAAACAAAGAATATAACATATGACATGTTGAATTAGCTGCTTTGATGTTGTAGGCAGACAGATCCGTCCCTTATCGCCTTTCAACCAATCGTAACGCTTGATTTAGTATGAGTTGATGCAATAAAATAATTTTAACATGATGACCTTGTATTCAATAATCGTGTATAAATACATGAAATAATGATAGAGCATAAATAATCAAACTGTTGTTTTAGCACATGTCTGTTTGTATTCTGTTTGATTGTAGCATATAATAATTATTTATCAAACAGTCCTAAATATTTTTTCAGGTATGATCCATTTCTGGTCAAAGAGTTCCCATGTCCGGAATGTAAACTGGACGTCAACCCTAAATACAGGCACCTTCTGTGATTCTGACACTGGACATCAACCCTAAATACAGGCACCTTCTGTGATTCTGACACTGGACATCAACCCTAAATACAGGCACCTTCTATGATCCCATCACTGTTTCAGCTGTCAGTCAGTATCCATATTCACAATTCAGGACCAGAACATCGGATTGTCAATATGTCAGCAAGACAAGGCGGGATAATTGGATTGTCAATATGACCAGAACATCGGATTGTCAATCAACAATTCAGGACCAGAACATCTGAGATTTTAGGAGATTTGGAAATGAAAACAATGTTTGTTACATGGGTTAATTGTTATTGTGTAGCATGGCAGACATTTAGAAATCACTTTGTCCTTTTGTCTGTTGCCCATTGTTGTCGTCCGTATGTCACGTTTCAATCTGCAACCTAACCTTGACCATTACTTGAAAAGCATTTGACCTATGTTCTTGAAACTTCACACACATCTTCATCTTTCCCCAAGAAATGTCTTTACACATGTCCAAGAACTGACTTTCATTTCAGCAGAGTTATGCCCCTTTTCATAAAACTTCAACCTGCAACCTGACCGAGCATATGGCAGGCGACACACGTGTTCTGTTGAACGCCCTTCCAGACTCTTGTATATATGAATTGATTTTTATAATGACTTGATTGTTACACGAGTTGATGTTTGACGAGTTGATTGTTTCACATGATGATTGTTTCATGAGTTGATTGTTTCATGAGTTGATTGTTGTAATAGTTGATTGTTTCATGAGTTGATTGTTTCATGAGTTGATTGCATTATGAGTTGATTGTTCATGAGTTGATTGTTGTAATAGTTGATCGTTTCATGAGTTGATTTTTTCATGAGTCATGAGTTGATTGTTTCATGAGTTGATTGTTGTAATAGTTGATTGTTTCATGAGTTGATTGTTTGATGAGTTGATTGTTGTAATAGTTGATTGTTTGATGAGTTGATTGTTTCATGAGTGATTGTTTCATGAGTTGGTTGTTTCATGAATTGATTGTTTCATGAGTTGATTGTTGTAATAGTTGATTGTTTCATGAGTTGATTGATTCATGAGTTGATTGTTTCATGCGTTGATTCTTTCATGAGTTGATTCTTTCATGAGTTGATTGTTGTAATAGTTGATCGTTTCATGAGTTGATTGTTGTAATAGTTGATCGTTTCATGAGTTGATTGTTTCATGAGTTGATTGTTGTAATAGTTGATTGTTTCATGAGTTGATTGTTGTAATAGTTGATTGTTTCATGAGTTGATTGTTTCATGAGTTGATTGTTGTAGTGAGGATGTTGAGAACTATTTAAGAACAAGTAATTATGACGTTATAATTGAACAGTTAGATTGTGAGATTAGCACTGACGAGGTTAAAAAAGCTATAGCAATGTTAAAAAGACAAAAAAGTCCGGGCACGGACTCGTTGACCTCGGAAATGTTTATAGAAGGAAGCGCTATTCTATCACCAACTTTATGTAAACTTTTTAATCATATATATATATATATAATAGCGAAATTTATCCAGATAGCTGGACAAATGGTATACTTGTCCCTGTACAGAAAAAAGGTGACAAAAATGATGTGAATAATTACCGTGGTATTATGCTTACAAGTATTTTTTCTAAAATATTTTCTCAAATTCTAGACTGTCGACTACGTAAATGGGCAGAAAGAAATAATTTATTGTCAGATAACCAGTTTGGTTTCAGACAAAATAAAAGTACAATTGATTGCGTTTTTATCCTTAATTCGATTATTAATAAAGTCATTTCCGGTGAAAAGAAAAAACTATATTGTGCTTTTATAGACTTTAAGAAAGCATTTGATTTGATATACAGAAATGGGATATGGTTTAAATTAATAATGATGGGCGTTTCATCAAAGTTTGTTAAGATGCTTCAAGCTATGTATGAATCTGTTAAATCATGCGTGAAAGTAAATGGTACATTAACTGAACATTTCGATAGTTATATTGGGGTGAAGCAAGGGGAGCCATTGTCTCCTTTATTGTTTATTTTATTTATCAACGACTTATCAGAGTCTCTTTATGATGATACAGTAGACATGATAACGCTAAATGAGCTGCAAATCTTTTTGTTAATGTTTGCAGACGACACAATTTTATTTTCATATTCAGCAGATGGGTTACAATTTTTACTTAATAAACTTAAAACTTATTGTTTCAAGTGGAATATTTCTGTCAATACTAGTAAAACCGTTGCAATGGTCTTTAAACAGGGAACTAGGATGGAAAATACTCGTTTTTACTACAATAACGTTGAATTAAACAATACTAAAACATTCACATATCTAGGTGTAACATTCTCATCAAATGGGAAGATGTTTCAAGCACAAAAGTCTTTGAGTGAACAAGCAATGAAAGCTTTATTTTCGCTAAATTCACTTTTTGATGTAATCCCATTAAATATAAGCGAAAAGTTAAAGTTGTTTGATTCAATGATTCTTCCAATTTTAAATTATGGTTCAGAAGTATGGGGCTTTCATAAGGCACCAGATATAGAAAGAGTACATATTAAATTTTTAAAACAAATCCTTAACGTAAGATCACAAACCACAAATGCAACTGTATACGGTGAACTCGGTAGAGTAACATTAGACATCTTACGTAAAGAACGAATTATAAAATACTGGTTTAAAATAATTAAATCCCCAAATTCACTCATGTATAAAGTGTTACAGGACCAAGTACAAAATAACATCAACGATGTTAACTGTTGGGCTTATCAAGTAAAGACTATCTTATGTAATATAGGTTTTAACTATCTTTGGAATAACCCGGATGTTACTAATATACAAATAACACGCGTTGTTGAACGCCTACATGATCAATATTTGCAAAATTGGTATTCAACACTTCAAGAATCTCCAAAATTATCTACATACAATATCATTAAAACTGATTTCTCGTTTGAAAAATATGTTGATAGTGTAACAATTAATAAACATAGATTGTCGTTAACTAGATTTAGATGTTCTGCACACAACTTAGCTATCGAGGAAGGAAGGTATAGGAATGTCCCTAGAGAGAATAGGTTGTGTACTTTTTGTAATATGAATGTCATTGAAAATGAATACCACTTTCTTCTAGCATGTCCTTATTATAGAGAACTCAGAACCATGTGCATACCAAGATATTATTGCAGCTGGCCAAATATGCATAAGTTTAAATCTCTGGTCGGCACGAAACAAATTAGTCTATTAAAAAGTTTAGCAAAATATATTTATCTGGCAAACCAGAAAAGAGAACAAAGTATTATTTTGGAATAGCGGTATAGTTATAAATAATAAGCGTTAATAATTATATGTAACATGGTGTGATTTTAGCCCATATGCTAATTGTATAGATTACCTTCATACCATGTATAGTACTATTCCACTATCCGTTAATGATCGTCAATTAGAAAACAAGTAATCCATTTAAATTATTTGCTATAGAATTCACACATATCCTGCACCGAAATAATCCGTTTTATGTTCACACTTGATATATGAATGACCATTGACTAGACTAGTTGACGCATGCACATGTCGCACGGGACATTCATGTGGATTATAAATCGTACAGGTAAAAGTACTTATACTCGGCGGTTACGAAAAAGGCCAAATACAAAAAAATAAATGAGCAGTAAACTGAAATAGTTTCTGTGTGTGAAAAATATATATATTTGCATCTGTTTTGAAGAAACACCATTATGCGAACGATGTAATGTTATTAAAAGGAATAGTGTTATTTTATTTTTTTTTATTAAATATTTACATAAGTTTTTACTATATTATTAAGAAATATGCATAATAAGTAATTATTCAGATGTATGTCATTACTGTAGTTACCATTATATGAATAATATGAATGTATCTTTATTACTAATGGAACTATATGTATATATTAAAATCTGTCAAAAACCGTTTAATTACTCATACCTGTTATCATACTCTTCTCATAGTATATGTGTGTAACTGTTGCCGCCAAATGTATTGGCGATGAACATGTATATATGTTTGAGCCTGAATAAAAACTGAACTGAACTGAACTGAACTGAACTGTTGTAATAGTTGATTGTTTCATGAGTTGATTGTTGTAATAGTTGATTGTTTCATGAGTTGATTGTTTCATGAGTTGATTGTTTCATGAGTTGATTGTTGTAATAGTTGATTGTTTCATGAGTTGATTGTTGTAATAGTTGATTGTTTCATGAGTTGATCATTTCATGAGTTGATTGCATTAATAGTTGATTGTTTCTTGAATTGATTGTTTCACAAGTTGATTGTTTCATGAGTTGATTTCACGAGTTGATTGTTTCACGTGTTGATTGTTTCATGAGTGGATTGTTGTAATAGTTGATTTGTTAATGAGTTTGTTTTTTTCGTGAGCTAATTGTTAATGTTTTATATTTTGATTGTTTTACAAGTTGATTCTTTTATGTGATTGTTTAAAAGATAGGCATTGGCCTTTGATACATGTATTTCAAAGTACAGACTAACACACATTATCTGAAGTAATATAAGCATATAGATTGCAGTTTCAACTACCCCAACATTCCATTCTAAAAGTCAACTTTCCATACAAGACAGTTGGTTTATTGCTAGGCCTCATCCTTTTTTTCCATACTGTAGCCCCTTGTGGTTCCCGAGGGCCTCCGTTTGGTCACGGAGCAAAAAATAGGGCCACTGCAGATCCCTTTTGATGGGTAGGCAGAGGGGTAGAATCCTCCTAAATTCATGTTCATTTTATCATTTTTTGTTCATGTTCATTAAAGGTCTTCATCATGATCCCTTTATTGTTTCAGGTGCTATCTCGCTTGCATCAAAAGAGCAGTGGCAGAAAAACAATAATGTGGCTCCAGCGTAAATGGAGTTTCTACGATAGAATTTGCAGCAACTCTGCAGTTCAGGGTGAGATTTTCCATATTTTATCTCGATGTACATGGTAGATGAGCCTGGCATGTTCATGCCTATTAGGCGCCATATAACCGTTTCATGTCTTAGTGCGCCTTAAAACCCCAATTCAATTCCGTACTGTGAATTTGTAGTTTTCACATGCCAACAAGATGACCGCAGCTATATTTGTATAACAGATTATAATTACGGGATGAAGGCTTGATGGAATGCCTTTAAGTACATATACCTTCGACAGTGTTTGGGAAGGCCAAGAGGGCTTATGCGATCACTTTTCGTCCATCGTCTGTCTGTCCATCCGTCCGTCCGTCTGTTAGCAATTTTATAAAACATCTCCTCTGAAACCGCTTGAAGGATTTTGATGAAACTTCATCACAATGTTACTTGGGAGGGCCCCTCTCAGATATGTGTTTTTCGCGGCTGCCAGTTATCCAAGATGGCCACGATGGGTAAAACTAGGTCAAATTTAAGGAAATTTCAAACGACATCTCCAAAACCACTTATTCCATTCTACTGAAATATTATATACATGTTCCTTGGGTTGGCCTCTATCAAGTTTGTGTTTTTCGTTATCGTCGAATAATCAAACTGGCCGCCACAGCGACTCAAAGATTACATAGAGTTATATAGAAAAAGGTTAAAAATTACATCTTCTCTGAAACAGCCTGAAAGATTTTGATGAAACTTAAGCACAATGATATTTGGGATAGTCCCTCTCAGATTTATATTTTTCGCTGCCGCCAGTCATCCAAGATGGCCGCCTTGACTAAAACTAAGTCAAATTTAAGTAAATTTCAAACGACATCCCCGAAACCACTGATTCCATTCTACTGAAATATCATATACAGTCATGTTCCTTGGGTTGGCCTCTATTAAGTTTGTGTTTTTCGTTATCGCCGAATAATCAAAATGGCCGCCATGGCGACCCAAAGTTTACATAAAGTTATATAGGAAAAGTTTAAAAATGACATCTTCTCTGAAACCTCTTGAAGGATTTTGATGAAACTTAATCACCATGATATTTGGGATAGTCCATCTCAGATTTATGTTTTTTGCGGCCGCCAGTCATCCAAGATGGTCGCCTTGTCAAAAATCAGGTCAAATTTAAGGAAATTTCAAACATCTCCTCCAAAACCACATTGCATTCTTGTGAAATTCATAAACATGTTCCTTGGGTTAGCCTCTATCAAGTTTGTGTTTTTCCTTATCGTCGAATAATCAAAATGGCCACCACAGTGACCCAACGTTTACATAGAGTTATGTAGGAAGACGTTAAAAATGGCATGCATCTTCTCTGAAACTGCTTGAAAGATTTTGATGAAACTTAATCACAATGATCTTTGGGTTAGTGCCCCTCAGATTTGGGGCCTCCAGTCATTCATGATGGCTAAACTTAGGTCAAATTTAAGGACGTTTATCAAACGACATATTACCACTTATTCCATTCTAGTTAAATATCATATGCATGTTCCTGTTGTTGGCCTCTATCAAGTTTGTGTTTTTCGTTGTCGTCAAATATTCAAAATGGCCGCCACGATAACCCAGAGTTTACATAGAGTTATATATAGCAAATAGCAAACATGTTTCTTGGGTTGGCCTCTATCATGTTTATGTTTTTGAATCACATCATACAAGTTGAGCGTCTACAGGCCCTCTTGGACCTCTTGTTTTCAGCATTTTGAACCTGCAACAAGATTTAATTAATGTACTGTGTTTACATTCGATTGATACTTTCTTTTGAAAAAAAAAAAAACAGCGTCTGATTTAAAAAAAATAATTACTAATCAAGAATGGTAGGCTAACTAACTGCACACATCCAATGTACCCTAATAGAAAAGGCTACTGTATTCAGTGGTCAGAAAATACGCTGACGATATTTGTCTGCCGTGCATTTATTTATCATTACCAACCTCCGAGTCTCAAGGCACTTTATTTTTGGTACTATAACTTGGGAAAATATTGTATATTTAAGAATTTATGTATACTGAAACGCAAAAGAAACGCAACATGGGAATTTCTGCTATATATTGTATGTACAATATGCTGCTGGTAATCGAAAGGTACATGGCTAAGTAAGACCTTTCCTTTCAGGAAAAAGTACTAAAACAACACATAATACAGCAAATAATATTCCTTCAAAGTTTCATTATTGACAGAGTACGCGTTTGGCTAAAGCATGTGAGCAAACTTAGGATGCAAAATTTGCAAACTCTTTACATTAAATACAGTACTGAACTGGCTCAGTTTTTCAAAGAGGAACTTCAACATTTATGAATTTATTGTTACAAGGTGTAGTGTGATTAAAACATCTACAACATCACAGATGTGTCCTTTCTCTAATTAACTGCAACTTTTTTTTTATTACCAAACTTCTTGGGATTTCTTTGGAATATTATGTGGAATTAAGTGTGCAGTATATACTATATATAGCGGAAATTCCCGAGTAGCGTTTCTTTTGCGTTTCAGTATATTTCATGGAATTTGCCATTCACTTTCGGTGTTGAAAACCGCATTAATGCCAAAAAATGTGCGAATCATTTCTGAAAGGGACACATGGCAATCTTGATTTTTTGAAAACTCATGGCTTCTCGTTAGTTTTTCTAAATAACATGCATTATTTCAATCATTAATAATAATTAAAAGAATAGTATAAGCCAAATTGTTTTTGTATATTACTGACTTTGGATAATACTGCAATCATCAATACTATATTTCAACATTTGGTAAAATAACATAGGAAATTGAAAAATCAAAAAATTATTTAATGATATGCAAGCAGGCTTAAAGTCAAAATGTTCCTTGATAAATAAGTAGAGATGCTAATATTGATGCTTGATAAAAACTTCAAGATTGCCGTGTGTCCCTTTAAAATACTCTTTTATCTAATATGAGTTTATGCAAAATAAACCAAATCCAAATAATACCTAGATATTATCTGATTATACATTAATGAGGTTTCCATGTTGTATCCAGCTAAATCCAGGATTACTAATAATTAAATATTTGTTATGCCACCACCACTGAATGGTGTGGACATATAGCGTTAGCCATGTCCGTCCGTCCGAGTGTCCGTCCGCTTGTCCCGAAAAGTTTGTGTGTCTATCTCAACAGTTTTTAACCGATTGTTCTGAAACTTTACAGGATGCTTACCTATGATGTCAAGTTGTGCATCACGATTCCGCGTGAATTACCGGAGTTAATGCCCTTTTTTCATAAAATTTACGTTTTCCACTGATTGTTTTCAGTGGGAGCATCCGTGTCCCTTGAACACATTTCTAGTTTAATATTATTTGATTATTTGGTAAAATCAGCAAATATATGTAAGATTAATTTTAAACCCTAAACCATTTACTGTACATTTGTCAAAATAATTTGTCTGCATAATACATGTATATTTTGATTTCTACAATCTCTGTAGCTTTTCTCAGAGTTTTTTTTTTTTTGCATATTCTTACAAAATGTATAAAGGTTAGAATCACATGATATGACTTATTTGGAAAAATGCCACTGCAAGTCTTCATGTTCATTTTGTCATATTTTATCATGCTAATTCAAGGTCTTTATCATGACACTGCGTATGCAGACATGGAAACGTGGTTCCATCGTAAATGGAATGTTTACTATAGAATTTGAAGCAACTCTGCAGTTCTGCAGGTAAGAAGGTTCTAGGCCCATTCTCCATATTGTATCTTTATGTAAATGGAGGATGAGCCTGGCACGTTCATTCCTGTTAGGTACCATATAACCTTTCATGTGTTGGTGCACCTTAAAATCTAATTCAATTCATGCTCATTGAAGATCTTCATCGCGATTCCGAATGTGTAAATGTGGGAACATGGTTCCATCGCTAATGGAGTGTCTACTGTAAATGGAGGTTGAACCTAACTTGTTCATTTCCATTTTGTGTCATAAAACCTTTTTTTATGTTAGTATGCCATAAAACCCAAACAAACTGAAGTTAAATTATTTTTAAAATGTTTTATAATTTAGTATAGGCAGGACTTCTACTAAGGTTAAAATCTAGGAGGTCCTGATTTTCCACCCTTCAGATTGTTAGCTCTAGCTGCCAAAGGTCTGTCTATCTTATTCCTTAGTTCATTGTCCGTCCTCCCTAATCAGTAAACGTTTTCCGATTTTCACCATATTTTGATTTGAAGCAGAATTATTGCAGAAGAAAATTTGTGGAAAATAGAATAATGTCAGCTTATTTACATGAAGTTAATTTCCGGATAAGACCTGGGTTGAGTTTGACAATGGGCAAAATTGAAGCATCAGGTGTCACTGCCATTGTTTAGGGGTATAATTTTTCCGCTTTCATGAAATCTGTCAAAATATTTGTTTTTGGAGTGTAACTTGATAACTTTTCTCGCAGGATCTTTATGAAGCTTGTCATTTTTGTCATGTTCATTTAAGGTCTTCATCATCATCCCTGTATTGTTTCAGGTGCTACTTGCATGGTGGCAGAAAATAATGATCATAGCTGTAGCGATAAATGAAGTGTTTACAATGGAATTTGCAGCAGCTCTTGAGTTCTGCAGGTGAAAAGGTTCTAGGCCCATTCTCCATATTTGTATCTAGATGTAAATGGAGGATGAGCCTGGCATGTTCATCCCTGTAGGCCCATTCTGCATATTTTTATCTCGATTAAATGGAGGGTAGGCATGGAATTGTCATTCCTGTTGGTGGCAAATAACCATTTTCAATCAAATTCAGCTATTCATTATATCCCGCGTGGTTGCCGGGGTAGAATACAATCACTGCAAATCCCAGTATAGACAGAGGGGTAGGACCCTCCTTCATGTTCATTTTGTTATCATGCTCATTCAAGGTCTTCTTCATGACACCGCATATGCAAATGTGGAAACGTGGCTCCATCGTAAATGGAGTGTCTACAATAGAATTTGCAGCAACTCTTGCAGTTCTGCAGGTTAGAAGGTTCTAGGCCCATTCTCCATATTTTTATCTAGATGTAAATGGAGGATGAGCCTGGCATGTTCATCCCTGTTGGTGCGCTGTAAAACCCAAATTCATTATATTGATGGTCATTGATTGTTTGTGACTATCACATTTGAAATCCATGAAGAAAATCCTAAAATTAAAATACCAACAATTATGTATTGTATCTGTCTGTATGTTTATTTTTGTTTATTTAATAATTTGTGCTTAAAATAAAGAAACATAAAAATGAACAATGGTTTTGCTTGTTTCTATAGCAATTAATAAACAAGAAGAATGTGTAGACAATGCCATCTTATATACAATATCAAGGTTCCCATGCTTCAGGGAAAGTACAGTGTTTACTTTTTTTTTCGGTCAGGGAATTCTGAAATTTGTAAGTTAATGTCGGGGAAATGTTTAAATCCTAAAAACGTTTACCACATAATTGCAATCAAATGCTAATTAAGCCTTACTGCTAATTCCTAACCACTGCTGTATTGTTTGATTACATTTTTTGTGTGAAAATAGATCAATTTGAATTTAGATATTTTTAATTGATTGTTGCAAATTGGTGAACATAATATCTGCAATTAATCAGTTCTTACACAACTTGATTACAAAAAATGCATATTGTCAAGCTAGATCAGTTATAAGTCCCTATGACATGCCTATAAACCTTAGAAAACAATGATTTATGATCAGCATGCAGTGTCAACCATAAGTTGATAAGTTGCTAGTGACTTGATTTTATCCCATTGTATAAAGGTGTGTGCCCAGAACTCTATTGTGCCTGTACCGGTGGGTATTCTATCGGTTCAGATGTGGCAGAGGGACTATAAACTGTAGAATTCACACATGCACACCATGAATGCACGCACACATGCTATTGAGCGGACACAAATTATAAGTTTACATTACAAAGGACAACAACTCTAATTTAGATGAAGACAGAATTATGGTTCTTGCGCTCTGCACTTCCTCTCTGCACTTCCTCTCATTCTCTCTATCATTTTGTGAAATTTCATTGCAGTCCCTCTAGTAGTTTTTGAGTTATTGAGCTGACACAAATTATAAGTACAAAATTACAAAGGGCAATAACTCTAATTTAAATAAGCGAACATGGACGGACGGAAGGCATTACTATATCCCCATTCTGCCAAGCAATGCTGATCATTTTAGATATAAAGAAGAAGTTGCTACAAACATGTTTTAATCAAATATATGTTTAGCTTTGGTGGCTGATTTTTTGCTAGGATCAGCTAGACAATACGGAAAACATTTCTGTACAGTTTCGTGAAAATCAATTTAGTAGTAACGGGTAGAGAAGTAGACAAAATTAAAAGAGTGTTCAACGGAACAGTTGTTTCGTCTGCCATGTGCGTATTTCAAAGGACACATTATAAAGACAGGGGTGCAAACCTTCATGAATTATGGAGCAGTTTTTAGCTCTACTGGCCAAGGGCCAGCAGAGCTTATGGGATGGTGTGTTGTCCGTCGTCCGTCGTCTGTCTGTCTGTCTGTCTGTCTTCCGTTAACTTTTCTTCAAACGACTTCTCCTCAGAAACCGCTTGGCTAATTTTGACCAAACTTCACGTGGGTGATCCTTAGGTGAATGCTTTTTAGATTTGTTAAAATTAGGTCAGCACTACATCCAAGATGGCTGCCATTACCATATATGGTCGAAACCTTAAAAAATCTTCTTCTCCAGAACCGCTGGACAGATTTCAACAGTTTTCTTTTAAAATGATCGCCAACGCCTAGACTATCAAGTTTGTTCAAATAAAGTCCCCGGGGTCAAAAATGGCCGTGCCCTGGGGGTCCAAAGTTTGTATATTGAGGTTTTGCATGTTTTTCATATAGACATATAGGAAAAAACTTTAAAAAATCTTCTTCTCTGAAACCACAAGGCACAGAGCTCTCATGTATAACATGTAGCATCAGCTTATGGTCCTCTACTTAGTTTGTTCAAATGGTGACCCTGGGGTCAAATTTGTCCCCGCCCCGGGAGTCACAGTTTAACATAGACTTATATAGGATTTTTTTTAAAAAAAATCTTCTTCTCGGAAACTACAACTGCCAGAGGTTTGATATTTTGCATTTACTATAAGCTTATGGTCCTTTACCAAGTTTGTTCAAATGGTGACCCTCGGGTCACTTTTGGCCCCGCCACAAGGGTCACATGTTTTACATAGACATGTATAGGGAAAAACTTAAAAAAATCTTCTTCTCTGGAACCACATGCCACAGAGCTCTCATGTATTACATGTAGCATCAGCTTATGGTCCTCTACTAAGTTTGTTCAAATGGTGACCCTGGGGTCAAATTTGTCCCCGCCCCGAGAGTCACAGTTTTACATTGACTTATATAGGATTTTTTTTTTTAAAAATCTTCTCGCAAACTACAAGAGTCAGAGGTTTGATATGTTACATTTATTATAAGCTTATGGTCCTTTACCAAGTTTGTTCAAATGGTGACCCTGGCCCCGCCCAAAGGGTCACATGTTTTACATAGACATGTATAGGGAAAAACTAAAAAAAAATCTTCTCTGAAACTGCAAGAGCCAGAGGTTTAATATTTTGCTGTTGCTATAAGCTTATGGTCCTTTACCAATTTTGTTCAAATGGGGACCCTGTGGGTCAAATCTGGCCCCGCCCCGGGGGTCACTGTTTTACATAAATGTTTGTATAGGGAAAAACTGAAAAAAAGCTTCTTCTCTGGAACTGCAAGAGCCAGAGGTTTAATATTTTGCATTTGCTATAAGCTTATGGTCCTTTACCAGGTTTGTTCAAATGGTGACCCCGCCCAAAGGGTCACATGTTTTACATAGACATGTATAGGGATTATTTTTTTTTAATATTTAGTTAATTTATTTTTTTAAATTTTTATTGATTTTTTCTTTTTTTTAATATTTTTTTTTTTTTTTTTTTTTCTTTTTTTTTTTTAAATATTTTTTTTTTTTTTTTTTTTTTTTTTTAGCACTATGTTCGACCAGTCGGACCAGTAACAGAGGAGTTCTTGATTTAGTTAAACATGCTATATTTTGCCTCGTTAATACGGTAGGGCCTTCAATTTTCATCTGATCTTTACCAAACTTTACCAGATTTTTTAGTTATTGCCCTTGATTTAGTTAAAAGGCTGTTTTTTGCATGAAACTTTCAAAAAAACGTAAATGGCAGTCACTCACTTCATTGATGTTATAAGAGCCATATTAGCCAGTAGAGCGTCCACAGGCCCTCTTGGGCCTCTTGTTTTCCCACCAAAATATTTTTAAATTATGAAAAGGAGTATACATCTGCATTGGATAATTCATAAGGAAAAACTGTGTAAAGTTTCATGACCATAGCCTATTAGGTCAATATTTTGCCAAGTTATGAGCTATAAGTTTAGAATGCAGGTTAAAGTTTTATGAAAAGGGGCATAACTCTGCCGAAATGAAAGTCGGAGTTATTGGACATGTCAGCGGCATTGAATACAGTTATTGTATGAGGCCAATAACTCGACCATAGGTCATAACTATGTCAAAATGAAAGTCAGAATTAGTGGACATATGTAACGACATTCCTATGGTTAAGTGAAGATGCGTGTTGTGAATAAATATGTGTGTGAAGTTTTGTGAACATAGGTCAAATACTTTTTAAGTTATGTCAGTTATGGCCAGTTATGAGCTTGGTTAGGTTGCAGTGGATCTTCGTCCGTCCGTTATAAAGTCTCTTTTTTTTGTGACGACTACTCCTCTAAAACCTCTTAACGGATGTTCATGAATCTTCACAGGAATGCTGCCATTGATGTCTTGTTGGTCCTAAGTAAAATTCAGGTGGCAACCTGAAATTCAAGATGAAAATACACATTTGTGGCGACTACATTGCTAAAACAAGAATTGGAACAGTTGATAAATATATACTTTAAAACATTTTCTGTACTTTTTTTTAAGTCTTAACTTAATTCATATTAAAAAACCTTATTGATACCATACAGCTTTTAACCAGTATCTAGAACGGTATAATTGCACTCTTGTTTAAAATACTGAAAATAATGAACCGAGCCTGTTCTATGGTACCATAAAACGTGCGTAGGCAGTACAGAAAATACAACCAGTAAGTATACTTACTCCTTGATACAACTGAGGATTTTGTGTGCAAAAAAATGTTCTTGGTATATTTATCTTTTATAATGATTTTAAAGAACATTATATAACGTGTATGATTTTAACAAGTGGTTGTTCATTGTTACTTAATAATAATGCAATACATATATGGGCGAACTTGATGGTAACGGGAGGAAAAAAAAAGAAAAAAAAGAAAAGAAATTGCAGCAAAGCTGCTGGAAAAAAATGTTGGAAAATTCTGAACAGAATATTAATATTTCAGGGGTCAAGCTAGGGGAGAAGGAGAGTACAGCGAAGTGGGAAATTCACAATTATTTATATTGATTTAATAAAACTGGACAAATGATTGATATATGTTGTCAATTTTTATTTAAATATATGATATATCTAGGCCTGTTGTTTCATTTCAAATTAAAGTTTTTTTTAATTTCATGTTTTAATAATTTTAATTTTGAGTGGTCATATTCAATATGCATATCATTATCAGAGAATTTAATATGAATGCCATTAACGGCTCATCAAAACATTATAGATTATTTAGAGCCGCCCCTGAGAGAGGGGAATGATACGTGTATAGGCCTATACCCTTACTCTTACCGAAGTTTATACGCCAAAACGCACCTCCGACAGTCTAGCTGAAAAAAATAATTCAGGGGGAGCATGCCCCCGGACCCCACTAGAACTCGGCCTACACATCATATTTAGCCAAGCTACGCCCCTGCCAATGGTTTGGGGCGTGGAGGCATGACCCTCCGAACTTTTTATTTCATTTTAGAATGCATTAAGTAAACTGTCACAGATGTGTATCTGAAAATACCCACATCCCCTTCCCCATTGCCAACATTTTAGACCAAAGCAATTAGCACATGTTCACGCACATGTGTTTACAATATGGCATGACGTCATGTTTACAATATCCCATGACGTCATGTTTAACATATCGCATGACGTCATGTTGAACGTCAGTCGCTGATGCGCCAGTTACCCCTACTCAATGCTGCTTCACACGAGAAAAAAGTAAGAAGAAATATAAAAAGATCGGACAGGGAAAGTAGCATTCAAGGAGGACAGTCAACCACAAAAAACAGAAACAAACGCGCAACCAGACAAACAAGAAGGCAAAAGTAATAATAAAAGCAAACGACATCACAAACACAAAAGGGTTGACAATAGGGCTACCGCCTTGGAACGGCCAGTGGCAAAGTACATTTATACGCTTATTGATGCAAGTCTGAATCCGCGTTCCAAAAATATAAAGCAGGCCGGACGAGGTAAACTTCGGACATGAAAAACACGGTCGACATAATGTTGTAAATATGAATAATTTGGGGCTTCGCTGTGCGAAGCTTAGTGACAATATAAATGTGTGTTGTTTAATTTCGGGGTGTCTCGTTTGTCAAGCTTTGCTCGCCCGTAATGTTTTCACGATTTTCACGAAAGTTTACTTTGTGGATTTTTTTGACTTTTTACATTACCGAAAAAGTTACTGCTAGTGGACAACTTCGACGCAGCCCGGCGAGAATTGTCCAAAAAAACAACAGATACTTCTTGATTTTGATGGTAAATCGGCGTTGTCACGCTTTAAGCTGTTCTAACGCAGACACCGGTAACAATTTAGGAGTTTTAGTTTCGAAATTCTCTTTTGTTCACTTTAAAACAGTTTTCTATGCAACGTTTCTGTTATGGCTGTCCTACATCGACTGAGTCACACGCATATTTTCAGCTCTGAAAACATCGTATAATTCACTTCTGTTAGCAATTTATATACAGTACAGATATACACACTTCTGGAGATACTCCAGAATTTGTCTCCGTACCAACCCAACATGTAACTACTTAGCTATATACAGTACAGATTTACACACTACTGGAGATACTCCAGCATTTGTCTTGGTACCAACCCGACGTGTAAACTGCATATTCCTCGGAATATATGACACATTCGTGTCTTATTTTGCTAATACATTTTTTATGAGAACATATTTACTCACATTTGGAGATACTCCAAATTTTGTCTTGGTACCAACCCGACGAGTAAATTATAAATATTGTATTCTTAGGAATACATGCTACCTATAAGACACATTTAAGACGGTACCAACCCAGTCGTGTCTGAACATCCTGCTGCATGCTCATTGAAAGACAATACATTCGGTACCAACCCGACAGGTCTTACAGTACTATTGTACTTTGAAATATCATTTTTCAATAAGAACCACGCATATATAAAGTATTGAATCTGTGTTACAAACTAATTGAGACAAATTGAATACACTATGTATAATTAATTGGTTAGATTGAATACATTGTATATAATTAATTGGTTAATCAAAGTGTACCGTTATAAACCTCATTACGTCAGTAAATGAGAGAATTTATGTATTAAACAGAAATCATTTAGGATTCCATGTTTCAACTGAAGAAGGTCCCTAGACCGAAAGCGCTCTTGCAGTTCGAATAATTGTCTATCCGAGTGAAATCAGAGATGATTTCTGTGCTTGGGCTATTAACACACGTGACACAAACATAGTGTTTTTATAACATACGTGTTACATAGAACAAATGTGTATACATAATATAAGTAACCGTAAGCAACTGTTGTTAATGATATAAGCAATCACAAACACATTGTACCACCTTTGTGTACAATATGCATAAGAACAGTAGCAATCGCAAGACCCTGGGGGTGAGAAAATCCCCCGTGTGTAGTGGGCTAACTGGGAAGTTTCGCATTTTAACTGGGAAGACGAAGGGTTAAAATGCGAAACTGAGGCTTTCAGAAAAGCGGTAAGTTTCGTGGTGGGAAATTTCAAATAAATTGTCAACAACTGCACAAATTTACTGAACATGTCAACAACTGCATAGCGCACAATGTTAACACAACACTAGGGGCAAATGTGAGTGAATAAATTGGTATACCTTTTATTTGTGAACACTCGATATGAACATTAAATCGTCTTGGCCGGAAACTTTCAAGATTATGCAAATTAGCGCGTGTTAAAATCAGGGAAAAAATTGGAAGATACAAATGCTTTCACTTTGTTCTAACACTTTTGTGAGCTGATGTTGACCAAGTTTAAATGATTAATTATGGACAAAGTAAATTTGTGTTTCCTTCACCCCAACCTGAACCTCGCCGCGCACGGAAAGCGTTTCTTCAGACTTCCCTAGAAAAAACTACAAAATATCTCCCCACCGAACTCCGATTTTTTTTCTCACCCGCCTACACCCCCGCCCCACCCCACCAACCACCAACCCTGAAAAAAAAAAGAGAAAAAGTTTCCTCAGAAAGACCCCCTCTCCTGAAAAATTTAGACTACAACCACTGATCCCCTCCCCCACAAACCCCAAAACCACACACACCACACACACCTGATAGTGATATACTACGGTGTGGTATTCCAGTGTGGCAACTCTATATCTGTCTCATGGATACATTACACTACACACAATCATAACGGTGTGGTATTCCAGTGTGGCAACTCTATATCTGTCTCATGGATACATTACACTACACACAATCATAAATCCAGATTCTATTGTGCCCATACAAGGTGGGTGTCCTATCATTTAATAGCATATGGCGGATGGTCTGGTTCTCCTTTATTTGACTCAGATAGTGATTGTAAGTCATATCTGTGGAATGGTAAAAACACAGAAATATTAACAATTTGTTGTTAGATCTGTGATCACACTGAACGTCTTCTCAAGAAAAGAGTCATCTATCCTTTGTTTATATTTAAATGGTTGTCTGTGACTGATAGTTGCATTATTCTGTCAGGCATTTACTACCAGCATTGGATGGTGACACTAACATCTTTCAGGAGTGGCCCATTGGGTCACACACAGATAAAATCATTGGATTGGATTTCTTCAAATCCATGCACTGACGTGAATGCGTGTACAGACGGTTCTTATTCAAGAAAAGATCAGGACAGATGGACTGTGATGTTAAAATTAAAACAATTATCCCCATCTCTCATCTATTTGTGAATCATTATTCATATTTAGTGTTATCAGCTAAATACACAGGTCACAGTTTGCATATATTTAGTAATAAACAATAACATAGAAAATATCACCATTTCTGGCAAAAAGAAAAAAAATGTAAAAAGCAATTGGAATGGATGTATGTATATTTATAAAGTTAACAATCTTTCAGTTTAGTTATATCACGACAGTGTATACTTGAAGCAGTGAGGTAAATGGTGAATTTGGCAGTTTGGTTTCTTTCAAGCTAGTCTAAAACGTTTTAATCTAAATATACTGAGTTGCAAATGGAAGTGTATACAGCTCAGTTGTGAAAAAAAGAGTGCAATGAGTTTTTTTTTAGAATAATATGTATAAATTTCAAAATTAATATGTCATGTTTGGTACCAAAATTGTTATCATTCTATTGCCAATTTCATGTTGTCATTTGTTTTTCAATAGGTTGAATCATTAAGGACTGTTGCTTGATAAAAAGGATAGCGACTGAGTTTATATACTTCAATTCATTATTATCATAATCAAAAAACGTTTTGAACATATTTTTTGCCTGTTTTAATCAATGCCCCCTCAGTATGAACAATATGGTAAATGCAATTTGCCCCTTTCAAATTGTATTTAATGATTTATTCATTCTTGTTATTATTATTATTGAGGCCCCAAGGAGGATGGAAGGGGTACATCTTCCTTTGTTCCCTGAACATATGAGTCAGTGTTCCCTTGTTCCCCACAAATATTTTGCTTTGTTCCCCAAAATTATTTGTCCAATGTTCCCCTCTTCTCTAAAAGTATTTTTAATGTTTAAAAGATTTGCTAATGTTCCCCAAAATTCATTCACAAAAATATTGTTTGAAATGCTAACTTTTTGTGATTTTTTTTTTTTTTAATATTGAAACTAGATATTAGAATTTTATTTCCTGTAAAGTCATGTTCCATTGTTCCCTAAAAATGTCAATGTTCTCTTTTTCCCTGAAAATAACAGCCATTGTTCCCTTGTTCACCAAATATAACAAATCAGGGAGTACGTTATGACCAAATATAAATGGCCAAAATCCCTGAGAGTACCTCATTATTGAGTTGCTTTCAATTTGACAAGTTATTTGTATTGTTCTTTCATTGAGTTTTATCTGTTTAAAAGTTACTTTCACATTTTCTGTGCTCGCCTCAAGGTTTTACCTTAGTTCATATTAGTGAAGGTGTTAGTCACCGCCGCCATCACCGCTACTCCACTCGTGCATTACCAACTACCCCGTCATTTCTGAATGTGACGGGGGCCCCCGTCATATAAACTTGTCCAAAATATTGTGATTATTACGCATAGTGGTATACATAGTAACACCGCACATCTACTTCCTTTTCCGCCATCTCAATCTCCGAGTTGGTGCAACTTTTTGGTCGTGTCCTAAATATCGGGCTCATCCAACACCTACTTCGGCGATTTAACGAAAACCAAAGTGTGAACATCTAGCAAAATGCCTCCTAAATTCGATCCAACAGTAGCTCAAATTGGTAAGATGAGAATTAATAAGTTGCAGTGCAGCTGAGAAGACGAGATCACATGTGAACAATAATGGTATAATTTTGGTGTTTTAATGTTTTTCTTTAGCAATATTGTATTTTTAAAATTCGTATACATTGAAATGTCAACTTTAACCAGAATTCAGCTGGCCCGAATCACGAATTACATGATAAATTCTAAGAGATAATTGACGGAATAGTTGGGAAATTACGTCTCAAATTATTTCTACACCGTTTTCAAAACGTTTATCCATTAAACACTGGAATTGTTGGGAAAAGACTGCAATAAAATCAATAAATTGGAATCGTCAATATTTTTTAATGCCTCGCTAGCTTTATACTCGCTGGCACCATAGGGGTCCGGCTCATGTGCTTTGTCGCCAAATACCAGTTGAAATCGAACAAAAGTGTCCTACATGAGTTGGGAAGACATCTAGGTCCAGCAGCCATATCATAGAATAGAACATTATACAAGGGTAATCACTTGGCATACAGGTCATTCTCTTTTTGGACTTGGTTGTCCTTCGGGCAACCATTTCAACAAAAATTGGTTGCCCGAAAGGAAAAGTGGTTGCCTTAAATGTTTCTTTTAAAACCTGAAGGCTTTATTACTCTAAACAAAGCAAAACATGATGTCTTCACAATATTTATTCATTATTCATTCTTTTGTATACAAAGAAAAAAGATTGTCTATGTCTCTCTGATAAGTCACAGTCGTCATTAGTCATGATTTTTGACTGTTCATGTTTTTTTATTGTGTCGATCCGCATGCTAGAACACCCCTTAACAAAGGAACCATCAGTATCTAATCCGGATTTTGTCTGTGCACCAAGGGCACTGCATTTTACCATCTTCGGTACATTTAAGGCACTCTCAACCAACTTGCCAGAAAGAGAAAAAAATATTGTCTCTTTCAGCTTCGTTCGGTAACGCTTACTTGACTCTTGTTTGGACTCACTGGTTTACCAGGAATGGCACCCATCACGTACCGCAATATAAACATTTTGTGACAACCGGAAACATGTTTTTAGCGACGCATGCGCTAAATTAGCATATTCATGATTAATTTATTCTCATTGGATGGAATTATTCACATGTATAATTGTAATTTTCCGTTGCTCTATCGATTGGAACTCTTCGACAATTTTCGTACTCAGTAAATGTGGATACCCGAGTGATGGAATCCGACGAGGTAGTTCCGATTGGTTGCTCTATACAAAATAAAAATTTTGACTAAATCCGATCAAAAACGAGGTCATGACATGTTGTGACCTTCCATAGAGGGATACAATTAATTGACCAATACCTCGTAGCATTTATACCGGTGTTGCAGTAATTTTCTCAACATCAATGATAAAGCCTAAATCGTGTTTCCTGTTCAACTTTTATACTTATTTTGATTGACAAAGCTTTGTGCTTTTAGAAAATTTGGTTGTCCGATCGGACAACCAAAGTGGGAACACATGGTTGTCCTGTTCGTAAATTAGTTGTCCCGGACAATCGCTAATTTCGCAGACTGTCTACAGTCCCCACGCTATTTTTTTCGCAGCACCAGCACTTGCCCATTGGGGCAAGTTAACTAGCAAAACCACTTGCCCGAAAGCTTTTTAACTTGCCCGAATTTTTTATAGTATTTTCTAAAATTGGCCTCTATATAAATATGTTGGGGCTGATAAAAATACGTTTGGAAAACCCCACTCATTAATTTACAATAAAATGCGGATATTTCGAGGTTTTAACCCATTTAATTCTGCAGGCATTCCCCTAAATCTGAACAGTTTTGCAGTTTCTGCTGCTGCAGCAAATTACATCTCGGTGATGTTAGTAAAATGTGGTTTACTTGGTCAATTTTAAAAATAAATTAACAAAACTAAAATAATCTGTGAGCTCCAAGTGACGTTCGGCGATATTGTAAGCATAAATAGGACAATGGAAAATTAATCGGGCTAGTGGCTTTTTCAGTCGCTTTCCTGCACAAGTGGCTAAAATAAATATTTGTACAGTCCTGTCTGAACAATGATTTATCACAATATATCACGGTAAACTGACATCACAGAGAAACTTTCAGTTGTATCATCAATTTGTATGGGGTTTATGAGATAAATACATATTATAGAATCTCATAATATCTTGCTCCAAAAAAAAAATGCCTACCATCCTACCCTACTATTTTGTTTTAGAGCATGTAATAGGAAACTCTTTTTTTTTGCCTAACTCGGACGATCAGTGGAGGAATATATCGATCCAAATATAATTTATATAAAAATAGACAGGAATGAAATGTAAAATTTCAGTGTTTCTGGAAGTTTTATCGCAGAACGGACATCATAATTCGATACTACGGATGTGTTTCTATCCGGAACGACTTTACACTTGCCGTGTAGTACAAGTACTTTTTCAGCAACTTTCATTTTTGAATTTAATAAATTGTTTGTGCAGGGATCAATGCTGTTACGTCACTTAAAATAGTGGTACACATTTTTTTTTTAAACTAGCTAAATATTATATAGCAGCCAGAGCACGAACAATTTGTGAAACCCATGAATCGGTTGTCCGAGAGGACAGGTAACATTTTGGTAGAAAACGGCAACAAAGAAAATAGTTCTTACAAAGTTTATTAAGCGATTAAATGCAGTAAATAATCGCAACTCTGTTTATTCAATGATATATTGCAATTTAAGTCGACCGGATATTGGTTGAGTCGGTTCCGTTTTGGGACATTCTATAATGCGGCTCCCGTTTTAATTTCAGAGCGCGGGCGTTACAGTGTTTGATGAATTAATTGGAAGAAGACTTGTTCACGGTTTACTGTCCAGATATAAAACTAAAAACATACCCGATTTATCAGGATTGATATTCGCTGATTTGTAGAAGTTTTAACCTATATGTATAGATTAAGCGACAATCTTTTTGTAATGAGTGCCCGTTTTCAAAATGGTCAACTTGCAAGTAGAGACAAGAGCACATAATTGGACGTCTTGTTGATGATACTCTTTTTCTCAGTAGTTTAACCCTTAACCCCTACATATATATATAATGGACTGTTCTTTCTTTGAATTAAGACCAGTCCAATTATATGACAAAGGTGTGTTTTGGGGGAAATGACTGATCGGCAGCTAGACATTGTAAACCCTGATCAGCCTGCGAGTTACTCATATCTGTACAGTTGTATGCAATTGTGAAAAGTACACGGTAAACAAACCGTTGCATAGGAGAAAATTGTTACAAGTCGGTAAAATATTCATGTCCCATCGTTTCAGTGTATGTAAAGGCTGTGGGTGGTGAAGTACCTGCTACTGCATCTCTTGCACCAAAGATTGGTCCATTGGGTTTGGTAAGTTCAAATTAGTTTTTCATATTATTAGTTTATCTACATGTACTTTGCTCGACTTGATCAAAGATCAGCAGAGCTTGTGCCGTGGTGCGTCGTCTGTCAGACCGCATGTACACTTTTTTGTGGCGACTACTCATCTGAAACTCCTCGTCGGATTTTCATGAAACTTAACAGAAATGTTGCTCTTGATGTCTGGTTGACCTTAGCAAAAATCCAGGTCAGTAGGAAATTCAAGATTGTCGCCACTGCTAAAAATGGATTAAAACTACTTCTCAAAAACTTTGTGATATTGAATTGGAACCTTTACCAAAAATGACTGGCACAACATCTTGTAGGCTGATCAGGGTTTGCACTGTCCGGGTGCTAATCAGTCGTTTGACCGAAATACTCCTTTGTACTATAAATGGACATTCCAATATACTAGTATATTAACTAAGGTTGATGTTGTAAGGGATATATCTTTAGACCAGGATAAAATTGAATGAGATTATAATGTTGTATAGTAAATTGTATTATATTTTAGAATATAGGAATGTTGCTCTTGGTGTCTAGTTGGTCTAAGTAAAAATCAGTTTGGCCTAAAATTCAAGATGGCTGCCATGGCTAAAAATGAATTTTAAATAGAATATTTTGGCAACTTCTCTAAGACCATAAATGATATCGGTTTGGTACCCTTACCAGATGATTTCATAAAACTTTACATGAATGTTGGTGTTGATTTTTAGTCCCAAGTAAAACTTCTCAAAAACCATAAGTGGTATAGATTTGGAACTTTTACTAAAATGATTGGTATGATGTAGTTGGTCCTAAACAAAATTCATTTTGATTCCATGTCAAACATGGCTGCCACCGACCATCTTTTTTTTTTTACATATGAGTGATATAGGAAAAACTTGTGGCGACTACATCTCTGAAAGTTGGGTCTTATTTCCATAAAACTTCACATGGTTCCCATGGCTGATCAAGCTATCAAACCCTATCAGTAGAGCCTCAATGTTGATTTATTACTCGCAAGTTGAACATATTATTTAGTAAAATATTGCAAAAATTTATGAAACTATTTTTAAAAAAAAATCCACAAAATTTAAACATACTGGAGCTTCTACGTCTTGCCGAGATAATTAAATTCATTTATTTATTTGAAGCACAACATAATGCCTCGCGATGTATACATGTTTGTGCATTCCTGTTCTGTTCATTATTTATGAAAAGTAAGATGGAGACAGATGATCCTAAGTGATCTTGTGCACTTCTCTTTTTCTCAGCTATTATTTAAACATAAAAGTTGTTTGTTTCTCTATTCAGTCGCCCAAAAAAATTGGTGATGACATTGTTAAAGGAACTGGTGACTGGAAGGGTCTGAAGATCACGGTCAAACTGACTGTCCTCAACAGACAAGCCACGGTGGAGGTTGTACCCAGTGCAGCTTCTCTTATTATCAAGGCTCTCAAAGAACCCATCAGAGACAGGAAGAAGGTTAAACATGGTATGTTCTGCTCGGTTTTATGTTGAAATGTTCGCCATATCCTATTTGCAAGGCACTGCAATGTGGAAATATATTTCGTGCAAACTGCTCACATAAACAGCAGCTGCAAGCAGTATGTTAGGACCTTTTATCTAACAACACATGCAGCTGTAGTGTAACCTTAGCTGTTTATGGAGCTTTTTTATCTTAAACGAACCATAGAAATTAGTTAAGAGCAGGGCATTGTTCCCAATTTCAGTATATCCGTCCTTAATTCAATATATCCTTTCTCTCTGGTGTAGCTATAACCCGAGAAAACTTGGTGAGCCGTTAAAACAATTCAGTTTAATATTGATTGCAGTGAAGCACAGCGGTAACCTGACGTTTGACGACATGATGAAGATCGCCCGTCTAATGCGACCGAGGAGTATGGCAAAGACAATGGCGGGAACCCTGAAGGAAATCCTAGGTAAAACAGTCTGACTGCAGCTGACCAGTTTATCTTCATTATGCAGTCAATGATTCTGCTGTTGTACATGAACTATTACCGATAGAAGCCAATTTATACTTCTTGAAAATCTGTAATCTTTACTTGTATGGTTTCGTCTAGTTGGTCAATTACCACTGTCTTGCTTTAATCTAGATAGTACTTGAAAGTGACCTATGATTAAAACGTAAAGACATGTATTAGCTTTTGAATGTTAGTGAAAACACTTTTGCATATGAGGTCACTTCAGTACTCAGGTTTTTTTTTGGCTGTTTTTATAGCCGAAATTCGGTCATATTCCCAATGCCAAACATATCGTTTTCCCAATTCAAAAAATATAATCCAATCCAATGATTGGGGTTCAATAGCTTAAATAAATGCTTCTGTTTATCTTGGTGTACAAAAACAGTATTAAAGATATAATTATGAAAGGAATGCTTTACTTTATATTTTTCCGAATTTTATTAAAAATCGCGCTAAAATTCCCAATCCGTGTTCCCTAAATCATGAAAAAAAGCCCTGGTACTTTTCATTTGTATCTAGTTTTACTTGTTTGTCCCCAGCAAAGCAAAGTTTTAGTCGCCCTTTTGTTTCCAAAACCTCTCCAGAATTCTCTATGTTGTTATATAGTGGGAAAGAAGAGGGGTTTCCTAAAAAAAAAAGCTAAGCGTTTAAATAAAGTGGTATCTCCTGTGTTAGGGTTTGAGAGTAATTTTTATTCCCAAGACTACCAACTTTCAAAATCAAATAGTCCTGCACAAATTTTGGTACGGAGTCCGGCTAATTTTCTAAATATAAACCTCAGAATAGAGAGGTTTAAACTGAACAAAATATAAGTATTTCCAGTAGACATAATTTAAATGAAAAAGACGGATTCCATCTATTCAGTAAGTCGCACATTTGCCTGTTGGCCTTACTCTGCAAGGTCTGGATGTCTTTTAAAGATGGCCACCACGGCTAAAGGGCACCGACCCCCTTCCCTCAAAAATTAAATAAAACTGGGAGTACTACCCCTCTGCATGTGACTGTTTGAGATTGCGGTGGTTGTATAACCACACGGGGAAATATTTGTGATTGAATATATATATGCTTAAAATGAGTTTTATAACTCCAGTTTTGGGGTTTGGTCTGGCTGGTTACAGCATTTCGTATTGTATCTATCGAGTTCGCTGCAATATTTTAGTAACAAGCCAATGATTAACGACCATCACATTATAAATATTGAGGTTTCTATGATAACAAGAGGTCCTGCAATTATGAGGCTTGTGGTTTCGACATTTATACTTATTTTTACTGGTTAAAACGTGAAGTAAAACACTATTTATTCTACGATATTCTACGCAGTTTCATAGATCATGTGTATAATTAGGTAACAAAAGGTCATCCCAACTTAGAAAGAAAAAGTGGTGATGTATGAGAAATAGGATTTGGGTTTGAACAAAGGCTCTGTATGCATGCCTAAAATGAAATGAGAAAAGGATTAGAGAAAATGCTGCATTTTTTGGCATTTGCAAACTGGGTAATTATGTCGTCTAGAGGGCAGGAAACTTGTTTCTAATTTAATGTCCTACATAATATTTGAATGGTAAAATCGATCAATTATTAAGTGAGCGGACGAGTGGAATTTTCGTGTCCTGAATTCTACATTTGTTGCGAATAGAAAAGCTATATGTCCGTCATGAATTAAAGCGATCAAATCAAAACCGCTTCCCAAAGCGAGAAGTTTGCTAAAACTTCTTTCAAACTGCTGACTCCTCCCTGTCAGTGACTGGAAAGAGAAATTTCTGATATAATATGAAGAAGAAAACTTGAAAATTATTGAAATCTTTCCTTCATTTGTGGAAAACCTCTGGGAATTTGGACCCGCCTTGAGCCCTGTAATTTCAGTAGCCACGTTTTAGTGGCTGGTATAGATTGCTGTGCATGAACTGGTGCTTAGAAGGCTTAATGCTTCAACTCTGACCCAATATGATGAAAAACTTTATTTGACTTTCGTTCTTCTGAAAGCTCATGTTGACCACACTTGTTTCTGATTGGGTTATTTCTATCGGATATGCCGCTGCCAGGGAGCAAACCCACAGGGGGGCAGAGTTCTAAACCCAAGGCCTAGCCACTGAGTCACCAAGGCCGCTAGCTAGATAACAACATGAAAATTCAATAAATATTTATTTTACATACATCTTACAAAATGAAGCAAGTGTATTAGCCAGCCAATCATGCAGCCGTTTATTTTTCCAAATTATTTTGCACACCCTGTTTGCAGTATTGCACTGCACGCCCTTGAATTTCTGATTAATACACTGAAATGAAGACTTCCGATAAACTTTTAGAAACTGTTATGTCTTGGTGAATTGAATTGGGCTTTAAAGGTGCACCAGCACATGAAGGGTTATATGGCACCTAACGGGAATGAACATGCCAGGCTCATCCTCCATGCACAAAGAGATAAAATATGGAGAATGGGCCTAGAACCTCACCTACAGAACTGCAGAGTTGCTGCAAATTATATTGTAGACACTCCATTTACACTGAAACCACATTTATTGTTTTTCTGCAACTGCTCTAGGGATTTCAGCGAGATGGCACCTGAAACAATGCAGGAGTCGTGAGGAAGACCTTTAATGAGCATAAACAAAAAATGATAAAATTAACATGAATTTGCGGAATTCTACCCCTACCCCTCAACGGGATCTGCAGTGGTCCTATTCTTTGCCCCGGAACCAAGTCTTGGTGAAACATACATCAACTAAATCGCCTATCTCTGTCTTAAAAGTGACCTATGATTATAACACCGACATGTATTAGCTTTTGAATGTAAAGTGAAAATATCTTTTGCAAATGAGGTCACATCAGTATAATTAAAAAATTGTAAAAATCACCACAGATTTCAATTGACAAGCCGATGATTAAACGACCATCACATTATTAATCTTGAGGTTTCAATGATAACAAGAGGTCCTGCAATTATGAGGCTTGTCAGTGGGAAATAAAATCTAGTAAAATTCTTTGGCTCAAAATTGTCATTTTAACACAATTTTTGTGTGAAACGGTTCAAATATTTACTTGCTAAATGCAAGTAGATTTTTGCAGATTTTCAAGTACTAAAAGAAACCCACTCGATCTCTGTCTACATTTATTCACTGAACATATTTATCGAACTTAGTTAAATAGGTGGATGGCTGTTTCAGGGTTCGAATTTTAATTTCTTACTTGCAATTTTTTGCAAGTGGCAATATTTTCTACTCGCAAAATGAAAAATGAACTTGCAAAATCAACTTTTATTTTACCAAAACATGGCAATGATCAGACGCGGCCGATTCACTAGAGTTACCTTCCTCAGCACATGGTGATGTCGGCCATTTTCAGGGTTCGAATTTAACTTAATTTCTTACTTGCAATTTTTTGCAAGTGGCAATATTTTCTACTCGCAAAATGAAAAATGAACTTACAAAATCAACTTTTATTTTACCAAAACATGGCAATGATCACACGCGGCCGATTCACTAGTTACCTTCCTCAGCACATGGTGATGTCTGATTGTCTAAGACAGTCAGCAGTTCTCATCGCTAGTCTTCTTTTTTTCGTTTGTTGACTTGGAACAAATCAGAAATTTGTTTCGTTATTGATTCACCTATCCGCAAAACGCTTGCATTTTGGCTAGAAGAGCGATTAAGATAATGCCTAAAATGTACGGAATGACTATTTCTCTATTTTCGAACGGATATTATAATGATTTCAATTTTATAAATTACTTCAAATAGATTTGATTCGCCAAATTTTGCGAGTACATGAAAAAGTAACTCGCATTCTGCAAAAGTATGCAAGCTTAAATTCGAACCCTGGTTGTTAAAAATATCACAGCCAATATTTTGTGGAATGGGTGGGGTAAACAATTTTTTTTGTTGCTTAACGACACTTCCACACTATTACTTTCTCAAAATTATGTTTTGTATAAGTTTATAGAAGACAGATGATCTAATATGTACCTTTTTCACCTTTATTTGTAAAAATAAATTGCCCCAGAGACACCAACTTGGCATGAATTGGCTCTTCGCGACTTTTTCCAAATTATTTTGCACACTTTGCAGTATTGCAGTATATATATTTTACATACATCTTACAAAATGAAGCAGTGTATTAGCCAGCCAATCATGCAGCCGTTTATTTTTCCAAATTATTTTGCACACCCTGTTTGCAGTATTGCACTGCACGCCCTTGAATTTCTGATTAATACACTGAAATGAAGACTTCCGGTAAACTTTTAGAAACTTAAGTCTTGGTGAATTGAATTGGGGTTTTAAGACACACCAACACATGAAAGGTTATATGGCACCTAACAGGAATGAACATGCCAGGCTCATCCTCCATGTACATAGATAAAATATGGAGAATGGGCCTAGAACCGTCTAACCTGCAGAATTGCAGAGTTGCTGCAAATTCCATTGTAGACACTCCATTTACACTGGAGCCACGTTTATTGTTTTTCTGCCACTGCTCTAGTGATTTGAGCAAGATGGCACCTGAAACAATGCAGGGGTCATGATGACCATTAATGAGCATGAACAAAAAATAATGAAATGAACATGAATTTGGGGGGTTCTACACCTACACCTCCAACGCGATCCACAGTGGCCCTATTCTTTGCCCCGGAACCACACGTGGCAAGTCTTGGTGAAACATACATGTACATCAACTAAATCGCCTATCTCTGTCTTAAAAGTGACCTATGATTATAACACCGACATGTATTAGCTTTTGAATGTAAAGTGAAAATATCTTTTGCAAATGAGGTCACTTATCAGTATCATTAAAAACTGTAAAAATCACCACAGATTTCCATTGACAAGCCGATGATTAAACGACCATCACATTAATAATCTTGAGGTTTCAATGATAACAAGAGGTCCTGCAATTATGAGGCTTGTCAGTGGGAAATAAAATCTAGTAAAATTATGTAGCTCAAAATTGTCTTTAACACAATTTTTGTGTTAAAAACGGTTCAAATTTGACACTTATTTACTTGCTAGTAGATTTTTGCAGGTTGCTAGTAGCAAATATTAGCACTTGCTAAAAGTTTCTAATACTAAAAGATCTGTCTACATTTATTCACTGAACATATTTATCTAACTTAGTTAAATAGGTGGATGTAGTAAGTATAATGATACATTATTACATTCCTGCATCTAGCTGAGAGTGAAAATGTCATTATTTACATGCATAGAAATCCAAAAATAAATCCAGGTTTTACATTATTAGTATCTTGATTAAAATAGCAAGTAGAAAACCTTCGTACTTGCTTTTTTCAGCCAGTGGCTAAAAATATTAAATTTGATGCCTGTGTGAAAGCCAACTAACAATTAGCCATTTATTGGAAACCGAATTGATGAAAGAATTAGTCTAGACATATTGAAAGCTCCATAAGCATCTCTCTACCCACCCCAAAAATACCGACCTCCCTGCCACCCAGTCTACTGGACATCGTCTCTCTACCCACCCCAAAATACCCACCTCCCTGCCACCCAGTCTACTGGACATCGTCTCTCTACCCACCCCAAAAATACCCACCTCCCTGCCACCCAGTCTACTGGACATCTCTACCCACCCCAAAAATACCGACCTCCCTGCCACCCAGTCTACTGGACATCTCTACCCACCCCAAAAATACCGACCTCCCTGCCACCCAGTCTACTGGACATCTCTACCCACCCCAAAAATACCGACCTCCCTGCCACCCAGTCTACTGGACATCTCTACCCACCCCAAAAATACCGACCTCCCTGCCACCCAGTCTACTGGACATCTCTACCCACCCCAAAAATACCGACCTCCCTGCCACCCAGTCTACTGGACATCTCTACCCACCCCAAAAATACCGACCTCCCTGCCACCCAGTCTACTGGACATCTCTACCCACCCCAAAAATACCGACCTCCCTGCCACCCAGTCTACTGGACATCTCTACCCACCCCAAAAATACCCACCTCCCTGCCACCCAATCTACTGGACATCTCTACCCACCCCAAAAATACCCACCTCCCTGCCACCCAGTCTACTGGACATCTCTACCCACCCCAAAAATACCCACCTCCCTGCCACCCAGTCTACTGGACATCGTCTCTCTACCCACCCCAAAAATACCCACCTCCCTGCCACCCAATCTACTGGACATCGTCTCTCTACCCACCCCAAAAATACCCACCTCCCTGCCACCCAGTCTACTGGACATCTCTACCCACCCCAAAAATACCCACCTCCCTGCCACCCAATCTACTGGACATCGTCTCTCTACCCACCCCAAAAATACCGACCTCCCTGCCACCCAGTCTACTGGACATCTCTACCCACCCCAAAACTACCCACCTCCCTGCCACCCAGTCTACTGGACATCTCTACCCACCCCAAAAATACCCACCTCCCTGCCACCCAGTCTACTGGACATCTCTACCCACCCCAAAAATACCCACCTCCCTGCCACCCAGTCTACTGGACATCTCTACCCACCCCAAAAATACCCACCTCCCTGCCACCCAGTCTACTGGACATCGTCTCTCTACCCACCCCAAAAATACCCACCTCCCTGCCACCCAATCTACTGGACATCGTCTCTCTACCCACCCCAAAAATACCCACCTCCCTGCCACCCAGTCTACTGGACATCGTCTCTCTACCCACCCCAAAAATACCCACCTCCCTGCCACCCAGTCTACTGGACATCTCTACCCACCCCAAAAATACCCACCTCCCTGCCACCCAGTCTACTGGACATCGTCCTGACTGACCTGTTGAATATTGTGAATTTCTAAATTATTCGGTATAAGTAACTGGGGGCGTTTGTTACTTTGAGAAAGGTTTCAATTGGCAAGCCAATGATTAACGACCATCACATTATTTATCTTGAGGTTTCAATGATAACAAGAGGTCCTGCAATTATGAGGCTTGTCGATAACCAGGTGTCTAGTCTGCCAGTGTTTTGTTGGAGCGAACAGACTCCTTTTATGCTCAACTTCTAAGTTTTACAAATTGATGAAATTTCCAGATTTTGGAGATTACATCTTTGACAGTATGATTTGTCTTCAACTATTAATTGAAATTAATTCACACTCCAAAATACTGCTGACAAAAGATCTCTAATTGCGGGGATTGGCTTTATCAAAACAATATCCCCCTTATGTTATGGTTCTTCTTAAATGCATCCAGATTTTTCAGTTCAAGATTGTCATCTGTTGAGAGAGATTTTGATTTTTTTATTATTAAAAATTGACATGCGAATACATTGTAAGGTATCATTGCAGGCACAGCCCAGTCAGTAGGGTGTAACGTTGATGGCAAGCCTCCTCATGATGTGATCGATGGCGTCAACAATGGAGAATATGATGTCCCAGAGGTGAGTAAAAAAGCCAAACGTTCTTTGTATCATATAAATTTCTCAGTAAGAATGCTTTAGCTCTGTTTAGATTCTGACCCAAGATGATGAAAAAACCTTAATTGACTTTCGTTCTTCTGAAGACTCGTGTTGACCACACTTATTTCTGATTGGGGTTTTGAGACATGAAAATTACATGCACTTGTGTGTCCGGAAAGCTTAATATGAATCTTGAGGCAAATTGTGACATTAATTTAGGGCCATTGGAAGGAGGTATTTTACCTATTAAAATGGAGAAATTATGTTTTGCTACAAAAATGCAAACTACTGAATTTGAATAAAACATGATGTATGAAAAATGTTTTATTGCTTCTATATGTCCTAATTTAGAATGCTAGCCGTCTTTTGTTCTTGTTGAAGTTACTATATAATAAAAAAAGACGTTCAGAAATAGGAGACCTCAGGAAAGAGTTCTGTGCGACAACATTGACACTGAAGTTCTTACTTTGAAATTTGTAACAAACTAAAGCTCCACTAATTATGAACAATGGCTCCACGAGTAACAGTTTTGTAACTGAAGAGTGTGTTATCCTTTACATATAAGTTATTGGCTACACATTTATAATTAATACATCATTGTGTTCTGCATCGAGAGCTTGAATTCAGAATTCATGTTCCTTTGGATCTCAAAAAGTAGGATGGCTTGTGGACTATGTATGATGAAAAAACACAATCATTGACTTTCGTTCTTCAGAAAGATGCATGTTGAGTTTTAACTTCTGAAGAGGTCCATTGGCTAGAACTGTTTGTTAAAATCAAGTTGTCTTCTTATGTGAACATTGTTGTGTATGAAAAACAAACCAAATCTCCCAATCTAACATCAAAGAATCGTTTGAGAAGAAAATATTTCTTTTGTCAATATCAAACTAGGGTCATTTTAACTGGTTTAACAAAGGTTAATTATTGGCTATAAATTTATAATTAATACATCATTTGTGTTATGCATCAAGTGCTTGCTTGACTTTGTTTCTGCAGTCTTCGAATTAAACCACTAGTCCGAAGCCCGGGGCTAGTAAACTGTCATTCGGGCTAGTGATTTATTTTTCATTTATGTAGTCTGGGCTAAAGGCAAATGTACGGGTTTTCATTGAGTATATAAAAATTCGGGCTAGTGACACAAACAATTTAATTCAAAGACTTCCTGTGGATCTCGAAAAGCATGATGGCTTGCGGACTTTACGTGATGAAAAAACACAATCATTGACTTTCGTTCTTCAGAAAGATGCATGTTGAGTTTTAACTTCTGAAGAGGTCCATTGGCTAGAACTGTTTGCTAAAATCAAGTTGTCTTCTAATGTGAACATTGTGTATGAAAAACAAACCAAATCTCCCAACCTAACATCAAAGAATCATTTGATAGTGTTGGGAATCAGCTGAAAATTCATGGTCTATCATCTGACAGAACATTTAACTGACTGATGATCAATCTTTAATCAATTAAACATGGCTGCTGTGAAAGACAAATGTAAGCCTTTTTCAAACTATAATGAAGAAGAAAATCACATTATGTTCTGGTAATAAAGGAACTGAATGAAACCAACATACATTTTAAAAAAATAAGTTGTGATATTACCTACCCACTATAAATATGTGATTACTTGTTGCAAAATTACAGCTCATTTTATTTTCTTGTATATTTTAGTACATGAGAATGATATAAGCCATAGCTTTGAACAACCGAGTAAAGTCGATCCTGAAAAATTGTAAAAGTCATAACTGATCGATGATCGATGAAATCCATTAATCGAACAACACTATCGTTTGAGAAGAAAATAATTATTTTGTCAATATGACGGGTCATTTAAACTATGGTTAACAAAGTTTAGTTGCCTGTATATTTTCACTTAAGAGCATGCATTTGGTAATAATGTCTTTAACAGCATGCAGTTGAGGTTTTAAGTTAACAATATATAGTAAAGTTTCTTTTTGCCAGTAAAACAATGAAAATCTTAATGAACAGTATTTCGTACAATTTTAAGAATTGTTTCCCTTTCTTTTGCAGGAGTAGAGATGAAGACTGAAGATTAATGAAAAAAACGAGAAAAATAAAGGAAAAAAACAAAAATTATGTTGTTTTTACTTTTGGTTAATGTACTAAAAATGGATTAATATATTTTAAGAATTGATGGCTAACCTCTTACAGGCACTAACCCACCAAATTACAGACAAAACTTTATCCATGTGTTAGGGGCGTCCGTGGCCGAGTGGTAAGAGTCTTTGACTTGCAATCATTTGCCCCTCACCACTGTAGGTTCGATCCCTCATGGGCCTAGGAATTTTTATGTGAGGAAGCTATCCAGCTGGCTTGCGGAACGTCGGTGGTTCTACCCAGGTGCCCGCCTGTGCACGAAAATTGCCCAGAGGTGCACCTAGGGTCTTCCTCCACCAGTGGAAGCTGGAAAGTCGCCATATGACCTTAGCTGTTGGTGCGACTATAAAATTCAATTCAATTATCCATGTGTTCAGGTCATACAATAATGTAAATGTGCCAATTAAAAGTCTAGGTATCAAAAGTTCACCGTACTTAAAATGAATTGTGAACTGGCAAAGTTTCAGTTTTGGCCTGGCTGTGGTTAAAATTTTATATTGTGTATCAAGTTTGGATTTTCAAAATATATGTTGTATACATGTATACCTCGTCAGTCAGGTACAGAGATACAGTATACGTCTGTTGTAAACTTTGCCTTTTGATGGTGGAATAGGGACTTTCGCTCTTAAAAAGTATTCATAGCAGTTTTGAAATCGTATTCTAAAACGAATGTATTCAACAGATGAGTTTGATCTTCGTGATTAACTCTATTGGAAGCGTATATATGACTAGTAGGGCTGGAATGGAGACTCGTCTTCATTCAAATATAATGTAATTTAATACTTGTAATTGTTGTGGAGAGCATAACTGAAAACTACTTGCGGGACTGGTATGAAACTTCAGAGGTCGATGCAAAGAGTCGCAGAGCTGGAGAATACAAGTTGAATAGGAAAATGTAGCATTCAGGGAACAGTCAACCAAAAGACATAGAAAATCCCACAATGGGAACTTTATACATATTTTTTCCTACTTAATGGATTTTCAGAGAACTACAAGAATGTTGCCCATGATGTGAAATCCAAGATGTCCACTGAAGCTAAAAAAGATTTTTAAAAATGTAGCAACAACTACTTGAAAACAAAGTGATATTGATATGGGACTTTCTCTAAAATGATGGCACAGCATGTTGGTCATTTTGATTAAACATGGCTGCCAGCGGACATCTTTGTTTACATAGTTATATGGTAAAAGCAACTACTGGACAGATTTTCATGAAACTTTGCTGGAATGTTCCTTTGATGTCTAGTTGATCCTAGCATATTCCAGGTCAGCCAGAAATTCAAGATGGCTGTCGTGGCTAAAAATAGATTTTTTAACAAGAGTCCATGAAATTGAAGCTCTACTGATAGGTTTTGGTAGCAAGATCAGCATTCCTGTGAAGTTTCATAAAAATGTGTCCAGCAGCTTCAGAGGAGTAGTCGATACAAGTTTTTACTGAATAGCTCTGTTTATACAAACGGCCATGTTTAATGTCGAACCGACAAGGATCAACATGTCGTGCAGATCATTTTAGAAAAAGTCCAAAATCAAGATCACTTTTCAAGAAGTCACTAAAACTTGTTTTTTAAAAATCTATTTTTAGCAGTGGTGGTCATCTTGAATTTCCGACCTGCCTGAAATTTTGCTAGGATCAACTAGACATCGAGCAATATTCCTGTGAAGTTTCATGGAAATCTGATGGTTTCATAGGAGTAGTCGCTGCAAAAAAAGTCGGACGGACTTCTTAAATTATTCGATGTTCAACATGTCCTCTTTGTTTACATAGTTATATAAAAACTTATAGCGACTACTCAGTGTCACCTGAAACTACTTAGACGGATTTTCATAAACTTCACATAAATGTTGCTCTTGAGCTTAGCAAAATTTCAGGCCGGACATCTTTGTTTACACAGATCGTTTAAAGCGTGTAGTAACCACTCTGAAACCCCTTATCAGATTTTCATGAAACTTTGCAGGAATGTTATTTTTGATGTCTAGTTGATCATAGCAAAATTTCAAGATGGCCACCATTGCTAAAAATATCAGAGCTTATGCCATGGTGCGTCGTCCGTCTGTAAACATTTTTTTGTAGCGACTACTCAAACTACTGAATGGATTTTCGTGAAACTTGGCAAAAATTCATGTTGATGTGAAATCCAAGATGGCCGCCAAATCTAAAAGTAGATTTTTAAAAAACAAGTTTGTAGAGACTACTTCTTGAACTCTTGGGACTTTTTCTAAAATGATCAGCATGACATGATGTTGGTCCTTATAGAAAATCATTTTGATTCGACGATGGCTGCCATTGCCATCTTTGTTTACATAGACTTATAAAGGATTTTTTTTTTTTAAATCTTCTTCTCGGAAAACGACAAGAGCCAGAGGTTTTATATTTTACATTTATTATAAGCTTATGGTCCTTTTACCAAGTTTGTTCAAATGGTGACCCTGGGGTCACATTTGGCCCCGCCCCAAGGGAAACTGCAAGAGCCAGAGGTTTAATATGACCCTGGGGTCACATCTGGCCCCGCCCCGGGGGTCACAGTTTTACATAAATGCTTGTTATTTTTTTTAATTTTTTTTTTTTTTAATTTTAATATTTTTTAGCTCACTTGAGCGGAAGGGATCACTCATCGTCCGTCGTCGTTAACTTTTGCTTCAAACGACTTCTCGTCAGAAACTGCTTGGGCAATTTTGACTAAACTTCACGTGGATGATCCTTAGATGAATGCTTTTTCGATTTGTTAAAATAAGGTCAGCGCAACATCCAAGATGGCCGCCATTACCATATAAAGTTGAAACCTTAAAAAATCTTCTTCTCAAGAACCGCTGGACAGATTTTAACAGTTTTTCTTTTAAAATGATCGCCAACGTCTAGACTATCAAGTTTGTTCAAATGAAGTCCCCTGGGTCAAAAATGGCCATTCCCCGGGGGTCCAAAGTTTGTATATTGAGATTTTGCATGTTTTTCATATAGACATAGGAAAAAACTTTAAAAAATCTTCTCCGAAACTACAAGGCACAGAGGTCTCATGTATTACATGTAGCATCAGCTTATGGTTCTCTACTAAGTTTGTTCAAATGGTGACCCTGGGGTCAAATTTGTCCCCGCCCCGGGGGTCACAGTTTTACATAGACTTATATAGGATTTCTTTTTAGCTCTACTGATCAGAGATCAGCAGAGCTTATGCCGTGGTGCGGCGTCCGTCCGTCCGTCCGTCCGTCCGTCTGTCTGTCCGTCTGTCCGTCTGTCCGTTAACTTTTATTTGTAGCGACTACTCCTCTGAAACTACTGGATAAAACTTTACAGAAATGTTGCCCATGAAGTCTAGTTGATCCTAGCAAAAATTCATGTTGATGTGAAATCCAAGATGGCCGCCAAAGCTAAAAATAGATTTTTTAAATTCAAGTTTGTAGCGACTACTTCTTGGAAACTATAAGTGATATTGATATGGGACTTTTTCTAAAATGATCAGCATGACATGATGTTGATCCTTGTCGAAAATCGTTTTGATTTGACGTTAAACATGGCTGCCAGCGGCCATCTTTGTTTACATAGAGTTATATAATGAAAACTTGTAGCGACTACTCCTCTGAAACTACTTGACGGATTTTCATGAAACTTCACAGGAATGTTGCTCTTGATGTCTAAATGATCCTAGCAAAATTTCAGGTCGGCCGGAAATTCAAGATGGCCGCCATGGCTAAAAATAAATTTTCAAAATACAAGTTTGTAGCGACTACTTCTTGAAAACTATAAGTGATATTGATATGGGACTTTTTCTAAAATGATCAGCATGACATGATGTTGGTCCTTATCAAAAATCGTTTTGATTCGACGTTAAACGTGGCTGCCAGCGGCCATCTTTGTTTACATAGAGTTATATAGTAAAAACTTGTAGCGACTACTCCTCTGAAACTACTTGACGGATTGTCATGAAACTTTACAGGAATGTTGCTCTTGATGTCCAATTGATCCTAGAAAAATTTCAGGTCGGCCGGAAATTCAAGATGGCCGTCACAGCTAAAAATAGATTTTTAAAAAATAAGTTTGTAGCGACTACTTCTTGAAAACTATAAGTGATATTGATATGGGACTTTTTCTAAAATGATCAGCATGACATGATGTAGATCCTTTTGGAAAATTATTTTGATTCGACGTTAAACATGGCTGCCAGTGGCCATCTTTGGTTACATAGAGTTATATAGTAAAAACTTGTAGCGACTACTTCTCTGAAACTACTTTGCGGATTGTCATGAAACCTCACAGGAATGTTGCTCTTGATGTCTAATTGATTCTAGAAAAATTTCAGGTCGGCCGGAAATTCAAGATGGCCGTCACAGCTAAAAATAGATTTGTAAAAAATAAGTTTGTAGAGACTACTTCTTGAAAACTATAAGTGATATTGATATGGGACTTTTTCTAAAATGATCAGCATGACATGATGTAGATCCTTGTGGAAAATTATTTTGATTCGACGTTAAACATGGCTGCCAGTGGCCATCTTTGGTTACATAGAGTTATATAGTAAAAACTTGTAGCGACTACTTCTCTGAAACTACTTGACGGATGCTCATGAAACTTCACAGGAATGTTGTTCTTGATGTCTAGTTGATCCTAGAAAAATTTCAGGTCGGCCGGAAATTCAAGATGGCCGCCACAGCTCAAAATAGATTTAAAATAAATAAGTTTGTAGCGACTACTTCTTCAAACCAATAAGAGATATTGATATGGGACTTTTTCTAAAATGATCAGTATGACATTATGTTGGTCCTTGTCGAAAATCGTTTTGATTTGACGTTAAACATGGCTGCCGGCCATTTTTGTTTACATAGAGTTATATAATGAAAACATGTAGCGACTACTTCTCTGAAACTACTTTACGGACTTTCATGAAACTTCACAGGAATGTTGCTCTTAATGTCTTATTGATCTTAGCAAAATTTCAGGTCGGCCGGAAATTCAAGATGGCCGCCACGGTTAAAAATAGATTTTCAAAAAACAAGTCTGTAGCGACTACTTCCTGAAATCAAAATCAATCAGTAGAGCTTCAAGGTCATTGACCTCTTGTTTAAATCTTCTTCTTGGAAACTGCAAGAGCCAGAGGTTTGATATTTTGCATTTACTATAAGCTTATGGTCCTTCACCAAGTTTGTTTAAATGATGACCCTGGGGTCACATTTGGCCCCGCCCCAAGGGTCACATGTTTTACATAGACATGTATAGGAAAAAACTTAAAAAATCTTCTCTGAAACTGCAAGAGCCAGAGGTTTAATATTTTGCATTTGCTATAAGCTTATAGTCCTCTACCAAGTTTGTTCAAATGGTGACCCAGGGGTCACATTTGGCCCCGCCTCGGGGGTCACAGATTTACATAGGGAAAAACTGAAAAAATCTTCTTCTCTGGAACCACATGGCACGGAGCTCTCATGTATTACATGTAGCATCAGCTTATGGTCCTCTACTTCGTTTGTTCAAATGGTGACCCTGGGGTCACATTTGGCCCCGCCCCAAGGGTCACATGTTTTACATAGACATGTATAGGGAAAAACTTAAAAAATCTTCTTCTCTGATACTGCAAGATATTTTGCATTTGCTATAAACTTATGGTCCTCTATCAAGTTTGTTCAAATGGTGACCCAGGGGTCACATTTGGCCCCGCCCCGGTGGTCACAGTTTTACATAGGCTTGTATAGGGTAAAACTGAAAAAAATCTTTTTCGCTGGAACCACATGGCACTGAGCTCTCATGTATTACATGTAGCATCAGCTTATGATCCTCTACTTAGTTTGTTTAAATGGTCAAATTTTTCCCCGCCCCTGGGGTCACAGTTTACATAGACTTATATAGGAAAAAAAAAATCTCCTCGGAAACTACAAGGGCCAGAGGTTCGATCTTTTGCATTTACTATAAGCTTATGGTCCTTTACCAAGTTTGTTGAAATGGTCACATTTGGCCCCGCCCCAAGGGTCATATGTTTTACATAGACATGTATAGGGAAAAGAGGTTTAATATTTTGCTTTTGCTATAAGCTCATGGTCCTCTACCAATTTTGTTCAAATGGTGACCCTGGGGTCACATTTGGCCCGCCTCGGGGGTCACAGTTTTACATAGGCTTGTATAGGGAAAAACTGAAAAAAACTTCTGAAACTGCAAGAGCCAGAGGTTTAATATTTTGCATTTGCTATAAGCATATGGTCCTCTACCAAGTTTGGTCAAATGATGACCCAGGTGTCAAACTTGGCCGTGCCCCGGGGGTCACAGTTTTATATAGACATATATATATAGGAAAAAAACAATCTTCTCTGAAACTGCAAGAGCCAGAGGTTTAATATCTTGCATTTACTATACTCTTATGGTCCTTTACCAAGTTCGTTCAAATGGTGACCCTGGGTTCACATTTGGCCCCGCCCCAGGGGTCACGTTTTACATGGACTTGTATAGCTCTCTGGCACCTTCATTTTGTATTTGATCTTTACCAAACTTTGTCAGTGTCTTAAACTGTCTATATCAGTGTATACACAACAGAGCCCACATTTCTTGAACAATCTTAACCAAACTTGCACAGATTGTATATGACCATAAGATTTCGAAGAAGTTCGATAATGTGCCAGTACTCGGATGATCGCTTTAGGGCCATCTTGGCCCTGGCCCTCTTGTATTGGTTCAAATTAACTCAGGTGAGCGATATAGGGCCATCATGGCCCTCTTGTTTTTTGTTTGTTTTTTTTAGCTCTATGTTGGACCAGTCGGACCAGTAACAGAGGAGTTATGGCTCTTGATTTAGTTAAAAATGCTATATTTTGCCTCGTTAATACGGTATGGCCTGCATTTTTCATCTGATCTTTACCAAACTACTTTACCAGATTCTTTAGTTATGGCCCTTGATTTTGTTAAAAAGCTGTTTTTTGCCCGAAACTTTCAAAAAACGTAAATGGCAGTCACTCGCTTCATTGATGCAGTAGAGCGTCCACAGGCCCTCTTGGAAAACTAGAAGTGATATGGACTTTTTCTAAAATGATAGCATAACTTGATGTTGGTCCTTGTTGTAAATTATTTTGATTTGGCATTAAACATGGCTGCCTATAATTTTGTAGCGACAGATTTTCATGAAACCACAGGAATGCTGATCTAGCTATAAAACCTATCAGTACAGCTTCAAGGTCATTGACCTCTTGTTTATCCTACTTTTAATTGTGCTATTTCTGGAGAGTACATTTGCCTTAATCGGTAGGCAGCAGCAGGTTACTGCTTTCGATTTTGGTTGTATCCTATATCGACATTGATCTACATATATGAAAGTTTATGAAACTGGAGGGGAAATTCGGAATGCTCATGGTCTGAAATTTTAAGCCTGGTTCATAACTTGATCCATAATTGATTTCAATTACATTACACGCATGTTCACCACCACGACTATCACTAAGAGCCAGGTCCCTACCTACATGTTCAAGGTCACATACTTCGAAGGTGCTAAAAATGTCATGTCTAGGCTATAACTATCGTTAGATTCTAATAATATACAAACCATTTCACAACCTGCCTAAGACTTGCCTACTGTCAAGGTCGCTCTTTAAAGGTTATTGCTATAATTTCATGGCTGTGCTATAGATCATCATGGGATTCCAATAACATTTTACACAAATGTCCACCATGAGAAAAAGCCCCCACTAACACCCGAAACAATATATTCGTTTTCAGCATGTTTAACTTCAAAACTAGAACTATCACCGAAGGTGATGAATATACCTGCTTTGAAAACTTATGAGTGACATACTGACGTCATTTAGAATTTTTCAAATTCATCACTGATATTCGGCAGGTGTCCTCCAGATTTTTCAGGATTTCATCTGTGGTGCGGTAATCCTAATACATTTAGGGATTCACAAACCTTTGGGGACCCCTTTAAAAGTACATAGAAATATAAAACACACATTTGAGGAAAGTTTGGTGCTTTGTCTGGTGTGTCTAGATTGGGTCCTAAAACCTATGCAAATCACCTGACCAGACTACTTTTCCCCCCCATAATTCCAAGCGCCAAACACTAGAGATGATGAGATGATACTAGTATCGATCGAGGGCGAGAATGCTGAAGTGAAAGATATATGAAGTTCATTATATTATACATAGTGATAAGAGGAAAAAGAACCATAATTCTGTAATAATTAGGCAATCAACAATGTGTGGTGTAGATCAGTTGTTATGCATATATGAAGTTTGGGAACAGTCCAAAATGAAATGGAAGTAATAAACACATGTTAAGGGACATTGTACAATATCAGAGTGGAAAATTCAGTCAAACAAAGGACCATAATTTTGTAATAATTAGGCAATCAACGATGTGTGATGTAGAGGGACATACAGTCATCAGTTGTTACGTGTATATGAAGTTTTGAAAACAACCCAATTCAAAAGTATTTGAGCAAGTAATAAAAATATTGCAGGATGGGGAGCGATGTTACGGACAGCATGATTTCTATGTAGCCCCCACCTCCCTTTGTGAAAGTGGGGGTTATAACTAAAACAATTTGCTGAAGTTTGATGCACACCGTTTTTAAATTACTTCTAAAAAATTCTGTTGAATGTTGGTACAATTTGCCTGATTGTAACGTTGACTTGCAACACCCCCACCAGATATGGAAGTGAATTGAATTGAATTGGGGTTTTAAGGCGCACCAACACATTACAGGTTATATGGCGCCTAACAGGCATGAACATACTAGGCTCATCTTCCATGTACATCGAGATAAAATATGGAAAATGGGCCTAGAACCTTCTCACCCTGAACTGCAGAGTTGCTGCAAATTCTATCGTAAAAACTCCATTTACGCTGGAGCCACGTTTATTGTTTTTCTGCCACTGCTCTTAGTGATGTGAGCGAGATGGCACCTGAAACAATGCAGGGGTCATGATGAAGACCTTTAATGAGCATGAACAAAAAATGACAAAAATGAATATGAATGGGGGGGGTCCTACCCCTCTGCATGTGACGGTGTGTTTGCAGTGGTTGTATTCTACCCCGGCAACCACACGGGGAAATATGAATTTACTAAATTCGGATACATATGATTATGCACAGAAGTGAATTCAAAACGGCAACACAGTTGCTTCAAGAACATCCCCATTTAAACAATGTTATTAATTTTTTTTTTATTTGAATGACCTAATAATAATTAGACAATCAACAATGTGTGATGTAGATCAGTTGTTATGCGTATATGAAGTTTGGGAACAATCCAAAATGAAATGTTTTAATATTAACAAGAAATATCACTAAGTGATAAATGCCCCTGAAATGTCCTTTGACCTCTAAGTATGACCTTGACCTTGGAGCCATGGACCTGGATTTGTGCACGACACCTCATTTGGTTGTGGTGAGCACTTGTGCCAAGTTATTTGAAAATCCGTCCAGGCATGCAAAAGTTATTGACAGGACACGATTTGACCTTTGACCTCTAAATTTGACCTTGGGGCCACAGACCTGGATTTTGTGCGCGACACATCGTCTTGGTGAGCACTTGTGCCAAGTTATTTTAAAATCCGTCCATGAATGCCAGAGTTAATGACCGGACTCAATTTGACTTTTGACCTCCAAGTGTGACCTTGACCTTGAAGACCTGGGTTTTGCGTGCGACACATCGTCTTGTTATGGTGATCACTTGATCCAAGTTATTTAAAAATCCCTGCAAGGGTTGTGACGTTACGGACACAAAATTGCATACCTGTTTTTCACCTATGAACTGCAAGTGTGACCTTGACCTTTGAGGTACGGACATGGGTTTTGCGCGCGACACATCGTCTTGTTATGGTGATCACTTGTGCCAAGTTATTTAAAAATTCCTGCAGGGGTTGTGAAGTTCGGTCCGGACATGAACTTCGGAATGAAGGACAGAATCCGGACGGACGGACAGAGCGATTACTATATGCCCCCGAAAAGTTTTTCATAAAAAGCTCTTGACTATAAAACATTGGAATTCAACTTAAATCTTAGTTTTGAAAATCTGTTGGTAAATAAATATTTGTAGCCAAAATCCATTTTTGATAGACCTCTCCTTGTTGCGAGGACAGCAGAAAATCTTTCAATTCTTGAATTATGCAACACATTAAGCAACACATTAAACTCAATTTTGGACAACAAATCTGAAAATAAATATTTCTAAATTTTGTTGTGGAGTAATAATCTGCATTGAAAATTACCCATTAAAAAACACTTCCGCATGGAAATATTTAATTCTCAAATCAATTTTAAAAAGCAACGTATTTATATTTACCACTATAAATGTCTGTTTCACTATAATAATTCATGTATATATACTATATGAATAGTGTCTTGAGTAAAAAAAAAAGAAGTGTCCCAAACTTTAATACCTGAACAGTGACAATAAAAGGCTGATATATATGATTATTTCTGAAAGACGGCGCAACTTAAATCTAAATGTTGTTGACATCGTCACCCCAACAGAATGCCTTTCTCTTGCCTGTTCTTTGAAAAGAATTGGAAACAAAATATATCACAAAACAAACCACATTCATTATGAGTTATATTTAATATATTTAGGCTATGCACCAAGTTCAATCTCATTAAAATCATACCCTGTATCACGCTACGATACTCTTCTCTACTAGGATCTGGTATTGAAAGAGACAAACATATTGCATTGACAAACATAATACACAAACCATTATTGAATATTTTCTGGAAAAAAAACAACACAGAAATTAATAGCAGTACAAAAAAAATTACCAGTTCGTCGGATTGAATTGACACGTGTGTCAGCGGTCGAGTACGCTATCAACAGCTAATCGGGCCACATGTACTAAGGCATACTATTTAGGCTATCCAATGTAAACATTTTGGTGGAATATATATTTTCAAACTTCACGACAGCGCCCATGATTTTCTTTGTATCTTTATGTAAAACATGCCATTTAGTGCATTTCTTTGAATTTATCATGCAATCACACACAAAGACTTCATCTTTATTCGGATATAGATCTGTTTTATGTAGATTTTGCGTTTGTTCAGTTCACTCCAATGTCAACTGAAGTGCGTATGAAACGCGCGATTTCATTGGTTGAATTTAGTCGATATTCTCATGAATACTGATTAGATGAAAGGTTGATCTGACGTGACCTCAAAGGTAATGTGGTCAGATCCAATAGCGGAGAGTATCAAAGTGTAATTAGGATATGATTTTAATGAGATTGCACCAAGTTTGAACACATACTTATTAATTTACCAATATTTTTAAATTTTCAACTACATACATGATTAATAATGAAAGAACACCCCTCAGTGTTAATGGTCAGTAGTGAGATGAAAGAACACCCCTCATGAAAGAATACCCCTCAGTGTTAATGGTCAGTAGTGAGATGAAAGAACACCCCTCAGTGTTAATGGTCAGTAGTGAGATGAAAGAACACCCCTCAGTGTTAATGGTCAGTAGTGAGATGAAAGAACACCCCTCATGAAAGAATACCCCTCAGTGTTAATGGTCAGTAGTGAGATGAAAGAACACCCCTCATGAAAGAATACCCCTCATTGTTATTGGTCAGTAGTGAGATGAAAGAACACCCCTCAGTGTTAATGGTCAGTAGTGAGATGAAAGAACACCCCTCAGTGTTAATGGTCAGTAGTGAGATGAAAGAACACCCCTCATGAAAGAATATCCCTCAGTATTAATGGTCAGTAGTGAGATGAAAGAACACCCCTAATGAAAGAATACCCCTCAGTGTTAATGGTCAGTAGTGAGATGAAAGAACACCCCTCATGAAAGAACACCCCTCAGTGTTAATGGTCAGTAGTGAGATGAAAGAATACCCCTCAGTGTTAATGGTCAGTAGTGAGATGAAAGAACACCCCTCAGTGTTAATGGTCAGTAGTGAGATGAAAGAACACCCCTCAGTGTTAATGATCAGTAGTGAGATGAAACAACACCCCTCATGAAAGAATACCCCTCGGTGTTAATGGTCAGTAGTGAGATGAAAGAACACCCCTCAGTGTTAATGGTCAGTAGTGAGATGAAACAACACCCCTCATGAAAGAACACCCCTCAGTGTTAATGGTCAGTAGTGAGATGAAAGAACACCCCTCAGTGTTAATGATCAGTAGTGAGATGAAACAACACCCCTCATGAAAGAATACCCCTCGGTGTTAATGGTCAGTAGTAAAATGAAAGAACACCCTCAGTGGTAATGGTCAGCAGTGAGATGAAAGAACACCCCTCAGTGTTAATGATCAGTAGTGAGATGAAACAACACCCCTCATGAAAGAACACCCCTCGGTGTTAATGGTCAGTAGTAAAATGAAAGAACACCCCTCAGTGGTAATGGTCAGTAGTGAGATGAAAGAACACCCCTCAATGTTAATGGTCAGTAGTGAGATGAAAGAATACCCCTCAGTGTTAATGGTCAGTAGTGAGATGAAAGAACACCCCTCATGAAAGAATACCCCTCAGTGTTAATGGTCAGTAGTGAGATGAAAGAACACCCCTCAGTATTAATGGTCAGTAGAGAGATGAAAGAATACCCCTCAGTGTTAATGGTCAGTAGTGAGATGAAAGAATACCCCTCAGTGTTAATGGTCAGTAGTTAGATGAAAGAACACCCCTCATTGTTAATGGTCAGTAGTGAGATGAAAGAATACCCCTCAGTGTTAATGGTCAGTAGTGAGATGAAAGAACACCCCTCATGAAAGAATACCCCTCAGTGTTAATGGTCAGTAGTGAGATGAAAGAACACCCCTCAGTGTTAATGGTCAGTAGTGAGATGAAACAACACCCCTCACGAAAGAATACCCCTCGGTGTTAATGGTCAGTAGTGAGATGAAAGAACACCCCTCAATGTTAATGGTCAGTAGTGAGATGAAAGAACACCCCTCAATGTTAATGGTCAGTAGTGAGATGAAACAACACCCCTCATGAAAGAATACCCCTCGGTGTTAATGGTCAGTAGTGAGATGAAAGAACACCCCTCAATGTTAATGGTCAGTAGTGAGATGAAACAACACCCCTCATGAAAGAATACCCCTCAGTGTTAATGGTCAGTAGTGAGATGAAAGAACACTCCTCATGAAAGAATACCCCTCAGTGTTAATGGTCAGTAGTAAAATGAAAGAACACCCCTCAGTGGTAATGGTCAGTAGTGAGATAAAAGAACATCCCTCCATGTTAATGGTCAGTAGTGAGATGAAAGAACACCCCTCAATGTTAATGGTCAGTAGTGAGATGAAACAACACCCCTCATGAAAGAATACCCCTCAGTGTTAATGGTCAGTAGTGAGATGAAAGAACACCCCTCATGAAAGAACACCCCTCAGTGTTAATGGTCAGTAGTGAGATGAAAGAACACCCCTCATGAAAGAATACCCCTCATGAAAGAACACCCCTCATGAAAGAACACCCCTCAGTGTTAATGGTCAGTAGTGAGATGAAAGAACACCCCTCAGTGTTAATGGTCAGGAGAGAGATGAAAGAACACCCCTCATGAAAGAATACCCCTCATGAAAGAACACCCCTCATGAAAGAACACCCCTCAGTGTTAATGGTCAGTAGTGAGATGAAAGAACACACCTCAGTGTTAATGGTCAGGAGAGAGATGAAAGAACACCCCTCATGAAAGAATACCACTCAGTGTTAATGGTCAGTAGTGAGATGAAAGAACACCCCTCATTGTTAATGGTCAGTAGTGAGATGAAAGAATACCCCTCAGTGTTAATGGTCAGTAGTGAGATGAAAGAACACCCCTCAGTGTTAATGGTCAGTAGTGAGATGAAACAACACCCCTCATGAAAGGATAGCCCTCGGTGTTAATGGTCAGTAGTAAAATGAAAGAACACCCCTCAGTGGTAATGGTCAGTCGTGAGATAAAATAACACCCCTCAGTGTTAATGGTCAGTAGTGAGATGAAAGAACACCCCTCAATGTTAATGGTCAGTAGTGAGATGAAAGAACACCCCTCAATGTTAATGGTCAGTAGTGAGATAAAACAACACCCCTCATGAAAGAATACCCCTCGGTGTTAATGGTCAGTAGTGAGATGAAAGAACACCCCTCAATGTTAATGGTCAGTAGTGAGATGAAACAACACCCCTCATGAAAGAATACCCCTCAGTGTTAATGGTCAGTAGTGAGATGAAAGAACACTCCTCATGAAAGAATACCCCTCAGTGTTAATGGTCAGTAGTAAAATGAAAGAACACCCCTCAGTGGTAATGGTCAGTAGTGAGATAAAAGAACATCCCTCCATGTTAATGGTCAGTAGTGAGATGAAAGAACACCCCTCAATGTTAATGGTCAGTAGTGAGATGAAACAACACCCCTCATGAAAGAATACCCCTCAGTGTTAATGGTCAGTAGTGAGATGAAAGAACACCCCTCATGAAAGAACACCCCTCATGAAAGAACACCCCTCAGTGTTAATGGTCAGTAGTGAGATGAAAGAACACCCCTCATGAAAGAATACCCCTCATGAAAGAACACCCCTCATGAAAGAACACCCCTCAGTGTTAATGGTCAGTAGTGAGATGAAAGAACACCCCTCAGTGTTAATGGTCAGGAGAGAGATGAAAGAACACCCCTCATGAAAGAATACCCCTCATGAAAGAACACCCCTCATGAAAGAACACCCCTCAGTGTTAATGGTCAGTAGTGAGATGAAAGAACACACCTCAGTGTTAATGGTCAGGAGAGAGATGAAAGAACACCCCTCATGAAAGAATACCACTCAGTGTTAATGGTCAGTAGTGAGATGAAAGAACACCCCTCATTGTTAATGGTCAGTAGTGAGATGAAAGAATACCCCTCAGTGTTAATGGTCAGTAGTGAGATGAAAGAACACCCCTCAGTGTTAATGGTCAGTAGTGAGATGAAACAACACCACTCATGAAAGGATAGCCCTCGGTGTTAATGGTCAGTAGTAAAATGAAAGAACACCCCTCAGTGGTAATGGTCAGTCGTGAGATAAAATAACACCCCTCAGTGTTAATGGTCAGTAGTGAGATGAAAGAACACCCCTCAATGTTAATGGTCAGTAGTGAGATGAAAGAACACCCCTCATGAAAGAATACCCCTCATGAAAGAACACCCCTCATGAAAGAACACCCCTCAGTGTTAATGGTCAGTAGTGAGATGAAAGAACACCCCTCAGTGTTAATGGTCAGGAGAGAGATGAAAGAACACCCCTCATGAAAGAATACCCCTAAGTGTTAATGGTCAGTAGTGAGATGAAAGAACACCCCTCATGAAAGAATACCCCTCATGAAAGAACACCCCTCATGAAAGAACACCCCTCAGTGTTAATGGTCAGTAGTGAGATGAAAGAACACCCCTCAGTGTTAATGGTCAGGAGAGAGATGAAAGAACACCCCTCATGAAAGAATACCCCTCAGTGTTAATGGTCAGTAGTGAGATGAAAGAACACCCCTCATTGTTAATGGTCAGTAGTGAGATGAAAGAATACCCCTCAGTGTTAATGGTCAGTAGTGAGATGAAAGAATACCCCTCGGTGTTAATGGTCAGTAGTGAGATGAAAGAACACCCCTCAGTGTTAATGGTCAGTAGTGAGATGAAAGAACACCCCTCAGTGTTAATGGTCAGTAGTGAGATGAAAGAATACCCCTCAGTGTTAATGGTCAGTAGTGAGATGAAAGAATACCCCTCGGTGTTAATGGTCAGTAGTGAGATGAAAGAACACCCCTCGGTGTTAATGGTCAGTAGTGAGATGAAAGAACACCCCTCAGTGTAAATGGTCAGTAGTGAGATGAAACAACACCCCTCACGAAAGAATACCCCTCGGTGTTAATGGTCAGTAGTGAGATGAAAGAACACCCCTCAATGTTAATGGTCAGTAGTGAGATGAAAGAACACCCCTCAATGTTAATGGTCAGTAGTGAGATGAAACAACACCCCTCATGAAAGAATACCCCTCGGTGTTAATGGTCAGTAGTGAGATGAAAGAACACCCCTCAGTGTTAATGGTCAGTAGTGAGATGAAACAACACCCCTCACGAAAGAATACCCCTCGGTGTTAATGGTCAGTAGTGAGATGAAAGAACACCCCTCAATGTTAATGGTCAGTAGTGAGATGAAAGAACACCCCTCAATGTTAATGGTCAGTAGTGAGATGAAACAACACCCCTCATGAAAGAATACCCCTCGGTGTTAATGGTCAGTAGTGAGATGAAAGAACACCCCTCAATGTTAATGGTCAGTAGTGAGATGAAACAACACCCCTCATGAAAGAATACCCCTCAGTGTTAATGGTCAGTAGTGAGATGAAAGAACACTCCTCATGAAAGAATACCCCTCAGTGTTAATGGTCAGTAGTAAAATGAAAGAACACCCCTCAGTGGTAATGGTCAGTAGTGAGATAAAAGAACATCCCTCCATGTTAATGGTCAGTAGTGAGATGAAAGAACACCCCTCAATGTTAATGGTCAGTAGTGAGATGAAACAACACCCCTCATGAAAGAATACCCCTCAGTGTTAATGGTCAGTAGTGAGATGAAAGAACACCCCTCATGAAAGAACACCCCTCAGTGTTAATGGTCAGTAGTGAGATGAAAGAACACCCCTCATGAAAGAATACCCCTCATGAAAGAACACCCCTCATGAAAGAACACCCCTCAGTGTTAATGGTCAGTAGTGAGATGAAAGAACACCCCTCAGTGTTAATGGTCAGGAGAGAGATGAAAGAACACCCCTCATGAAAGAATACCCCTCATGAAAGAACACCCCTCATGAAAGAACACCCCTCAGTGTTAATGGTCAGTAGTGAGATGAAAGAACACACCTCAGTGTTAATGGTCAGGAGAGAGATGAAAGAACACCCCTCATGAAAGAATACCACTCAGTGTTAATGGTCAGTAGTGAGATGAAAGAACACCCCTCATTGTTAATGGTCAGTAGTGAGATGAAAGAATACCCCTCAGTGTTAATGGTCAGTAGTGAGATGAAAGAACACCCCTCAGTGTTAATGGTCAGTAGTGAGATGAAACAACACCCCTCATGAAAGGATAGCCCTCGGTGTTAATGGTCAGTAGTAAAATGAAAGAACACCCCTCAGTGGTAATGGTCAGTCGTGAGATAAAATAACACCCCTCAGTGTTAATGGTCAGTAGTGAGATGAAAGAACACCCCTCAATGTTAATGGTCAGTAGTGAGATGAAAGAACACCCCTCAATGTTAATGGTCAGTAGTGAGATAAAACAACACCCCTCATGAAAGAATACCCCTCGGTGTTAATGGTCAGTAGTGAGATGAAAGAACACCCCTCAATGTTAATGGTCAGTAGTGAGATGAAACAACACCCCTCATGAAAGAATACCCCTCAGTGTTAATGGTCAGTAGTGAGATGAAAGAACACTCCTCATGAAAGAATACCCCTCAGTGTTAATGGTCAGTAGTAAAATGAAAGAACACCCCTCAGTGGTAATGGTCAGTAGTGAGATAAAAGAACATCCCTCCATGTTAATGGTCAGTAGTGAGATGAAAGAACACCCCTCAATGTTAATGGTCAGTAGTGAGATGAAACAACACCCCTCATGAAAGAATACCCCTCAGTGTTAATGGTCAGTAGTGAGATGAAAGAACACCCCTCATGAAAGAACACCCCTCATGAAAGAACACCCCTCAGTGTTAATGGTCAGTAGTGAGATGAAAGAACACCCCTCATGAAAGAATACCCCTCATGAAAGAACACCCCTCATGAAAGAACACCCCTCAGTGTTAATGGTCAGTAGTGAGATGAAAGAACACCCCTCAGTGTTAATGGTCAGGAGAGAGATGAAAGAACACCCCTCATGAAAGAATACCCCTCATGAAAGAACACCCCTCATGAAAGAACACCCCTCAGTGTTAATGGTCAGTAGTGAGATGAAAGAACACACCTCAGTGTTAATGGTCAGGAGAGAGATGAAAGAACACCCCTCATGAAAGAATACCACTCAGTGTTAATGGTCAGTAGTGAGATGAAAGAACACCCCTCATTGTTAATGGTCAGTAGTGAGATGAAAGAATACCCCTCAGTGTTAATGGTCAGTAGTGAGATGAAAGAACACCCCTCAGTGTTAATGGTCAGTAGTGAGATGAAACAACACCACTCATGAAAGGATAGCCCTCGGTGTTAATGGTCAGTAGTAAAATGAAAGAACACCCCTCAGTGGTAATGGTCAGTCGTGAGATAAAATAACACCCCTCAGTGTTAATGGTCAGTAGTGAGATGAAAGAACACCCCTCAATGTTAATGGTCAGTAGTGAGATGAAAGAACACCCCTCATGAAAGAATACCCCTCATGAAAGAACACCCCTCATGAAAGAACACCCCTCAGTGTTAATGGTCAGTAGTGAGATGAAAGAACACCCCTCAGTGTTAATGGTCAGGAGAGAGATGAAAGAACACCCCTCATGAAAGAATACCCCTAAGTGTTAATGGTCAGTAGTGAGATGAAAGAACACCCCTCATGAAAGAATACCCCTCATGAAAGAACACCCCTCATGAAAGAACACCCCTCAGTGTTAATGGTCAGTAGTGAGATGAAAGAACACCCCTCAGTGTTAATGGTCAGGAGAGAGATGAAAGAACACCCCTCATGAAAGAATACCCCTCAGTGTTAATGGTCAGTAGTGAGATGAAAGAACACCCCTCATTGTTAATGGTCAGTAGTGAGATGAAAGAATACCCCTCAGTGTTAATGGTCAGTAGTGAGATGAAAGAATACCCCTCGGTGTTAATGGTCAGTAGTGAGATGAAAGAACACCCCTCAGTGTTAATGGTCAGTAGTGAGATGAAAGAACACCCCTCAGTGTTAATGGTCAGTAGTGAGATGAAAGAATACCCCTCAGTGTTAATGGTCAGTAGTGAGATGAAAGAATACCCCTCGGTGTTAATGGTCAGTAGTGAGATGAAAGAACACCCCTCGGTGTTAATGGTCAGTAGTGAGATGAAAGAACACCCCTCAGTGTTAATGGTCAGTAGTGAGATGAAAGAACACCCCTTAGTGTTAATGGTCAGTAGTGAGATGAAAGAACACCCCTCATAAAAGAACACCCCTCAGTGTTAATGGTCAGTAGTGAGATGAAAGAACACCCCTCATGAAAGAACACCCCTCAGTGTTAACGATCAGTAGCGAGAACATCGTTATGCTGATGAAGTCCCAAGCATTTGAACAAAAGTTTCGGGTAACCTCTCTCATTATTATTTGTGTAAGCAGTTGAACGGTTAAACATACAGATAAACTATAAATTAAACAAATTAAACACAATACTCAATACTGTTGTTAAATCTATATTTGATCCACTAAGTAATCTCATACAAGTATAAAATGCTATAAATGTCCATAAATGTGAAATTACACAAAATAAGCAGCAAGTTGTGACATTTTATCTTTTGGTTTGCCCCGCCCCCTTCCTCTGCCACGCCCCCTTCCCCTGCCCCTCCCTCCTCGCCCTCTAGAACCAGCAGATCTGTGACGCGCGACAGCATGATGTTTTTCTACAAGGTTCTTGAGAATGGGGTCACAGAAGGTACATCCTGTGTGCTCTGTATTGCCGTCCTCCAATGGCGTCTTGTCCTGTAATCAAGAAACATCGACGGGTAAAATCATTAAACGTAATCAGATTCATTGCTTTTTGTCTTGCAAACAAATGATGTCTGCCGTTTGAGGATTACTAATACAAGTTAAACATGCCAGACTGTTTGGACATTTTTAGTTAAGGACTGGGATGATGCAAAAAAAATCATGTATTTATCCTCATCAAATTTTAATCTACAATTTCTGATACCATATGGTATCAAAATAATCTGGCATATTTCACGTTACAATCTCATTTCAAATGTCAAGTTTCAAATGAAAGAGCAACCATGACCGTTTTAAGGGTGCCCTCTGGTGAATATCAGAACAGATAGAATTTTTTATTTCCCTGTTTTTTATGAAGACTTACATATTACTAGTTAGTTTCTGGAAAAATAATGATGGGTCGGTGATTTAACTTTTTCGCAAAATTAATCTTTAGTAATACACTCTCACAGTGCGGTTTTAAATTCTGAATCAGCTGCAAATTGTGTATGGCAACTTACATGTGTGTAGTGTGGTTTGCAGAACAGGTATCGATTTTCCGTCTTTTTTAATGTAATAGATCATACTTTAGGACGAAAAATTAAGGGTTGGGGTATTTTTATCACCATCTGAAAAATTAGTACATCACTTGTCATTACCCCACCCAGTTTACTATAAATTGCATTTTTAAATTTGTGATCCATACATTTTTCATGATAAAGGAACAGATAACTTTTTGAGATATTTTGTCTACAATATATACAAGACCTGAGTATCAGAATGAAAAAATAAAAATTGGGGGTCGGTGTGCATATAAGAAAGATATTCAATAAAAACTGAGAAAAAAATGTGCTTTTTTAGATTTCGACGAGCTCTGACATATAACGGCATAGGTCTGTAACAAATAATAGGAAAATACTTTTTATTCCTGTCTCTGTATATGCTAACACATGTCTTTGTAATAAAGTTTAAATTAAGTGAATATCTTAAATGGTTTTTGAGAAATACCATCTTTTGTACCCCTACCCCCCATTTTGGCTTATGTTAAAAATTGTCAATTTTGGGCACAACATGTGAGGTCAAAAAAAAAATCTAATTTTTTTTTATATTTTTTGCACTAAAATATCCCTATTGGGCATAAGTTTGTTACTGTATAATTATTTTTTCCAGTTTTATTATAATTTTTGAAATATAACAAATGTAAATTTCCGGAAGTGCAAAAATCCATAACCTCAGCAGAGGGCACCCTTAATACATCACTATTTTCCTTTAAAACCTACAATATATAAAAAACTGCATTAATGATGCTAATTGGCTATTTAATCATCTATTACTTGGGAAGATCAATCGACTGTATTATAAGAATCTTTCATGGGTTTCCGGTGAAGATCAGGAATTCCAACATGAGGTTCCGATTAAAACAATTATATTGAGGGTTGGAATTTCCATATCTGAAACACCCATGATTGATTCTTTTTTTGCATATCATTTCTATTCTGTGCATTGAAGTTGCCAACTACTAACGTTTTGCATGTTTATTTACACAATGACGTCATGCAACTGTCATTGTTAATATCAGCGAGTGATTTTTATCTTCCCTCATTGATTGTGTAAGATCAAGCTTTCCATCACCCATGTAAAACGCGGATAATAATATCCAGTATGCAAGAAAAAATCACTTTTGCATGGGCTATTTTATGACCTGTTATTGCTTATGTTTTACAAATCTTAGATTTTAATAGGGCTATTCTATTAAACATACATGGGACTCCAGGAAAGCATTTTTGAAATTTAACACCCACACATAGTTGCAAAATTTATTTGAAGAACTAAATTTCTGAAAATAAGGTTCACCCATAGAAGTTTATTAAATTGCCTTCATGAGGTTCCGGCAAGTTTTAATTTAATAGCTGTATACAATGCACCATGTCTGCATACCTTACTGAAGTCGACTTCTAGAAGATTGGAGCCACAATCCTCGCACGCATCCTCCGATACACTCACTTTGTGGGCATTCTCAAAGAAGTAGATGACAACATTGCACCTGAAACACAGCAAACAAATGGAATATGCATGGTGATATGACCTACTGACCTCAAAAGCAGTACTGTTCCTCCTGTTGCCAAGGCAATGCACCTACGAAGTTTCATTAACTTTGGGAGTTATCATGTTGAATGCTACCAATAGAGTATTTGTTAAGTATGTATTTGTTAAGTATAAGACAATAGCATTCTTATTCTAACTTTTAATAATTGTTTCCATGGACACTAATGCCGCCACTGACATTAACGGTTGCACACAATTTACAGTGTTTATCTTTCTGAAGCATTTCAAAAAGAAAGCAATATATTTCTTCATTCTGTATAAAATATTGCATAAATCAGCAAGTTTGGTTTTATAGCGCCATATTCCATTAAAAGATACCTGGGACCTCAGGAAGGAAATTCAATAAACTTCTATGAGTAAACCATATTTTCCAGAACTTGGCTTTTTAAACTCAATTTTGCATCTAAGGGTGGGATTTCAATTTCAATTTCAAAAGTGCCTTTCTTGGGGCCCCATGTTTGTTTTAATGGAATAGCCTTGATCATATTGTACAGTAAATGGTAGGTATATGAATAAAACGACGGCTGTCGGAGAACAGCGCAGCTGGACTATTAGATTTTTCAGAGAATAATAAATAATATAGCCAGTATATACCATCAGAAAACAAGGTTAAAACGATGAGTGGAGGGGGGGGGGGGGGGGGGGGGGGTAGACAAGGTTAAAACAATGAAGGGGGGGGGGGGGGGCAGGGCGGGTATAAAAACTAGGGCCAATATAAAATTATTGTTAATAAACAATATTGTAATAAACTATGGCCAGTAGAGCTAAAAAAACAAACAACAACATTTGGAACACAAAACATTCAGGTCATGGTGATGACGGGGTGGGGGATAGTTAGGGGATGGGTATGTGGGGGTAACATAGCTATATCTGTAAGAATTAACCAAAACAACACAGAAATATGTTAAAAACACGGAGTTGGGGGTGGAAGAAGGGTGTCCATGCCCCAATATGGGTGAAGTATGAATAAGATGCATAATGCTATATAAGAAATCCCAAATCAAAATAATAGATATATACAAAAGCTTACATGCAAACCTAGATCTGCCTATATTGCACATTTTATGGGCCATCACAATTTGGGATCCATGGGAGCCCAGAATTTGCAGAAGACAAAATTAGTTACGCAACCCTTTACAACATACAATAAGGAAACCAATTTCCAAATTTAGTTGAGCTAGAAATGTAAGAGATATAGACCTGTAAACACAGCTTACACACAAAATTTGATGTGAAATAGACACATCTTTTCAGAATTTGGGTTCCATGGGAGCCCAGGGGTTACAGGAACCAAAATTATTTAAGCAGCCCTTAAGATAATGCTATAAGGAAGCTCATGGCCAAATTGGTTGTGCTAGGATAAGAAATGTAAGAGATATAGACTTGTTTACACAGCTTACACCCAAAATTGGATGTGAAATGGGACACATTTTATGGGCCATTAGAATTTTGGTTCCATGGGAGCCCATGGGTTTTAGGAACCAAAATTGCTTATGCAGTCCTTAAAATAATGCTAGAAGGAAGCCCATGGTCAAATTTGGTTGTGCTAGGATAAGAAATGTAACAGACATAGTCTTGTAAACGTAGCTTACACGCAAACCTTGATGCGGGATGCCGACGTGATTACATAAGCTCTCTTATTCTTCGAAAAGTCAAGCTAATGATTACTACAAACTTTTATACACACTGTATGTGCTTGCATGACTTCAATAGTCCTTATTCAATGATCCGTTTGTAGAAAACCTACTTGTTACAGGCCATTCTCCACTTGGGGCCCGATGTTGTGTCGAGAACGAGAACACCGTTCTCGCATTCCACGCACTCGGACACGCCATTACGGGCTATAGAGTGTTGACACGTGGGGTGGGTACACTCCACACATCCCATTCCCTTCTTCATGTCCTTGAATGGCGGGTTGTTGAAACAGTATGGACATAGTGGGTATGTCTATAGTAATAAAGGTATACATTTTTATTTTTGAAACAATTTAACACTACAAACAAGTTATTCTTATGAGAATTTTATAATTCCTAAATATGGCCAGTTTTAAAAACACGGGACTTTTTTGGACCAAACTTGACAGCACAGTGGTTGGCGATCATTAATAAAGAAAAACTGCCCAAATCTCTTCAGTCGTGGCGTTTCCATAATTTATATTGATGGTAGTGATATTGGATGTTGCACTAACCTTATTTTAACAACTGATCTATTCAATGGATAAACCATGCGAAGCTTGGTCAAAATTGACAAAGCTGTTACTGAGGAAATGTCATTTAAGCAAAAGTTAACGATTACGGACGGACGATGGAATAAGAGTGATCCCAATAAATTATTGCTGATACTTTATCTTCGATGAGCTACAAAGCCTCAATATTAAAATTAACAAGATATCACGTACAGAGCATATTTGTTTTTGATATTTACCTTTCCTCTAGCACCAGTAGTCCACAGAACCAACTCGAAGTCATCGAGGGGACACTTAATTTCCTTGTATAGTTTGATGTTACCATTCTGAGGGAGGCTGTATGTCTCGTCACACGATGAACAATGGAGGCGACTAGGTTTGGCTTGTACATACTTCATGAAGCGACGGCACTTACCACATCTACCACAGATGTAAGAATAAATATATTTATCAATTAAATTTAAAATTGTGCGGATTAACTTTCACGTAATAAAACGTGCAAGCCCTTCTAAGTTTAATATACTACAAAGTACCGTAGTATTGAGAAGTCAAGTAACGTCCCCACATCATGTCAGGCACACCATAAAGAAAACATAAACAGCGAAACACATAAGCAGCTCCCATCAAACGTTGCAATCCTTAAATGCAGATTTTACTCTTGCAGCAGATTTTAGCGATTTTCATTTTGATCTTGACTAACAGACTTGTTAACAAAAATGTACTGACATGCTACTGTCTCTACATAAAACTAGAACTACCACTGAAGGTGATGAATACCCCCTCTTTTTGATCAGTTGTTATGTGTATATGAAGTTTGGGAACAACCCTTTCAAAACTGTTTGAAGAAAGCAAGTAATATATAAAAACGATGGAACAAAAACGTGCTGCACGACTCGACAGGACACAACGGGACGTTACGGACAGCGCAATTTCTATATAGCCCAAACATCACTTTGTGAAAGCGGGGTATAAAGATTGTACGACAGGAAACCAGTCTTGAATGGTTTTATTCATGGCAGTACACTACAGGTTTCCATTTCTATATTTGGCCAACTCACCTAGACAGAGGTTTGCCAGTTGAAGCAAGAGGCGAGAATGACACCTCAAACAGTTCATCCATGCCTGCGATATTCTGTACGAAGTACTTGAACTTCAGGTGGAAGATGTTGATACCATGTGGGAGGACAGCACTGTAGTCGGCCTTCCCCGCGGCAATCAGGTTCAACTGCTGCTCCACGGCAGATCGCATCGTTGGCAATACCAGGTCAGGGTCAATCTGTCAAAGGATCGAGAAATATGAAGAAGTTGTCTTTACAGTCTATGGTTCAAACTTTCCAGTTTCTCATATTTGGAGTATTACAAAGAGTAAATTCGATTCAACATTTGCATCGATACAAATATAGTCTTACAAACAAATAAATTTGCAGCGATACATTTATAGTTTCCCTTTCATTTTCAGAGTATTACAAAGAAGCATGTAATAAGCAATTTGCAGCAATACAAAACATATACTTTTCCTTTTAGCCTGAGTAATACAGTGAAGTAGGTCAGTTTAAGTCAAAGCTGACATGTTCTTTTTAATTTTGAAATATATAAAGATATTTAAAACTTTGCTGTTGATTTTGCACACAAAAAATCCCAATTCAATTTTACAACTATGTATAATTGAGCTATTTAAATACCTTCTGGTATCCATGGACTAGAACAATACCAAGGGTGGTTGGTTTCAACTTTCTGCCAGTCTGAATGGTCACGTAGTTTCTCTCGCAGATGTTATTGATGTGGACTGGTATACTGGCGTCGGTACCTATACCATGCTTCTCCATGAGAGTGATCAACTCAGACTCTGTCAAGTAATCTGGTGGACTGGTCATCTTCTCCAACATCTTCACCTGTAACAAACATGAATTTATATCGTCTCTAAACATTATGTATTCTGTCTGCATTAAATGTCTACATTTCAGCCCATTAGAGGGACATTCAATTAAAAAATCTGTAGGTGTAGAATTTATAGTTGCTGTCGGCAACCAACCAAGCTTTTTTCTTCTTTATTCACATTATAAAATTTGACTTAAATACTCTCACATGCTTGAAAATATAACATGTCTACAGATTCCTCTCATTTATTTACCATAACGGATGGTGGATGGCCAAACGCAGATGCACAAAGTGATCCCTATGTTTCCCTTATTCTTCAAAAAGGCGACAGTCATGTTCAAATATAATACAGACATATCGAAAAGAAATACTAACATGCTTGGTGCCATAACCTTCACCGTTAGAGAATACACATACATTATAAAAAAAAGAAGTTCCTTACATCATTTACAGGACATAGCTGTTCCCTGCGGAAATCTGGTGCTTTCTCGTCACTTGTCAGAGCCTGCCATGGCATCACACCAGTGAAGCCGGCATCTAACAGCAGCTTTCCGGTGTAGGTGAACTTCTCGCCGGCAAGCTCGAAGTACACCGTGGTCTGCAGGTACTTGCAGTCAGGACTCAACTGTTCAGTTGGACAAGATTCTTATGTAATATTCAGAAGTTGTACAATGTAAAATATCTGGACTTGACAGTTGGTATGAAACTGTACTATTAAAGTTTTGTTTCAGGAACATGTTTATGTTTATTTAAATCGAAATCAATACACAACAATAGATATTTACAATTCACACATTGCAGTATCTGTGAAAAGCAAGAATAAGATTTTATTTGATGACGTAGAAAACTTTGAACAGCTAAATTAATCCACAGGTAAATGTTTTTATCAATTACCAGGCAATAGTTGTGCAGCTATACAATACAGATTTACCACATTTCCCCGTGCAGTCACGCAGTGGTAAAAGTAGTATAATAATACTTATTTTTACATACAACTTAGTAGCGGTTTCAAATATATGTTTCTCTCCGTGACTATCACGAAATGTTCATATGATGTTTAAGAGTTAAATTGGTTAATTGATAATACTACAAAAAGGGTGGCCATTCATCTTTGACACAACTTGTACAATGTAAAATATAAACATTATTTTATAAAATTTTACTTCAGCGAGGATGCATTGTAATAATTATTTACAAATTTGAAAGCATGCATGGGCCATAAAGAAGCTGGGAATATATAAATGCTTGTAAACCCTGTTTATATGTTTAATACACACTTAAAGATATGTATACGAACCGTCCCAATGAAGTGTCTTGTTATGTAATCATACAGCCTGAAAGCATCGTGGCCCAGCTCACTCTCCGTGGCCGACTTCATGGGTGTTATAGGTGGATGGTCCCCAGCATCTGTACCTTTCCTTTTGGGTGAGGGAAAATATCATTTTGTAATTTTATTTTTTTGGTAAAGTTTCTGTCCTAAGTTTACAAATTCTAATAGATAATGTGTACACAATAAAGCCGAAATCATTTCTAATTTCAACATTTCCTTAAACATGTCTGAATGAATAATAGACAAGAAATCCGTGGGATGGTAAAGATCAGATAAAAAATGAAGTAACTACAGATTTGACAAAGGAAAATACAATATAGCATTTTTTAACAAATCAAGGGCCATAACCTGTCGTTACTAACTAGATCTAGCTGGTTTTCAAACTTGTGCAAAATTTCATTGATATACCATGCTTTGCACAGCTAGACATCATACTGAGGCTTCCTGCCAAATTTTGTAGAAATCCAACAAGATGTTTAGGAGGAGTAACGCCGACAAGAAAATTAAAGTAAAAATGTCAAAGTGCCATAACTCCGTCATAAATCAGCAAACTGGAACAAAAGCGTGAAATGCATAACTAGACATCTTACCGATGCTTCATGCCAAGTTTCGTCGAAATCCAACTAGGCGTTTAGGAGGAGTAGCGCTGACAAGAAATTTAAAAAATAAATGTAAAAACTCCATCAAAAATCAACGAACCGGAAAAAATGCAATAGGCACAGCAATGCTTCCTGCTAACATGGCGTTAACACCAAAAAAAATAATTTAAAACACTAATATAATGAAATAAGAAAATAAAAACAAAAAGAACAAAAAAAAAAAAAAAGGAACAAAAAAAAGTTAAATAAATAAATAAATAAATAAATAAATAAATAAATAAATAAATAAAAAATAAAGAAATAAAAAAAACAAATGTATCAAAAAAATATATCTATTGAAAAAAATAAATAAATAAAATCAATATATACTAACAATAAAAAAAAAGAGGCAAAACATCTGGTAAAGTTTGGTAAAGATCAGATGAAAAATGAAAGCCCTATCGTATTAACGAGGCAAAATATAGCATTTTTAACTAAATCAAGGGCCATAACTCCGCTGTTATTGGGTCGATCTGGCTGGTTTTCGAACTTGTGCGAGCTTTTATTGATATTAACAATCTGGTGAAGTTTGGTAAAGATCGGATAAAAATGAAGACCTTTGGCCAGTTGAGCTAAAAATCATCAGCTCTAAAATTTAGGTCAAGGTCATAGATGAAATCCAGGCATCCAAAAAAAAGATGCACTACTGAAGTCACAACTATGTCAATATAGAATGTTTTAAAGATTAAGCTATAAATTAGGTTTAAAACATCTAGTGCATAATTCTAGTTCATGAAAAAGAGATGTAAATGTAACAATTAAAGTTATCTGCCCTTTGCTTGGATGATAAAGGTCACATCCACATTTGCTTTGTCACGTTGCAATGTACCACTCAAGATACAACTATAAGCAAAGTTTGAAAGGTCTTAGTGCATACAGTTTGTGAAAAAGTGACCTAAACGCCAAAGTTGAAGGTAAAGATTATAAGGTTATCTGCCCTTGCTTGGAGGGTCAAGGTCACTTCCACATTTGCTTTGTCACGTTGCCATGTACCACTCAAGATACAACTATAAGCAAAGTTTTAAAGGTCTAGTGCATACAGTTTGTGAGAAAATGACCTAAACGCAAAACTTGAATGTTGCCGCTGCCGCCGCCGGAAAAGCAACACCTATGTCTCTTTTTTTCTTCGAAAAGGCGAGACAAAAATGAATCAAATAAGTAAGCTGAGGATTGCTTGTTTATATATAGTTAAGTTTATATATAGTTAAACTTATTGCAAACAGATGCACATACATGTATTAACTGAATAGGAAATAATTATTGGTATAGAAAAGAGTAGAAAAGAGACTAACCTGAACAAACAAAATAATGATGCAGAAATGGTTTTATGGAGTCGATTAATGGGTAGAAATATTTTATCCAACACTAACCACAACCCCTAGCCACCAGCTGAAGCAGTATTTAACCGTAGAAACAATTATAAATTGAACTTAATCCTATATTTCTATGCAGTATAATTGAATATTGAGCTCAACAACCCACCAAATCAAGAAAGGAACACATGGCAAGATTTTTTAAACCCTGCAGTGTGCAGCTAGTCCAACTTCATAACTGCTTATTTGCAAAATCATTATAAATATACAAATAATATCAATCTGAATTGTTCAGAGCAAACTGTTTTAAATATGCATAATACTTTATGTTTGATAGTATTGCATCAATAATAGTTTTAAACCTATGGCAGATGGTTGAATGGTGTTTTATGCCACTTTCAGCACATTGTAGGCTATGTATGACGGTTGATATTTTAGTGGTGGAGGCAGACTACCTATTTTTGTTTTTATTTTAAATTTTTAAGATTATTCTAGAAAAAAAAAGTACCCCCTTTAAGTGAGCTGCCACCTACTTTGGTTTCTGTATGCCTGCATTAAGCAGGTCCCGGACAGCACTGCCCCAGTCTGGGTGGTTCTGCTGCTGCTTCAATGTACCTCTAGGATGAAGAGAAATGAGAATTAATACACAATGACTTCTTGGTAACAAGCTTTATGACTGGAAGAGCTGCATCACATGGTGGTCAATAAGTTATGATATCGCCCGGTTATGACATATAATACATTTGATGACTAGTGCAACAGGAGACATGATGTGATGTTGACATAAATGAGAATAAAGTATCATAAAACTACCTTAACTGAAAGTAGAACATAATATGCGAACAAAAAATGTACCTGGAGTAATTATAGAATCAAATTGCTGTATTCTTTTGCTAGTTAGTGTTTGTTTTCCTTCACATGTATACAAGTCATGATGTTCCTCCACATTTTTGCTGGATTCCAAATTCTACTAATTTGCCTTAGCCTGCTATTATAAATAATGAACTAACTTTAAAGATTTCGATTTTCAAAGCTTTGACTTAAAGGGTATACAAATTGGTCATGCATGTCTGCTTCAGATAGGGAATTCGCGCCAGAGTTTTACTGTTTTGATCAGAACTATGACTCCGCTGAGGTTCGGATTAAAACAACTGTAACATGGGTAAGGTTAAATTTTTTGAAATGAATACCCTCATTCTTTTTCTTGCATACATTTGATGTTTCATTAAAAAGAAATCTTTCAGACTTTTTCCTGTTCTAATTCCGCAAAATATGAAATGATGTTTTTTAAGGTCAATTCAGGTAGAGGGATATCCTGACTGGGCATACTTTTTATTTGCACCCCGGGGTAAGATAAGACTTTCCAACACAAGTGTTAAACTCAGATATCCTTGTTTTATCTACTTACACGAGGTCGAAGTTTTCTGAATAGCTGGTTGTCTCTGTTCTTGGATAACTGATGTAGCCCTGAATGTACAGCCTCTCGGCGATCTGCATCGTCTGCTGGGGACCAATGCCTGTCAAATAAACAAGCTGTCATCTTCATAGACAGTCAATGGCAAAAACCTAACACATACAAGGGTTACAACTCCCACTCCCCACACCAGCATATTTCAGCCAGGTGCTGCTCCGGACTATATTTGCATAGCAACCAACTATCACACTTCCATAGCAACCAACTATCACACTTCCATGCATTTTCTTACCCTATACACCAAAAGATATTAAATTACATCCTCAGATTATGTTTTTAGTTGCTCATGTGAGACATGTATGTAATAAGCTTTTCTCTTACATACATGTTTGAGATAATTTTTGAATAACTAAACAGGAACTAGAAAATGTGTCCATGGGACACAGATGCCCCACTTTAGTGAGCACTGTCAGTCACAAAAAGATGGACTTAACAAAATACTTGAATACAAAACATTTGTTTCGTACGTGCATACAATGGACAGACAAGGGTAACACATTATGCACGTTCCACTTTCGTGATGGATTATACAAAACATTTAGCATACAGGTAACCTCGACCCATAGACATAGAATTCAGCGCAGAAATGTTTTCATACCTAATCCAGAGCTGGCCACTCGTAACATTTCCACCGTGTTCAGGGCTTGTGGACGGGCTTTAGACTTCTCCTTCTTCGTAACATCAGTAACTCTGAAAATACATGTATACTGTATAAACTACTCACATTTTATCTGTGGTCTTATTTTGGTGAATTAAGCTGTAAATACGTCATTTTATATAGCAAACTTCAATACAACAAATTCAATTTTAAGGCCTAACTCCTCATACGGTTTTCTATGAATTGTTTCAAAACGTGTGTGCACATCAACTTCATGCGCAGTTGTGCACCGGGCAATACATTTTTTGATATCAGAAGTGATCAATCTAATTTGTGTTTAATTCATGGATTCCCTTCACCCTAAACAAACTGTAAGATGTTACAAAACTACTGTTGTCGTATCTTGTAATACCAAAATTCATCATACAGCTATTAACTGGCTCAGGTTTGATTTACAGAATTAATAGAACTGAAGTGGATTTACTGTGCACCAACATATGGAAGATTACATGGCGCATAAGAGGTATGAGCAAGCATGCCAGGCTCATCATCCATTAATATGGAGAATGGGCCTAGAACCTTCTTACCTGCAGAACTGCAGAGTAGCTGCAAATTCTATAGTAGACACTCCATTTACGATGGAGCCACGTTTCCACTTTTGCATACGCGGTGTCATGATAAAGACCTTGAATGAGCATGATAAAAAAATTACAAAATGAATATGAATGGGAGGGTCCTATACCTCACTGCATGTGACACCTTCTACCCTGCAGAACTGCAGAGTAACTGCAAATTCTAAGGTAGACACTCCATTTAACTTCCACATTTGCATATGCAAGGGGTGGTGGTGGTGGTGGAATGAGGGGGGTTGTATTCTACCCCGGCAACCACACGGGGCTATTTATGTAATAAGGAAGGGATATGTCACTGTTACCTCGCCAGGTCCGATGACTTGATGATTCCAACAAACATCTGGGCAACCTCCTTGTCGAAGATTCTCATCCTGTCCCAGTCCAGATTGAAGGTCTTGTCTGAGTCGTCCACTGATACCTAATGGTGTTCAAGAGGATACTAATCATGATGCTGATGCTAATAATGACTTTGAAAGAGCTTACAGATGTCGTGATGATGGGGATGTTGATGAAGCAAAGGGGGTTTATGTCTAGTTAACACTATAAAGATCACAATGGGACCACCACCTCGGAGAGGAGATCGAGGATTGAGATAAGAAATAGTTTCCGACCAGACAAGCCTCTGCCAATGAAATGGCCCCATGGGAAGCAGAGAACAGAGCTATTGAGGCCAATATGATGATGATAATGATGGTAATGACAAACTCTTCAGTATGACGACGATTTATAAGGAAAAAACAAACAACTAGAAATGTGTCTATGGGACACGGATATCCCCACTGTTTGTTTGTTTGTTTGTATGGTGTTTTACGTCATTTTCAACACATGTAAGGTTATATATGATGGTCGATGCTTTGTGGTAGAGGCAGACCACCAACTTTTCCAGAACCAGTAATGTACACCTCCATCCGTAAGAATCGACATTTCCTCACCTACAAATAGAGCTCCCATTGGGATTCGAACCCGCAGCGGTGAGAGGATGCCCCCACTGAAAACAATCAGCGAAAAAAGTAAAAGCTAATGAAAAAAGGGCTGTAACTGCAGTAAAACAAGGTGGAATTTGACGCCGAAATTGACATCATAGGTAAGCATCCTAAACATTTCTAAACAATTGTTGGAAAACTGTGGGAGGAGACGGACTCACAAGATATTCTAACATAAAATTTTACGAAAAACATAACCGTAACTCCGGTAAAACAAGGTCGACTTTGACACCGAATCGATATGCACAACTTGACATCATAGGTAAGCATCCTTTAAGTTTCCAAACAATCTGTTGAAAACTGTGGGAGGAGAAACACACGCAAATTGAATGAATGAACGCACACTCGGACGGACATTCTAACAAGTATAGACTTAAGTGGCTAATTCAATGCAAATTTGATAGCCACATAAACCCAAATTAGCCACATAAATCCAAAATTGAACATGTTTTGTGTGACTAGTTGCCTCCTAACCCTTATGACACAGATTCCAAAGCACTAAGTGACTAGACACCTAACTACCATTTTGTGTGCTCGGACAGACACAGCTAATGCTATTTGGGTGGTGAGGGCATAAAAAGGTTATTAAAATTAAATTTTTAAAAATGTATTCACTTGATCTTACCTGCACTTGGATTACCCAGAACTGCTCTGGCTTGAAGGACTGTATCTTGTCATGCCTCACCACACAGAACCCCAGGGTCGGGGTCTGACAGGGGCCGTAGGATATCAGGGTGCTGTCCAGGTTACCATACTTGCCCTGTACGTAATAAAATATGAACATTTTAAGAAATGATTATATCCAAACCATTACGTATCAACTATTTAAAAGATTCAAAAATTATATTATCTATTTCTCCACACCATTTTAATATAGTGTTTGTAAATAACAGATACATCAGACATTTTCCAGAAGAATCTAACATTTTCAAATATTGAAGCTCATGACATAAATGTCATATAAATTAACTAGAAATGTGTCCATGGGACACGGATGCCCCCACTGAAAACAATCTGTAAAATGTAAAATTTTACGACAAAGGGGCCGTAGCTCTGATAATACTTGGTTCATTTTGACATGAAAATATATATGCACATGTTGATATCACAGGTAAGCATCCTGTAAAGTTTGAAAAGAAACGGAGGAAAACTGTGGGAGCAGATCGACATACAAGATATTTTAGCGTAAAATTTGACTAAAGAAGGGCCATCAGTCTAGTAATACTAAGTCGATTTTGACGCCGAAACAGTATGCACATTTTGACATCATATGTAAGCATCCTGTAAGGTTTCGAAGCAACTGAATGAAAAGTAGGGGGGGAGATAGACACACAAGATATTTTGACGTAAAATGTGATGAAAAAAGGGCCATCACTCCGGTAATACTGGGTCGATTTTGATGCTGAACAATATTTTTGCACATCTTGAGATCATAGGTAAGCATCCTGTGAAGTTTGGAAGCAATCGGCTGAAAAGTGTGGGAGTGAATAAATACACAAAAGATGGTTTTACTTAAAATTTTACGAAAAAAGGGCCATAACTCGGGTATACTGGGTCAATGTTGACACCGAAATGATATGCACATCTTGATATCATAGGGAAGCATCCTGTAAAGTTTCGAAGCAATCGGTTGAAAAGTGTGGGAGGAGATAGACACACAAAACTTTTCGGGACGGGGAAAGACGGACGTTCATACGGAAGGACATGGCTAACGCTATAAGCCCCCTCACCATTTGATGGTGGGGACATAATAAAAATTGTGTTAGCACCATGTTGTACAAGTCTCAAATTTGCATTCTCCATAGATTTTGAAAGGAATAGGGAATAAAATGCCTGAATTAACACACTTGCATAACCTAGCAATGTCTTTGTAACTACCCTTTTTTTGTAACTACTTCTTTTTTTAACGATATTTAGAAAATAACTACAAGTTAGTAATTACTTGCATATACTGAATAATAGTTTTTTTAAGAAGGATTTAAACAGAACACTCGCATTATCATAGACTATATGTATGTTAACATTTCTGCTACTGCATTTGATCAATAAATCCCACCTCATTCCCAGATAATGGACAGGCAATTCTAGGTATTAACTAAGCGTATCGTCGTTAACCTCTCGCAAGTAAGAACAATTACAGATAGGCAAATAAACATTTTGATATAACAACACAAATAACCTGAAAGAACTTTGTCTGATATCTTGTGAAGGCACAGCCAATCCTGAGATCCAGTTCCTGTCTGGCGTCAACAGACAGCGCCTCATTCTTGTTCGGCTCACCCAGGTTGTTCATCGCTTTCTTTATGTCCGTATCAGTGATGGCACTGAAGTGTGACCGGAACACAGTCTGAAAAGGAATTTATGCGTAGTAGTCCTCAGTGGGTGGTGGTGTGGTGCTGGGGTGGTGAGGGGATTGGGAGAGGGGACATGTTATAACAGATATATGTGTATTATATCATAATATATTTTTTCGCTTATTAATCTCTGGTGGAGAGACTACATTTCAGGGCCTTTTTACCAGTTTTGGGGAAGGGGCCTTTAACCCTAAATTATGGGGGAAAAATCATACTTTCAAAAGGCTCATCAACACAGTATAGGTTATTTAGAGCCGCCCCAGAGAGAGGGGAAGGATACATAGGAATCCGGGAGCCTGCCCTACTCTTATTATGTTTGAAAGTGAGAAAATCTGCAGGATTTAAATAAAAAAAATTGTAGGGGAGAGGCCTTACACAGGCCGCTGCAAAGAAGGGTAGAACAGCTCTGCAATTATGAGCTTTTGTCCAGATGCCTTGATACTATGTTGTACAATTTCTGTCACATTTTTCATATATATCGCAAAATGTGTTTTTTATTTTATGTCTTAAATACCTAAATTTAGGTTTTTACTATACAAAAATGTTTCAAATACGTAATTTACAACTTTAACTTCGGTGCAATATACATAAACATTGTAGGCTCATCATCTTTTGATTCTATTGGGTATTTTTACTTAAATACATTTATTTTTTTATATTCATCTTGTTTAGGCCAAAAAATCTTTTTTTTTCTTTTTCTTTTTCTTTTTAGACTTAATCCTTACTATACTAAATTCAAATCAAGAACATCAAAAGCATGTTTTCTTGAACATATTGCATTAAAAACCTAAAAAAACACTAAAATATATATTATTATTTTTGTGCACTAAAAAGTTTAGGATCGGGGCCTTAAAAATAAGGTTGGTCAGAAGACCAGAAATAAACCTCTTTTTTTTGGCCTTAGGGCTCCTGAGTACATATTTATTTTAATCTTCTTGTTAAAAGTAAATCCAAATGTACCTAAGACACTGTGTTGTATATTCATACCTGTCCACTGACAGTCCTGTTCATCACACCCTGTACGCAGTCCAGCACTTCAAAACAGATGTGTATATTCATACCTGTCCACTCACAGTCCTGTTCATCACTCCCTGTACGCAGTCCAGCACTTCAAAACAGATGTGTATATTCATACCTGTCCAGTGACATTCCTGTTCATCACTCCCTGTACGCAGTCCAGCACTTCAAAACAGATGTTCTCTCCTTCCTTGTCACAATCTAGCCACAGTACCAGGTAGTCAATACCTCGGGCCTGAAATAACACAGATAGTCAGTACCTCGGGCCTGAAATAACAGGTAGTCAATACCTCGGGCCTGAAATAACACAGGTAATCAGTACCTCAGACCTGAAATAACACAGGTAGTCAATACCTCGGGCCTGAAATAACACAGATAATCAGTACCTTGGGGGGCAGTCCTCAGTTTCGCATGAATGTCCATGGTGTAAATCAGAAAGAAATCAACTAAGCATCTTTTAGGTCCATGGATGGTCTTTATAATAATTATGAAGCACATGTTTGATGTTTTTTTCAGTTTTGATTACTTCTAAGTTTATTTTGGTGTATTGGAATATGCATTCTTTGGGGTTTTTGGAGGCTATAAATAGAAAAATGTGTACCAATCAAAAACTTCCTAAAAGTAGTTAAAATGGTTGATTTTCACTGACGAAGAGATCAGCGTGGAATAACTTTTTAAAATGCCGGACTTGGTATGTAAAATTTAGCATTTCCTGATATGCAAGAGCATTATGAGTGATGACATGACCCTGATATGTGTAGGAAAAATTTTTATTTTCATTTATTGACATTTGAAATATTGCTAAAATTGCATTTTTAGCATGTTTTAAGGGGTGGGGTAATCTTAAAGAAATGAGACTAAAGTTGTACAGAAAATGCTTTTTGATACTTTTATTTGGTATGGAAACATGGGTAATTTTATTGTCTTCTCAGAAATGTATGACACAATGATGATGTGATTTATTTTTGCTCAAGGATTCAGGCTAAGAGCTTGTCATGGGTTTGAAGATTGAGAAATGTACATTAAACTGTGGAGTGCCCCCTTAAGGGTCAAACCTTTTTTTACTAAAACAGTCAAATGAAGGATTTTTTGTCTGTATTTCAACATATTTTCAAAGTTTGTTACCATTCGGTTTGTTTGCGAAGAGAACTACTTCGGTTAGAATGTAATTTGTCGATAAGGCCAACCCGCATTGCTACGAAACCCAGATTATGAACAACTCGGTAAAATATGTATTTTGTAATACTCCGCGATGCACCGTATCCTTATTTATCTCGATATATGTCTTATTTATCTTGAGATACTCCATGTTGAGATATCACATTTTATCTTGAGATATCTCAATTTATATTGAGATATTTGTATTGAGATATCTCAATTAATCTCAAGATATCTCAATATATCTCAAGTTATCTTGAGATAACTGTCTTGAGATATCTTAAGTTATTTTGAGATAATTATCTTGAGATATCTCAATGTGTCTTGAGTCATTGATATCACAAAATAAATAGAGATATATCTTACAATTTCTCAAGATGTATTGCAACTTATCGTGAGATATCTAACTTGCGATATCTCAAGATCCCATGTGTCTTGCGGTTGGTATATGCAATTTTAGTAGGATTTTCTAAGTTTGAGGTGGGCTTTTTGCCATTTAAAAACTAACCATTTGTGTAATTCTTGGGTTTGCCATAACACTGTTTCAATATATGTACACTTTGCTAATGGTAATGTCCCATTTAAGTACTGGTTGCTATGGTATTTTGATGTCATAGTAAAATGACGTTAAACATAGAATAGCATGTGGGGTGACGTCATGTCACATGACGTCATTATGTCGTGTCGCGTTAAAATAAAAATAAATCGCACAAGATAGCGGCTTTATATAAATCGGGTTATAGGAGGCAACTTTTTAGAGAGGAAATGACTTCTGATTGCAAATTTCAGACCTTTTTCATGCTATGGAAAAAAAAAAGACCGAAAGAAAAAAGTTTGCAAAAAAGCTGTTAAAAAGGCTATTTCAGTGTTATCTTAAAAAGGTGCTGTTAGGCCAATTTTTGGACAGTCGCAATAAAACGTATGTCAAGACGTCCGGAATAAATTCGCGAAATGGAAAAAGGGGCGTTTCAATTTTTTTTTAACGGACAACTTTCCCTTAAGGGGGCAGTCCTCAGTTTCGCATGAATGTCCATGGTGTAAATCAGAAAGAAATCAACTAAGCATCTTTTAGGTCCATGGATGGTCTTTATAATAATTATGAAGCACATGTTTGATGTTTTTTTCAGTTTTGATTACTTCTAAGTTTATTTTGGTGTATTGGAATATGCATTCTTTGGGGTTTTTGGAGGCTATAAATAGAAAAATGTGTACCAATCAAAAACTTCCTAAAAGTAGTTAAAATGGTTGATTTTCACTGACGAAGAGATCAGCGTGGAATAACTTTTTAAAATGCCGGACTTGGTATGTAAAATTTAGCATTTCCTGATATGCAAGAGCATTATGAGTGATGACATGACCCTGATATGTGTAGGAAAATTTTTTATTTTCATTTATTGACATTTGAAATATTGCTAAAATTGCATTTTTAGCATGTTTTAAGGGGTGGGGTAATCTTAAAGAAATGAGACTAAAGTTGTACAGAAAATGCTTTTTGATACTTTTATTTGGTATGGAAACATGGGTAATTTTATTGTCTTCTCAGAAATGTATGACACAATGATGATGTGATTTATTTTTGCTCAAGGATTCAGGCTAAGAGCTTGTCATGGGTTTGAAGATTGAGAAATGTACATTAAACTGTGGAGTGCCCCCTTAAGGGTCAAACCTTTTTTTACTAAAACAGTCAAATGAAGGATTTTTTGTCTGTATTTCAACATATTTTCAAAGTTTGTTACCATTCGGTTTGTTTGCGAAGAGAACTACTTCGGTTAGAATGTAATTTGTCGATAAGGCCAACCCGCATTGCTACGAAACCCAGATTATGAACAACTCGGTAAAATATGTATTTTGTAATACTCCGCGATGCACCGTATCCTTATTTATCTCGATATATGTCTTATTTATCTTGAGATACTCCATGTTGAGATATCACATTTTATCTTGAGATATCTCAATTTATATTGAGATATTTGTATTGAGATATCTCAATTAATCTCAAGATATCTCAATATATCTCAAGTTATCTTGAGATAACTGTCTTGAGATATCTTAAGTTATTTTGAGATAATTATCTTGAGATATCTCAATGTGTCTTGAGTCATTGATATCACAAAATAAATAGAGATATATCTTACAATTTCTCAAGATGTATTGCAACTTATCGTGAGATATCTAACTTGCGATATCTCAAGATCCCATGTGTCTTGCGGTTGGTATATGCAATTTTAGTAGGATTTTCTAAGTTTGAGGTGGGCTTTTTGCCATTTAAAAACTAACCATTTGTGTAATTCTTGGGTTTGCCATAACACTGTTTCAATATATGTACACTTTGCTAATGGTAATGTCCCATTTAAGTACTGGTTGCTATGGTATTTTGATGTCATAGTAAAATGACGTTAAACATAGAATAGCATGTGGGGTGACGTCATGTCACATGACGTCATTATGTCGTGTCGCGTTAAAATAAAAATAAATCGCACAAGATAGCGGCTTTATATAAATCGGGTTATAGGAGGCAACTTTTTAGAGAGGAAATGACTTCTGATTGCAAATTTCAGACCTTTTTCATGCTATGGAAAAAAAAAAGACCGAAAGAAAAAAGTTTGCAAAAAAGCTGTTAAAAAGGCTATTTCAGTGTTATCTTAAAAAGGTGCTGTTAGGCCAATTTTTGGACAGTCGCAATAAAACGTATGTCAAGACGTCCGGAATAAATTCGCGAAATGGAAAAAGGGGCGTTTCAATTTTTTTTTAACGGACAACTTTCCCTTAAGGGGGCAGTCCTCAGTTTCGCATGAATGTCCATGGTGTAAATCAGAAAGAAATCAACTAAGCATCTTTTAGGTCCATGGATGGTCTTTATAATAATTATGAAGCACATGTTTGATGTTTTTTTCAGTTTTGATTACTTCTAAGTTTATTTTGGTGTATTGGAATATGCATTCTTTGGGTTTTTTGGAGGCTATAAATAGAAAAATGTGTACCAATCAAAAACTTCCTAAAAGTAGTTAAAATGGTTGATTTTCACTGACGAAGAGATCAGCGTGGAATAACTTTTTAAAATGCCGGACTTGGTATGTAAAATTTAGCATTTCCTGATATGCAAGAGCATTATGAGTGATGACATGACCCTGATATGTGTAGGAAAATTTTTTATTTTCATTTATTGACATTTGAAATATTGCTAAAATTGCATTTTTAGCATGTTTTAAGGGGTGGGGTAATCTTAAAGAAATGAGACTAAAGTTGTACAGAAAATGCTTTTTGATACTTTTATTTGGTATGGAAACATGGGTAATTTTATTGTCTTCTCAGAAATGTATGACACAATGATGATGTGATTTATTTTTGCTCAAGGATTCAGGCTAAGAGCTTGTCATGGGTTTGAAGATTGAGAAATGTACATTAAACTGTGGAGTGCCCCCTTGGGCCTGAAATAACACAGTTAATCAGTACCTCGGGCCTGAAATAACACAGGTAGTCAATACCTCAGGCCTGAAATAACACAGGTGGTCAATACCTCGGGCCTGAAATAACACAGGTAGTCAATACCTCAGGCCTGAAATAACACAGGTAATCAGTACCTCAGGCCTGAAATAACACAGGTAATCAGTACCTCAGGCGTGAAATAACACAGGTAATCAGTACCTTGGGTCTGAAATAACACAGATGGTCAATACCTTGGGCCTGAAATAACACAGGTAATCAGTACCTCGGATCTGAAATAACACAGGCAGTCAATACCTCAGGCATGAAATAACACAGGTAGTCAAAACCTAAGGCCTGAAATAACACAGGTAGTCAAAACCTAGGGTCTGAAATAAACAGGTAGTCAAAACCTAGGGCCTGAAATAACAACACATGTAGTTAATACTTAGGGCCTGAAATAACACTGGCAGTCAAAACCTAGGGCCTGAACTGTAACCAATACCTAGGGCCTGAAATAACACAGCAGGTCTTTTTTAACCTATTTAAGTGGGGATGAAATTCGGCCTCTTCCAAATTGCAAAAACCTCTTTATTTTCCCAATTCTGGGTAAAAAATATCCAACTAATAAAAAAACGTCCCATTGCTTATGTGTATGTTAAAATCCATTGCTTGTTTGTATGTTATCATTGCTAGTAAATTCAATACTTGATTGATAATATACCTAAATCATACATTCAATAAAAGTTTCTCTAAAATAAACATTCCCCTAAATAGCGAAAATCACATATTTTTTCACCCAATTTTGAGTCTCGAGCTTCTATTCCCCAAAATCAGCAGGCCTAGGCTTTTCCCCAATTTTCTCGAAAAAAGTCCTGCACAGGTAGTCAATACCTTGGGCCAGAAATAACACAGGCAGTCAATACTTAGAGCCTGAAATAACACAGGTAGTCAATACATTGGGCCAGAAATAACACAGGTAGTCAATACCTAGGGCCTAAAATAATACAGGCAGTCAATACTTATGGCCTGAAATAACACAGGTAGTCAATACATGGGCCAGAAATAATGCCAGTAGTCAATATATAGGGTCTAAAATAACACAGGCAGTCAATACATTGGGTCAGAAATAACACAGGTAGTCAATACCTAGGTCCTGAAATAACACAGGTAGACTAGTCAATCAATACATAGAGCCTGAAATAACACAGGTAGACTAGTCAATACCTATGGCCTCAAAGAACACAGGTAGACTAGTCAATACCTACGGCCTCAAATAACACAGGTAATCAATACCTCAGGCCTGAAATAACACAGCAGGGCTTTTTTACCTTATATAACAGAGGCCAGTAAAAGGCCTCTTCCCAACTGAACATTTACCGTTTTTTCCCCAACTGCGGCAGAAATCTTTCCCACTCAGAAGGCAGCAGTCTCTCAGAATTTGAGAAAAAGCATGAATTCTGCAATGTGTTTTTGTCTGTTAAGTCAATTCTGACTCAGAGAAGTTAGTAATTATAATAAATAATGGATGAAAATATAAATAAAGCATAGTATTGTCATATTTACTTAATTTATGAAATCTTACAATTTCCCCAAAATGAGACATAAGCACAATCTTTTGACCCACAATGGACAGGCCAAGGTCACTTCCCAATTTGATGCAAAAAATCCCTGAACAGGTAGAATAATCAATAAATAGGGCCTCAAATAACACAGGTAGTCAATACCTCAGGCCTGAAATAAGTCAATGGATTATACAACAAATAACCTAAAATGACAGATTTAATAAATGCCGCGAGTCTAAAATTATACAAGTGGGCCAAAACCCACGATGACCTTGTTGTCACATTGAAGACACTTGTAACAGTAACAGATCTATAAGTTGGTAAGATAAAAAAAAGAAAAGAGTCTGATAATTTCAGAGAATAAAATGAATTATGAGTTGATAACTCTTAATGATAATTCTACGTTCCAGTTTTGGGGTTTGGCCTGGCTGGTTAAAGCTGTTTATATTGTGTCTATAGCGTTTGGATTTTCTAAATATGTAAGTTATTTATATACCTCATCGCCAGTAGGTTTAGAAATGGTGTACATTATGTTGTAAAATGTGGCTGTTATTGGCGGGATAGCTACTTTAATGCACCATTGTATGTACATGTATACAGGGTCTTCCACAGAAATAATTCAAGGGATAGGGGAAATTAAATTTGAATATCATGGGTGTGCGAGGGAGTGACCCTTCGCGTGACTAATAATTTTAGGGATCATGATTTGTTTAGATGCAATTTGAAGTATATTTCATCTGTAAATGAAAACATTTTTAAGAAGTAAAGCCTACAAGGAGCTATTTATAGACAAGTATAATGCATTTTGCAGGTTTATAGGTGTTTTTAAGGGATAGGGCAAAGAGATTAAAGGATAGGGGGTCAATTCAAGAGTAGGGGGCATTTAGATTTTAGAATGAAGGGATAGGGGGAATATGCTCTTAAATGACTGGTGGAAGACCCTGGTATAATGGCTCATGATTATAACAAGTTGCTTAGATTCGTGTTTTATGGCTAAGAATTCAAAGACGCCCCTAAAATGTGGACAGGATGCCTAGCCCTACAACGACAGCCAACCTGGAGCACTACATAAACTACAAGTACATACTTCTTTTTGTAAAAATGCTGGCATGTGCAATTTTTCTGTGGCCTCTTTCCTCTGGGTGGTGGCCTGGAACAACTCGACCTGAAATGACATGTTGTACAACTGACAATTTTTGTATATACATTTTCTACTCTAACTAGAAAAATATTCCGTGGTGCATGGATGCCCCACAAGCGCTGTCAGTCACAAACAAAAGGTTCAATAGTGTGTAAGTAGGTCAAGGTCATTCTTACTGAATTCCTTTTACTATGAACATGTTGCCGTCATATAAATGTTAGTGTGTATACAGTTTGAAAGTTATATGGCTGTTACTATGTACGAAATCATCTAAATTGACATAGTATAAAAAGTAATGCATAGGCACGCACCTAAATGGCTGTCATTAACAGTTGCCCTTCATTGTAATGCATGGGCATGCACCTAAATGGCTGTCATTAACAGTTGCCCTTCATTGTAATGCATGGGCATGCACCTAAATGGCTGTCATTAACAGTTGCCCTTCATTGTAATGCATGGGCATGCACCTAAATGGCTGTCATTAACAGTCGCCCTTCATTGATGGCTGTCATTAACAGTTGCCCTTCATTGATGGCTGTCATTAACAGTTGTCCTTCATTGATGGCTGTCATTAACAGTTGCCCTTCATTGATGGCTGTCATTAACAGTTGCCCTTCACTGTAATGCATAGGCATGCACCTAAATGACTATCATTAACAGTTGCCCTTCATTAACAGTTGCCCTTCTTCATTAACAGTTGCCCTTCTTCATTAACAGTTGCCCTTCATTAACAGTTGCCCTTCATTGATGGCTGTCATTAACAGTTGCCCTGCATTTTCTCCTTCATTAACAGTTGCCCTTCATTAACAGTTGCCCTTCATGGCTGTCATAAACAGTTATCCTTCATGGCTGTCATTAACAGTTGCCCTTTATGGCTGTCATTAACAGTTGCCCTTTATGGCTGTCATTAACAGTTGAAGTACGTGTTCATTTTATGTAAAAGTTTATCAGTGGGGACAGTATCAAATGCTTTTGAAAAGTCTAAGATAGCTATGTCCACTTGGATGTTTTTATCCCAAGTTTTCAACAGGTCACGCATAGTTGTAAGTAGTTGAGATTCTGTAGAGAAGCCTGACCTAGTTCCGTGGTTGAGTTTAGTTAGTATATTATATTTCTCCAAATGCTTTTAAGTAAATGTCTGAAGACAATGTGTTCAACTAACTTACAGGATACAGAAGTCAAGGAGACAGGTCTATAATTCTCAGCTGCGTGTCTATCACCTTTTTTGAAAACTGGTAAACCGTTGGCATTACGCCAGTCTTGTGGTAGTTAACCAGTGTCTATGGATGTTTGGAAAATAGTTCCAAGTCCTATGCATAGTTCATCTGCATGTTTTGAGGACAATATTTGGGATTCCATCTGGTCCTACGGTTTTTGAATCGTTGATAGACTTCAGTGATTTGCAGACTCTGTTGGTGGTTATAATAATAGGTTGGGCTGCAGGTATTACTCGGTCTAGGTTTAATTTGGGTTGGGAGTTACTGTTGTCTTTTGTAAAGACTGATTTGAATTGGTCTATGAGAATATTTGCTTTCCCTTTCGAGTCTGTTGTCAAGTTTCCTTTTAGCTTTAAAGTTGCTACGCTGATATTATCCTGGCGTTTAGATTTTACGTAATTCCAGAATGGCTTGGAGTTGTTCTTGTCGAGGCCGTCTTGGATTACACAGTTTACGTGGTTCCATTCAGCTTGACGAAATTGTCTTTTACACTCCTTAGAGAACTGTCCATATGTATCCCACTTTCCACATTTTTCTTTGCACGTTTGTATAATCTGCAGTTCTTTTTGAGTGATTTCTTCAAGGATCTATTGATCCAAGGTTATGAGTATTTACTACGGATCATCTTTGATGGCACATTTTTTTCAATACAGATCATGATATTGTTTTTGAATTCTGTCCATAATGATTCAATGTCTTTTTGCTTTTTGGAGGATTCAAAGGTTTTGTCAGAGATGGATTTACAGTCTAGTTTATTTGGTCCCAGTTTGCTTTGCCAAATAAATAAACTTTCCTCGGTTTCTGGTTTATATATGTAGGTTTGATGTCTGTGACCATAATTACCATCTCAAGGTCAGATATGCCAGGGGCATATGCTGTAGATTTTACAAGTGAAGGGTTGGGTGTAAACATAAGATCTAAAAGATTATCTTGCCGTGTTGGTTGGTCATGCATCTGTTTCAGATTATGGTCGATTGCTATATCTTAGGAGGTATTGTTGGATGTTTCTGTCCTGAACATCTGGGCTTTTTGGAACTTAAGTGTATCCAAATCAATGTCCGGGTAATTCATAATTTTGATAGAGCATCAACAAAAAAACTGACCAATCCATGACCAGGAATAAGACGGGTCAGTCTATTTCGCTGACTTTCATGGCTGACGTCAGCTACGCGCTGACCCAAAATTGGTGAGGAAAACGCTGACCTTTGAGAAAACGCTGACCTTGTTAATTATTTACTTAATAAAGATAATTAAACACTTTTTTTGAGTATATCTCCGTAAAACAACATGTATTTGAACATATTAAGCAAAATCAGCATTTTTTATTTGGTTTTTAATGGTTTATTTGGAAGTTGAAAATAGGTAGAAAACGCTGACTTTTTATGAATTTTGCTGACTTTGCTGACCTTGATTGTGTACAGAATACTAATCTTATTATTATCATTGTTGTTATATTTTTTTGAAAATATCTAAGTAAAACAACATATATGTGAATATATTAAGCGAAATCAGCGTTTTTTATTTTGTATTTAATGGTTTATTTGGGAGTTGAAAATAGTTATAAAACGCTGACCTTTTATGAATTTTACTAACTTTGACGACCTTGATTGTGTATTGTATACTAATCTTATTTTAATCATTGTTGTTGTTTTTTTCAGTTAACAATACTTAGTTATCTAGTTAATCAAATTAAATATTCAGGGCTTTTTTTCATGATTTTGGGAACATGACCCGTACCCATGGAATTGGGAATTTTAGCGCAATTTTTCATAAAATTGGGAATTTTAGCGCGATTTTTAATAAAATTCGGAAAAATATAAAGTAATGCATTCCTTTCATAATTATATCTTTAATACTGTTTTTTGTACACCAAGATAAACAGAAGCATGTATTTAAGCTTTTGAACCCCAATCAAACCCCAATCATTGGAATGGCATTTTTTTTAAAAAATTGGGATTTTTTTCCTCTTAATTGGGAAAAAAATATATGTTTTGGCACTGGGAATAGGACCGAATTTCGGCTATAAAAACAGCCAAAAAAAAAAACCCTGATATTGAAAACAATATTTTTGAATGTCAAACATATTCAAACTGTTACTGTTAACAGATAATTAAGAAGAAACTTAAGTCAAATTGTTAGATAATTAGTTGCGATTACAGTCAGTTACTTAAAATTATGATTAACTCCGCCTACTGTACAATAATAATGATAATAATAAGATTAGTATTCTGTACGCGATCAAGGTCAGTAAAGTCAGCAAAATTCATAAAAAGTCAGCGTTTTCTACCTATTTTCAACTTTCAAATAAACCATTAAAAACCAAATAAAAAACGCTGATTTTGCTTAATATATTCAAATACATGTTGTTTTACGGAGATATACTCAAAAAAATGTTTAATTGTATTTAATAAGTAAATAATTAACAAGGTCAGCGTTTTCTCAAAGGTCAGCATTTTCCTCACCAATTTTGGGTCAGCGCGTAGCTGACGTCAGCCATGAAAGTCAGCGAATTAGACCGACCCGAATAAGACATAACCAATACATTCTGGTAGGTGATAAACTCATCTTTATCCTTGATGTTCAACCAAGTTTACTGTTAAAATTAAGGTATCTGCAATGTGATTCTTTTAAAACCCTGCCTATTTCAAGCACATTCATGCAAATTGACTCAATATATGTATCTCTTGAGATAGGAATCTTGAAAATTATCATCCTTTTACTCAGCCGAAGATTTTTATTTTACTATAGAACCTAAAAGGATAAAAACCGAGTAACACAAATTTTATCACCTACTGAAAATAAAATCAAATCTCAACATCTCTGTAATGCAAATTTATGAATTGTAGTCACCGCAAAGGATCAAATGTTAAGGCTTTGAGCTATTAAGCAGGTCCAATGAATCTGAAAGTGTTTTAAGGTCATTTAGATTCCAGCTTGGCATATATAAACCATCAAAAATAGTTCTTTTTTGGATTTTAGAGTAATTTTAACGTACTCTATCTCACAAATGACCTGTAATGTAGTTTATGCACTCTATATATCACTCTATATATTTTGACGGAGGTAGAACTGGGTCGGACATCTTTACTTACCGGATCAACTTTATCCCAGTTGTTATATCTGGCAATGAAATCCAAACCATAGACATGCCCACAGACGGATGTCATTTTAAAGAACGCAGTGTCATTTATTGGTGCAAATCGTGCACGATACTCGTGGACGGAACAGGCCCCGTTAGATCCCTTTCTTGATGTCATATTACCATTCGATAAGAGTTTGGCAATAGCCTGTGCCAACGATGGCTTCTCAGCCACCATAAGAACGGTGCGCATTTTGATGTGTTTTGTTTCACATTTAAATGGAATTAGTCTAGGCTATTAGTAACTTAAATTGATAAATTATTTGCACTGCCAACTTCGTGTAAAATCTACGTCGATGGGACGCTCATTTATTAGTCCTTAATTTTTAATGAGCGTCTAAATAGCGCAGAGTTTAATTTTTTCATAGTAGTGACTAGTTTACTAGGTTCTCTTCTTCATTATTGAAAATAATTATACATTTGCGTCAATAAGCATCGATTTTTTTATGGACTTGTACGGCAATGACATTTGAAGAAAAAATGCTATTTACTGTTCCTATATATTACAGATCCTTTTTTTTTTTTTTTTTTTTTTTCTGAGCCGTCTTCTGACGAACCGTTGCTATTTACTGTTCCTATATATTACAGATCCTGGTCAAACCTAACTATTACGAATAAAATTTGACAAAATAACATGATAGGCAATGGCTTCCGGGTCAACTCGTACTTAAGTCAACTCGTACTTAAGTCAACTCGTTCTCATTTTGGTCAACTCGTACTCATGTATTGGTCAACTCGTACTCATTTTGAAAAAAAAATCGTACTCATTTATTTTTTAGTTGTTTGTTTATAATTAAATTATAATTTATTATAATGAATGATGTTGTAATATTTACTTGTACTATTTGTGTAAAATATTTGTTCATGATTTTGATTACGATCCCTATATTTATTCTAGTTTTCATGTGTCTGATAAATACCATGTTCAACGCATCTACCTAGTTGTAAATTATTTTGATATGCTGGGATGTATAAAATTAAAAGAGTATGAATTGGAAATTGTAATTGTAATTAAATCTAAACACTATTGTATGTTATATGCTCACATTTTATATATTGTTTTTAAATATATTTTAATAAATTTGAAGAGTGTCTGCATGGGGAGGATATGCACCTCCCTACGATTTAAAAAAAAGTATATATGGAAAAGCGTAAATCAGGGACGAAACATTTAATTAAGGTAATATATACACAGTTTACTTCAAATCTGAGGTATGTGTTAAATTATGGCGAACTTACGCCGCAACATCAGAAACTAGCATACATCTCCCTCGTCCGCTCAGCCATGGATATATATGTACACTGGATTTCAATTTTGAAACTCCCTATACGCCCCTTGTTAATTCCCGATTGATCCGCCGAATGGTCAATAAGCGGTGTGCCTAAAAACAGTAAGGTAGAGTAAGGTAGCGTAAGGAGGCGTAAGGAGGCGAAAGGTGGTATAAATCGGCGTACGGATGTACAAATACCATTATATTGTCAATAAGCTGGTTCCCTGATTATTCTGCGGTAAACAACAGGGTACCTGCCAGGGTAACAGGTGCACGGTGGCCATTTTTGACGCGATCGATTATCCTGAAATGAGTTGATGCTGACATAAAACTGAATTATTAACATACTATACTTCACGATCTATTTCAAATATCGAGGTAAGTTATTTAAATCTGCATGTATTGCTTTTAATTTATTGAAAGAAATTATGGAATTCATACTATAACTTGGGTTTTAGCGGCGAAAATACGCTCGATAGCCGTGTTGATTTTATTTTTTCTACAGTTTTCGCCATTTGCGGTATTCAAAGTAATTATTCCTACGTAATTCCATTATTGTGTAGAGTTGCTTGCCCGTCTTGGATTTCTGTATAGCATTTGTTTTGTTCGCAAATTACGCAGTTGAATTTGGTTGAAAATTCATAAATTCTTTTTCTAGTTTTCTCCATTTGCGGCTTGAAATCTAGAATGTACATTTTTTGAAAATTTAACTTCTCTTTCATTTACGTTACGATATTCAAAGTAATTATTCCTTAGTAATGCCATTATTGTGTAGAGTTGCTTGCCGGTCTTGGATTTCTGTATAGCCTTTGTTTTGTTCGCAAATTACGCAGTTGAAATTGGTTGAAAATTCATCAATAAAATCGCCTTTTCTTAAAATGTATTCTTGATAATTACTGTAATGTTAATAATGGTAAATTTTACCTAGTTTTAAGCAAAGGAGAACTATGACCAAGCTTCGCATATATTCTCACAGATTGCGAATAGAATTAGGTAGATATCAAACATTCCTCGTTGTAACATAATTTGCATAAAATGCAGCCTCAAAAATGAGATATAGGGTCCTATAGAAACCACAGCGTCCGAAAGCAATGGCATCGTATGTCCGCACTGTACTGCAAACAAGGACTTGATAATACAATGAAAGAGACAAAAAACAACAGAAAGGGTGGTGAAGACAGGGTTACCGACTTGGAACGGTCAGTAGGCAATAAGGCCTACTGGTTAGCTTGAATCGATTTTATATGCGCACAATCCTCGCTATTATCCTGTCTTCAGCGCCCAAATAGACAAGACAGTTCTTATTGAGGATGAATGTCACTTTTTGTTTTGCTTTTTGTTTGCTTGTACTGGGTTTGATCATAAAATATCTCATATGTTTGATACAATATCTTCACATTGTGTAAACTTCACAAACTGAGTATGCATAACAAACTTGAGCTGGTTGTTAAATACAGAAGACTCTCAATACTAACAACGGTTTGTAACTTTATTTCAAAAAGTCCAGACTTTTAATTTAGACAGAACATATAAACATATATCTTCTATAGGTAATTATAGATATAATTGCAAATAAGGGATAAAGTGACTGTTTCGGTTACATAATGTATGTTGGATCCCATCTGAGTGTTTACCTACTCAGAAAGGCAATGTGAAATATAGATAATAAAAGTGAATGTCAAATTGTAATCGGTAAGTAAGCATCCTTATCGTTAAATTATAATTGACATTTATAAAAAAGCAAATAAATTACTAATGTGTCTGCACTAAACGATTGGAGGGAAACTGTGGGAAGAATACTGTCTCCAAGGTTTATTCCTCTTGTCCAAACGTGTAACCGTTATTACCTTATTATTAACGTTAGTGCAGTATTTATCTTCACTACCAGGTTATTATATCCTGATGCTGCAACATTACACAGTATTGTTATTTTGAGTGTAACTTAACCAAAATTGTCTCCCTTGGTCCTTTTAGTATCTACCCTTGGTGCTAGTTGCAAGTAAACAACTAGCTCATGTAGCTAAGCTGTACTTGTTTTTCTGCATCGTGCACGAGGAGGACACACTCTTGGGCAGACTGATTTCTATCTAAATGCACTCTTATTCAGAAGTTGCAGTTAATCATGTTGCCTTTTTCAATATGGTAAATTGTTTGCATGTCAATAATCATAATGAATATAAGTATATTTCATAATCTTTCCCTTTTTATTCTTATTTGTATTATTGTATTCACATTGGTTAATTAATAAAGCTGACATGTTGTATATGCCTCTTGTGGGCCGTTATTGGTAATAAAGCACTATTACATTCTTCTTTCTATAGCCATAGACCTATCTATAGTGTGTGTAGGTCTATGTTGTAGCGCAACAATATGGGGTACTCAAACTTACTCCTATGTTGAAGCCGTACAAAAGAGAGCTATATTTTAAAAAAAATCCTTGCACCGAGTAATCCTGATATTTAACGGTTGGATCAAGGTGTAGCACACCCATTGCAACACAGGAAGTGTCGGCCTGGGGTATCGCATAATGGCGTCAATAAATAATTCTCATTTCTTTTTGTAAAAAAAAAAGGCATTTTCACTAATTTAAAGTGCTATTTTTGGTTTATATAACATTGTTGATCTATTTGTTATATTTTTCAAGCATTGTCATGTTAAAATTGTGAGTTTTTAATTTATTTTGCTTATATGGAAATGAGTGTATGAATACAATAGTATGGCATCTCAGTGTTTATGTTGTTAAACGGAGCATTCATTCATGAGACAAGTTCTTTCTTAGAAGATACATGACCCCCATTTTTCTGTGGATTTTTTGGCAGCATATGTGTCATTTGCGATGAGAATGTAAGTTATTCAATTTTAATTTGGGTCTAGATATGAATGACAACATGGCATTTAAATTTTAATTCACACACAACTCAATGCAACAATCAATGGGCATGTTACATCTCAAGGATGTTTCCTTTTATGAGTAAAATAAAATAATTTTACTCATAGAAGGAAACATCCTTGATCCATAATTTTACTCATAGAAGGAAACATCATTGATCCAACCGTTCATCCACATATCCATACTTACTGTAATAGGACTCAGTTGGGGAGGGGTGGGTGGGTGGGGTGGGGGGGGGCGGTATATAAATAGATAGGTTTATAAGCACGTTACTATACTGTCTCGCCGCAGAGCTAGCTTTTATGGCGATATCGGTAGAGCGTCCGCTTCACATGCAAGGGGTCCCGAGTTCACCCGCTGAGAACCTAAATATTTATTTGTAATTGTTCCGGTCCGATTACATTACTACTGTCACTACTTTTCTGACTTCGCCGTAATAAAACGACTTAGACTTGACGCGATATTTAATCCGTCGAAAATGTTATAAACTATCCACTGCCATATACAATGAGTGCTGTCCCCTTACAAAAATAGCTCTTCTAAAGGAAGTGCAAAGTAAATAAAAAACGCGGTTCTCAAATCAAATTAGAAATTAATAAACAAGTAATAAAATGTCAAATTCGGCAGCAAATTCATAGTTTAAAGTCACAGATGGAAGGCGCCGATGATGTTTTCCTGTGCAAAAATGATGACAGTCATACGTCGGGAACAAAGGTGAAACTTTTTAAAATTGCGAAGTAAAACACCACTCCAGTCTCCACTAGCCCCAGGCAAAGGCTGCCCTAGTGCATACAATACACGCCTACGAACGGCGAGACGATTTTTGATATGCGCCTTCCTCCGACGTGCATACGCGTTTGACTTTTTTATGTGTGGAGATCAGCTGGTGGAGATTCTCTGCGCTAGACATAAACAGTCCATTTAAACTGATAAACTGAATTTTATAAGTGCACAACTTATATAAAGTGAAGAATAATCATTTGATATCCATTTCACACTAAAAACATTTTGATATGAATTACATCAGTTTAAATCTAGGTACTGTGCATTGTTTGAATGGCAAAACACAGGTGTCAGTGCAGAGACGTCATAGAAGAAATGTATACACACAATTGTCCACACGGTTTTTGGTCAAATGCAATGAGACATCACGGGGTGCATCTATAAATGTGCGTATGTAAAAGCACCCCAGACATCAAATAAATGAGACTACAGGCTGCCCAAGGTCACACTGTTGATACTCTTTAAGCATACACATACATACTACGATTTAATGTCTAAAGCACGGATCTAGGTGGGGGAATTGTAAAAATCGGTAAAGTTTTAAAAAATATGTGTTTTACTCATATTGAAAATGGGATTTATCCCCGCAACCAACCCTCAAAAGTTTTATTAAACGGCATGCACCTCCTTAATGGGACACTGTCCGTAAGTAAACATATATTAATCATAGCCAAATAACTGTCTGATATTTATTCAGTGAAATGTATACATGAAAACATTACCATAGACCCAGATAAGCTTCAGAAATACATTTGTGAGTTTAAAAAAAAAGTTTTTATTTATTATTTGTATATTTTCTGCTGATCACATGACATCGATTAGTGCATTAGCTTTTATGCGTTTCATCCCTTGCATAATACAACTGGCCTGGTTAGCTCAGACGGTAGCGAGCTCGGCTATTCCGACGTTCGACTATTATTACTCGTGGGTGTAATTTTAGTGTGGGTTACGAGTTCAACCGCACAAAGCAGTACTTCTTTTTTTGTACCGCTATTGAATTCCATCAAACATTCTTGGTTTTATTTAGTAAATATTCAATAATGGTTGGCGTGTTATGTTTGTCAATGTAATTATTTTGTGTTTTATAGGCTATAACTAAAAGTTACGAACATTGTCCCTTTAAAATGGCATTGTCCGGCATGACGTTTTCTTTAGGAAAAATACCTTTTATTATTACTGGGTCCTTGACCATGATCACTCAGACGCTTGATTAAAATCAACCATTTAACAATGCAGTAGGCCTATCATTTACACAAAGCATCCACTTTGTGGAGCATTCATCTTCTTATTTTACCCTTGTTATTTCCCCTTAAACTTCAATTTTTGCAATGAAAATAAGCATGTGTGCTCAACTCCTCTAGGCCGTTGTGCAGTTTAACCCTTGTCTTTCAGATTCCCACCATAGAGGACTTCGAGTTTCTCAAGCCAATCAGTAGAGGAGCATTTGGGTAAGGTTCAATATACTGCTTATCTTGTCCCCCATTAGATAATGCGTCACAGCTCATCTTTACAAGAATAAGGCCTAAAAAAAAAATTGTGTGGTTCGGGTCACCCGCCCCTTCCTACGAATACCCGCCGACCCTGACGTTTTTTTGGTGCATTTCGAAAAAAACAACAACAAAAAAATTAAAAAAACAACAACAAAAAAAACAATATAAAGTCACAGTAATTATAGTACATAATTCAGTGCAAAATCCGACCTACCCTACCTACCAATTTTGAACATGTTACCCGAACCACACAATTTTTTTTTTTAGGCCTAAACATTGTTGTCGGAGGAAAAACAGTTTTTTTCTCTTGAGCCAATCAACATAAATTTTTGCCGCCCACTCTATATTTTGTAATGTATTGTTTATATGGGTGGATCTGATTTGGCATCATTGCTCTTAATGTGTGCAGTATGAAAACAATTTGGCTTACACCTCAATACATCTATATCATCTATACAGTTCTACCATATTTTTGTTTAAAGCTGCCTCAGCTAATTGAGAAAAACACATATAATTGGCCCGATTGGAACATTTCGTTGCAGAAGTGCAATGATCCAAAACACTCATCTGCATAAAATTAATTTGGTGTTTAACTTCATTTTTCAGCACATTTTAGGCTATGTATGACGGACGATTTTTTAGTGGTGGAGGCAGACTGCTTTTTGACAAAACAAATCATTACCTGAGGCAATCTGCAATCATACTTTAAATTGACTTAGAACAGTGTTTGTCATGTAAGTCACTGTTTAAATGTTTATATTTTTTCAAACTGTCCACAGAAAGGTGTTCCTTGGTCACAAGAAGGGACGCCCTGAACAACTGTATGCCATCAAGGCGATGAAGAAGGCAGACATGATCAACAAAAACCTCACCAGTCAGGGTTTGTACTGAAAAAAACAAAACACAACATAATTTAATACTGTATTTCCCCCAATAGTACACCTCTCCTTCATAGAAAATCCATATTTTTATTAGCATTATCCCCTCCCTATAACTATATATACACTCACTGGGCATAAACAGATGGATTAAACCATCCAACCAGCATTGACCTCCAAGGTCCATCCCCACCCCTGAGGCAGTGTATTAGCCAGCCAACTATGCAGCTGTCTTTTGCACGGCCGTTTTTGAAAGATCACGGCACGGCCAATATTTGGGGGAGTGAGTGGGTTAAAAAAATAATTTGTTTTTGGCTAAACATTTACAAACGCTTACTTTCTCAATATTGTTATGTTTTGTATACATTGTATACAGTGTTTTTTTTATGCCTAATTTGGGGCCGTTATTCGGCCCCATTCACAATGCCAAAAAGTATACTTTTTTCACAATTATATAAAAAAAAATCACAATCTAAAAAAAGGGTTAAATACAGACCAGTAAGGATACTAGTCTTAATATACGCTGGTGTTAAAACTAGTCTGTATTTACCAAAAACAAAACTTAAAACCAAGGCATATTAAACTGTGAAATTAAAAGTGAAAAAAGTTTCTTTTTCTTTTGTTATAATATTTCACAATTTTCACAATTTCTAGAAAAATGCCGCTATTTTTCACAATGGCACAGGCACAGGCTGCATTCACAAAACACATATAAAAAACACTGGTAAACATTTATACACTTACATATATTCTCTGAATAGGGTCGTCAGTCAAAGCTCTAACCTTAAAAAGTTACATTTTTCATAACCTGTGACTGCTATTAAAAAAACAACTAAAACTGGGATAGTAACCAGAAACAGTTACTACCACAAAATCATTCAAGTTTAGATGCATTCTATCTTTTGTACAGGAATTTTCCCTATATATATATAATTTTCTCCAGGTAGGGTGATTGTTCAACTTTACAACCATGCAATAAAATTCTATGAGCATTGCCCCCCAGTCGGTGGTGGGGTGTTAAGAATCAACCGACTGCTCGTTACTTAGCAGAGGGGTAGAACCCCCCCCGAAATGTAACCCACCTGTTGACCGTGGGTGGCGACCCGTGTCGTTGGAGAAGGGAGTCCTGGTGGTTGAGTGGCGTGGAGATCTGGTAGTTATCTCCACGTTGCAACACACCACTTTGGTCCGGACTTCAACTAGACGGGCGGTCAGATTTGGCCCGATCTGATCAATCGGTTTGTCACGCCAGCTATAAGAGATCCGACCTTATTATTCAGACAGTACCAGTACACTGTATCTTAACTTACTTTTTATATTGTTCTACTTTAAACATTATATAGATAGGGTCCTTTATGGCGGTGGCGCACGGGCTAATCATGTATTTCAAAACGCTATATGGCTATACTTGTGCCACTTTTTAAGTGGAACATAAGTGCGGCTCTTTGACTTTTTAGTTAAAGGGTTATGTCCGCTGGGTGGTATGGGGGTCTGATGCGTTAGCTTTATATGAGTATACCTTCTACGTATTCTTGGCATTTTGCTGTTGGACATCCACAGCAAATGTCCCCTTGTTGGACTCCGAGGTGGGTGAGAAGCGTAGAAGATGAATTCTTAACGCCACATCATGGCATCACAAAACGCACAAACTACTAACAAACGAAAAAAAACAGAACATGAATCTGATACTGAGGAACCAGTGATTAACCAGTCCTTTCCTCGTTTTCTTATTATCAAATCAGAAGACGGGGAAAGGCCTGTTGCAGATATGTCACCTTTTGTCATAGAGAAAACTGTCCATTCCATTGCTGGACATGTTAAACAAATCAAAAAATTAAAGAATAAAACTCTTCTTATTGAAACAGAAAAAAAATCTCATTCGGATAATTTACTCACTATTAAACAAATTTTAAACACAAAAGTCAAATGCTACCCTCACTCCTCTTTGAACATCTCCAAAGGCGTCATCAGGTGCCCGGATCTCTCCGGAGTACCTGAAGACGAAATTATTCACGAGCTTGCGCCACAGTTGGTAACTGCGGCTCGCCGAATAACCATAAAGAGGAATGACAAAATTATCAGTACAAATACTATCATCCTCACATTTTCAACACCCGTCTTACCAAAAACAATAAAGGTGGCATATCTGCAATTGCATGTTGAAGCCTACATTCCAAACCCGTTACGTTGCTACAACTGCCAAGGCTTTGGGCACCACAACTCCAGGTGTACTAAAGAAGAACGTTGTGGTAAATGTGGCGAGTCTGCATTCAAGCATAACAAACCAGATTGTCCTAACGACCTCAAATGTACCAACTGCGGTCTGGGACATCACGCAAATTCAAAATTATGTGAACAATTTAAAAAAGAAAAAGAAATCATAACAGTTAAATATACTCAAAACATTCCCTTTCCAGAAGCACGGAAATTGATAGAAGAAAAATATAAAATTTCAAGTCCGACCTCTTACGCATCTATTCTCAAAACAAAAGCAACACACACAGAATGCAGGGATGCAGGTACGCAATACAATCAGTCAGAAATTCAAAATACAAAGAATACTTCCTCAGTAACAAATCCAAACAAAAGTCAACAAACACAACTTAACAAGCCAAAATTAAACTTTTCACCTAATCAAACTTTTACATTTAAATCGAACACAAAACCGGCAGGCTCTGGCAATGTCAAGAGCATGTCAATTTCTCAGAATTGGAAAGAGGGTTCTTCTAAGACTGTGAAGTCTAGAAGTTCCCCAGTCGTGAAGCCTAATACATCCTCGGTTGGAAGGCCTGGTGCTGCTCCGGCTAAGGAAGTTGGAAAGCCTAGTGCTGCTCCAACTAAGGAAGTTGGAAAGCCTAGTGCTTCTATAACTGGGGAGCACAAGGAGCAGCCAAAGGTGTCTAATGGCCCTATTGAGCTGCATAACAAATTCGAACAGCTTATGGACATTTCAGAGCCGGCAGCTGCACTGCCACTTCCATCCTCTCATGACAGGTTAGTTGAGGTGCCACTTCAGCTGACTTCTTCCGGGGAGGAGGATCCATCAGTGGAGATGTCGCTGCTTGAGTCTCCTAAGACCTCTCCTAAATCTAAGGCCAAAAATAAAAACAAAATTAAAAATCGCCTTAGCGCTAAATAATGGGTAAAACTAATAAGATCATTCAATGGAATTGTCGAGGTTTGAAACCAAATTATGATGAAATCAGCTTAATTTTAAATGAACACAACCCTATTGCCTTTTGTCTTCAAGAAACATTCTTGAAGACAAGTGATAAGGTATCTTTTAAACAATACTCACTATACAATCATATTTGTGATACCGGGGACAAGGCCACTGGTGGAGTTTCGATAATCGTTAATCGAAACATTCCTCACAGACCTGTTGCGTTGAAAACAAATTTGCAAGCTATTGCGGTCAGTGTTAATATGCACAGAGTCATAACAATATGTTCCTTATATTTACCACCTAGTTCTTCACTAGACCCTAAAGATCTAAATCACCTAGTTGCACAATTGCCATCACCTTTTATACTCTTGGGCGATTTTAATGCACACAACTACATCTGGGGTTGTAAAGATATAAACGATAAAGGCAAGAAAATTGAGGATTTCTTAGCCAAAAACAATTTGTGTCTTTTTAATAATAAGTCACATACTTACTTACATCCTGCTACAGGCTCTCATTCTTCCATTGATTTAACAATATGCGATCCAACGCTTTTGATGGATTTTTCATGGAGTGTTGGAGACGACCTCTGTGGAAGTGACCACTTCCCCATATTTCTTGAAAATATTGGCCCTCCACTTCTCGAAAAAACGCAACGATGGAAACTTCGCAAGGCTGATTGGACTACGTTTCAATCTCTTTGCGAGGAACAATTAAAGCCTTCCGTTTTCGAGGATGTCGAAGACGCAACTGCTCTTTTTACCAAAACTCTTCACGATATAGCTGATCAAACCATTCCAAAAACCTCGGCAGATCCTAAACGCCCACATAAACCATGGTACGACGATGACTGCAAAAAGGCAGTCAGCGATCGTAAAGCTGCATTAAATAATTTTAACTTGCGGCCAACTCAAACAAATTTAGATAACTTTAGAGTTTTTCGTGCGAAAGCCCGTCGTTCTATTAAGGATAGCAAGAGGAAATCCTGGAGAACTTACGTCTCTAGGCTGAATTCTCGCTCATCTCTTAAGAAGACATGGGACATGGTCCGGAAAATAAGTGGTAAAGGTAATTCTAGTACTGTAAATCATCTTAAAACAGATAATGGAGATATAACATCTGTCAAAGATATTGCAAACACTTTGGCAGAAACTTTTTCAAAAAATTCTTCTTCTGAAAATTGTCAACCAAATTTTCTGAAAAATAAGAAACAAAAAGAACAGAAGAAGCTGAACTTCAAGTCGAAAAACTCGGAAAAATACAATAAACTATTCACTCTCAAAGAACTTCGAGAGTCCCTTAAAAAGGCTCATGATACATCAGCTGGTCCTGATGATATCCATTATCAATTACTAAAACATTTACCTGAATCCTGTCTCTCTACCCTTCTTGATATATTTAATAAGGTTTGGGTGACGGGAATCTTCCCCGATTCTTGGCGGGAAGCAATCGTTATTCCAGTCCCCAAACCTGGAAAGGATCATACGGACCCAATAAATTATCGCCCAATCGCTTTAACGAGTTGTATATGTAAAACCATGGAACGAATGATTAATGAGAGACTCGTTTGGTACCTGGAGTCCAACAAACTGATAACAAAGTATCAAAGTGGTTTCCGGCGCCAACGAGGCACAACAGACAATCTCATACGATTTGAATCGTTTATTAGGGAAGCTTTCATAAAAAAAGAACATTTAGTCGCTGTATTTTTTGACTTGGAGAAAGCTTATGATACTGCATGGAAGTACGGTATTATGAATGATCTACATGACATTGGTCTTAGAGGCCGATTACCCATTTTTATAGAGAAATTCTTAGATGATAGACAGTTTCGTGTCCGAATGGGTTCAACCCTCTCTGATATTCATGAACAGGAGATGGGTGTTCCACAGGGCAGCATACTATCTGTCACACTTTTTAATATAAAGATTAACAGTATAGTAAAATGCATCAATCCAGGTGTGGATTGTTCGCTATATGTTGACGACTTTGTTATATGTTATCGTGCAAAAAACATGAATACTATCGAGAGACAATTACAACAATGTCTCAATAAACTTCAGACCTGGTCTGATGAAAATGGTTTTAAATTTTCTAAAACTAAAACTAATTCTATGCACTTTTGTCAACTTCGTAAACATCATGAAGACCCTCATCTAACACTGGATGGGTCACCAATACCAGTAGTGGATGAGACAAAATTCCTTGGTCTTATTTTCGACCGTAAATTAACGTTTATACCACACTCTTAACTTACTTAAAGTTGTTGCAAACACTAATTGGGGAGCAGATCGAAAAGTCCTCTTGCGACTTTACAGATCTCTTATCAGATCCAAGCTGGACTACGGCTCAATAGTATATGGATTGACTCGCAAATCATACTTGCAGATGCTCGATCCTATACATAATCAAGGATTACGACTCGCCTTAGGTGCCTTTCGTACATCACCAGCCGAAAGTCTATATGTTGAAGCCAATGAACCATCACTGTCTCACAGACGAGACAAATTAGCTCTTCAATACGCCATTAAATTAAAGTCTAACCCTTCAAATCCAACTTTGCATAATGTTTTTAATCCTAGTTGTGAACCTCTTTTTTGATCGAAAACCGAAGGCCATTCGACCATTTGGTCTTCGTATTAAACCAAAATTAAGAGACACTGAAATCGACCTAAATTTGGTTGCCAAGTACAAAGTACCACAAATTCCACCGTGGACTTTGGAAACTCCAACAATTATTTTTGATCTTTGTAATAATAACAAATCCAGTACAGACCCTACTGTCTTTCAAAGCAAATTTAATGAAATTAAATCGAAATACAGTAACTTTCAACATATCTTCACAGATGGCTCTAAAGATGGAGATAAGGTAGCTGCAGCAGCTGTTGTTCACAAACACAGCATAAAGAGCCGCCTGCCTGACAAGGCCTCTATCTTTTCAGCTGAACTTAAAGCAATTGAACTTGCCTTAAATTATATTCAGGAATCTGATGATGACCATTTTGTAATCTTTTCTGATTCCCTTTCATCTCTTCAAGCACTGGGTAATATGAAACATGATAACCCAGTTGTGCTTCAACTTTTAGAAAAGTACAATTCTCTTATAATTGATAATGTTATTATTTTCTGCTGGCTTCCAAGCCATGTAGGAATACGTGGTAATGATAGAGCTGATAGTGCTGCTAAGGCAGCATTAGATTTACATATAACTAATACCAAATTACCTTATACTGATTTTAAAAGTTGTATTAACACATATATTCGTAACTCTTGGCAAGCCGCTTGGGATTTGTCAGTTAACAATAAACTCCATCCAATTAAACCGTTACTCGGAGAATGGCGTTCTTCTAGTAGACCCATTCGTCGAGAGGAAGTTGTCCTAGCCCGGTGCAGGATAGGGCATACACGTTATATTCATTCATATTTATTACAAGGTGAGCAATTACCGGAATGTATACCCTGCTTTGCACCGTTAACGGTCAAACACATCTTATTGGAATGTGTAGACTTTGATCCTATGCGTCAAAGGTACTACAATGTTAATACTATGAAAGAGTTATTTGATACTGTAGATTTTAGTCTTGTTTTAGATTTCCTGAAAGAGATCAGACTATATAAATCATTGTAATGTGTTCTTATATATATTTACTTATTTATATACCCGTGGCCGGGCATTTATTGATTTACATACATAGTTTATATTCACCTTATCATCCCTTATTTTTAATAGTTTTATCTTTATATATTTACATTAATTTTTAATTAATACTTCATTTTTCATATTTTTTTTGCGCACAATATGACCTATTTATGTGTCGACGTGCCGTAAAATACCATTCATTCATTCATTCTATGAGCATTGATGAAAATCCAGTGCGCAAAGCCTCTCAATTTACCTACTGTTATGCAATAAAATTCATTAAAAATCATTTTGTAGGCACCAATATGACAATTAGTGAACAACAGCTAATTGGATCTTGATGAAGATGTATTTATCCTTAATAATAAGTATTTAGACATAAATAAACACTGCACATTTGGCAACTATTTCGATTTATTAGCAAATGGTCTTGGTAACTGATTTAGGTTACAAATGGTTATTAGGGAAAAGTATCTGCTACTCTAAACCAAAGGGAGATAATAATTTGGCATTGTAATAACTTCCAGCAGTTATAAAACTTGTAACTGTTTAAGGTTAGAGCTCTGACTGGTCATGTTGCATATCAAATTGAACGTTATTCAGAGCAGTGATATAGCGTTTTTGCCTCAGGACGGGGCAGGAATTTGCGATGGTCGTTATAATTTATAAGGAATGTTAGGTGCATATTTCTTCACCTTTATCCAAGTATGTTTCTCCATGAACAATAATGTTAAACTTGACCCACAACATAGTATAGGGCATTGCCCTATTATACTATGTTGTGGGTCAAGATAAACATTATAGTTCATGGAGTGGGACATTATACTGGATTCAGATTGTTCGTCTGTCCAGGTTTTATACAAATTAAGAATGCTTAAGTTAATCATAATCAAACTAACGTTTTATACACAACATTGGTAATATAAATGAATGTCCATTTCAATTTTCAGCATTATTGGATAATAAGGTCAGGAGTTATTGCGCTTGACTTATGGGGGGCAAAAGGGTGAAAAGTTTGTTTTTTCCAATCAATAACTAACATAAGAAGGTGTTATTGTATCAACCCCTAACCCACACATTTGATTTTCAGTATCATCACATAATTAGTTCAAGAGTTATTGCTCTTGACTGATAGGTTCATAAGTTCAACAGTAACTGCCGTTGACTGAAAATGAAAAATGATGTTTCTGTGCAATAACCAAGGAATACATTGATTTGTGAACATCATTCAACTTTACGAGATATCTCGCCCACTACGAAATACCACCTAGAACATAAGAATCTCTCTTGCCCATTTGAAATACTTCTGCTTAATCATTGGGTAATGTGAAATCGAATTGAATGGAAAAAAAGGTTATTTAAGAATACAAAATATTTATCCCATTCCTGGATATTGCCCGAAATAAAGTAATATGTTTTTATTCCGACATAAAACTTTTCAAACTTTCAGGATGTAACATTTTGCAAACTCTTTACGTTAAATACAGTACTGAGCTGGCTCAATTTTTCAAAGAGGAAGTTCAACATTTATGAATTTCTTATTACAGCATGTACTGTGATTTAAACGTCTACAACATCACAGTTGTGTCCTTTTCCTAACTGACTGCAACTTTTGCAAAACATCTTGGGATTTCCTTGGAATTAAGTGTCAGTATATACAACATATAGCGGAAATTCATGCGTCGCGTTTCTTTTTCCTTTCAGTATATTATTTCAGTTTGTGTTCTGCCACTGCTAATAGGCCGGGTTGAGCTGTCTGCTCACATCCATCCAAGCTAAGGCATGACTAATTTAAGCATGTCCTATTTATTTAACTCTTAGCCTGCTAAGGGCGACTACAGCAGCCTTTGCAGCCAGTGTAAACCCAGATCAGCCTGTGAGTAACACGCAGGCTGATCAGGGTTTACACTGTCTGGCTGCTCATCAGTCATTTAACCAAAACACTCCTCTGTAACATAAATGGAATGGTCTAAATTCAAAGAAAGGACAGTCCATTATACATTCATAGTGGGCTAATGGCTAATAACATACCATTGTTCATCTACTTATAAAAGTTAGTTGAGTGTGATAGCCTCAATATCACCAACATTAGTTACAGAGGCTGTCACACATGTCACACAGAGGCCGGGCCATCCTTAAAAAAGTGTTTGTTTGCTGTGCTCCGACCAAACGTCTAAAAAGGCAGTGACCGTTTTTTTTTAAAGCCTTTTCGGATTTTTTTTTTTTTTTTTTAAAAATATATATATATATTTTTTCTTTATTTTTTTTTCTAAAAAATTATTCGTAAAGAAATATTAATGAGGTTATCCACAGACTGCATTATCATACATTGAGATAGGAAATTATGATTTGTAAAAATGCTTAACCAGGACTGTGGCAAAAAAAATAAATAAAAAAAATTAGACCTACCTACCTACCCACTTAAAAAATTCAGGGTCGGAGCACAGCAAACAAATATTTTTTTAAGGATGGCCCTGTCACACAGAGGCTGTCACTTAAAACTGATTGATGTAATTCCTTCCTTTCTTCTTTCAGTGATAACAGAGAGAGACGCCATGGCCAAATCCGTCAGTCCATTTGTTGTACAACTTTTCTATTCCATACAGTCCCAACAAAATATATTTTTGGTATGTAAATCAGCTAAGGTATAGAAATTTCTACCTTTCGTAGAAAAATTGGCAGACAGTTTGAGTGCACTAAATCTTGTTCTAATGCATTATTGACGTAAAAAACATCAACACTTTTATGATGTAATTTTGTAAATAGTCGTTACCTCACTTGATGCCACATTATTAGTTTATACTTGCTTGATGCCATATTATTCGTTACTGTGCATTTAGAAAGGTTATCACTTATTATAATGAAATTATTAATTTGCTAATGCATATGTTTTTTAACAGTCTTTAATACTTGAAATCTAATCCTTGCTTCTCAGGGCACACTGGCAAGACTATTCAACGGACAAATACAATGTATTGAAAAATACAAATACAACATGTATTGTACAATTCCTTGGTCTATTTATTTATTACTCTGCACCGTTGGGATCAATATATAAGGACTTAGATCACCAGAAATCACTCGGCCACTTTTTGACTAATACTTGTTTCAACTTATTTGGACACCCATGACAAATATTTAGCTGTGTTTTCATATTTAAAGCAGAAATTTATTAATGCCCTGCTATATTACCTTTCATGAATCGATGAAACTGAGTCTGCTACTTTTCTCTCATGTTTGTGTTTGTTGCCTCCAAGGGATCCCCTTTTCAGTATTTATATGTTTGACAGCCAATCACCATCTCGAGGCAGAAATGTTCTCTCATGACCAAGATTGCAAAATAGCTCAATACAGGCCAAAAAAAATATAGGTGTGTTTCCTATTGCATGCTCTAAAAAAATAGGGTTGTTAGGTAGGCATTTTTTTTTGATTTTTTTTTTGGAGCAAGATATTGTGAGATTCTACATGTATTTATCTCATAAACCCCATACACATGGATGATACAACTGAAAGCTTCTCTGTGATGTCAGTTTACCTCGATATATTGTGATAAATCATTGTTCAGAACAATTTTTTTTTTATTTTATTTTTTTTTGAAAATATTTTCATAAAAAGTTTTAGGGTCGGCCCCTTAAAAATAGGGTCGGTCGGGCCACCGGAAACACTGGTATTTTGTTTTTTGGCCTCATTGTATTTAAGCTACTGACTCTAGTCAATGCACTTATCACCAGTGTATTAGCCAGCCAACGGTGCAGCCGTCTTTTGCACGGCCGTTTTTGAAAAATCACACTCAATATTTGGTGGAGAGGGTGGGGTAAAAACAACACTAAAAACTCTTTAGTTTCTCAATATTGTTATGTTTTTTATACATTTATAGAAGAAAGATTATCTAAAATGTACCTTTTTCACATTTATCTGTAAAAATAAATTGCCCCAGAGACACCAACATGGCGTGAATTGGCTCTTAGTGCGTGTTAGCAAATTATTTTACACTTCTTGTTTGCAGATTTGCACGTACCCAAGTCTTGAATTTCTGCCTAATACACTGGTTATCACAATACTTCAAAGTATTTCCCACCTTAATCGGCCATTTGGATGAGATTTAAATTTGAGGACCATACATATAATGAAATGTATCTCTTCCTCCTATACAATGGTCCAGATTCTACTGTGTGTAGATGGGGGATTGAACCATCACCCATAGGAAGACACACTTTTCAAGGCACTTAACTATGCTTTGCCAGTATCCATGCAGATGATTGGTCCAACGTTTGGTAAACTTGCATGTTTCTGAATTCCTTATACATGTTTCCATGCCTTTATTATCATGCAGGTGATGGAGTACATGATAGGAGGAGATTTGAAGAGTTTGCTGGTAGTGGCTGGGTATTTTGATGAGAACATGGCCCTCATGTACGTAGCCGAGGTCACACTGGCCCTGGAATACCTACACAGCAAGGGTATCATACACAGGTAAGAACATGGCCCTCATGTATGTGGCCGAGGTCACACTGGCCCTGGAATACCTACACAGCAAGGGTATCATACACAGGTAAGAACATGGCCCTCATGTACGTGGCCGAGGTCACACTGGCCCTGGAATACCTACACAGCAAGGGTATCATACACAGGTAAGAACATGGCCCTCATGTACGTGGCCGAGGTCACACTGGCCCTGGAATACCTACACACCAAGGGTATCATACACAGGTAAGAACATGGCCCTCATGTACGTGGCCGAGGTCACACTGGCCCTGGAATACCTACACAGCAAGGGTATCATACACAGGTAAGAACATGGCCCTCATGTACGTGGCCGAGGTCACACTGGCCCTGGAATACCTACACAGCAAGGGTATCATACACAGGTAAGAACATGGCCCTCATGTATGTGGCCGAGGTCACACTGGCCCTGGAATACCTACACAGCAAGGGTATCATACACAGATAAAAGCATGGCCGAAGGCTGTTTTGCAGATGGTACTTGGTTATTAGTCCCGTACCGGTGTGTCACCGGAGGGGACTATAGGTTTACCTCTCGTCTGTCCGTCCGTCCATCTGGAAAACTGGATCCTGCGATAATTTAAAAAGTATAAAATATATTTTTATTAACCTTTTTGCATATGGTAGAGGGCCATAAGGAGATTATGCTCATTATTATTATACCCACGTTTTTGAAAAAAATACAGGGTATATTAAAATCGCCTCTGTTTGTCCATCCGTCCGTCTGTCCTTTTTGTCCGTTACCGCATCTCCTTCTCAACCGCTGAACGGAATTCAACCAAACTTAGGGTATGACATCACCATATCATGACGGTGTGCAAGAGCACTATTATTTTTGGCTCCGAGCCCAGGGGCCCTCAGTGGGGTCAAAAGGTTAAATAAACTAAAAATTCATTTACACTTTCATTTTTTCACATTTTTGCACATAACTTGGTATATGTAATCGTCTATAAAACATAAGCAACATATTAAATGATTTTATTATTTTTATAACTTGGTGTATGTAAACGTCTTTAAAACATAAGCAACATATTAAATGATTTTATTATTTTTATTATATCGAACTCGGACCATCTGCCGTGGTGGTGGGGGTGGGTGGGGAAGGGAGGAAGATTTGGATTTTTTATTTTTATTTTGTTATAATTATGTCTCAAATGAAACATGATGGTGGGATTACACTCTTTACATTTGTTTCTTCCTATGTCATTGTTGGGCTGGAGGAATGGGCATCAAATACACTAATAATGCAATTAAGGTGTCTTTTTTTTCATACTTTTGCACATTAATTGGTATAATAGTCATCTAATAAAGAGATGCACAACATGTCAAATGATTTGTTATTTAAAACTCGCACTTCTTCCCTGAGGTTCGGGTTGGAGGAAATGGGTGGTGGGTGGAGGGTAACAGGGGGTCAATTTATTTAAAAATTATTTCTCAAATGAACATTTTGATGAAGGGATTACATTGTATATACTGTGGGGCTGTGTTTGTGTTGTTTGGGGGCGGTGGGGGTGTTGTGGGGGGGGGGGGGGGGGGGGGTGCGTATGGTAGAGTAGCAGAAAAAGATTATGCACGTTGATACGGCCAAAATTGTGGTTGATGTGGCAACAAAATAGTAAAAAAAACCATTGGTCCGTCCGGAAAACTGGATCCTGCGATAACTTAAAACGTATAAAAGATATTTTCATGAAACTTTTACATATGGTAGAGTGGCAGAAGGAGATTATGCGTTAATTTTGTTGATATGGCCAAAATTGTGGTTGCTATGGCAACAAAATAGTATAAAAATGCACACAAAATAGGATAAATTATCTAATGCTATAACTTGGTACATAGGTAGAGGAGCATATGTAGATTTTGCACACAATTTTATTTTGGGATGGCCAGAATTGTGATTATTATGGTAACATAATTCAGTTGTAAGTTATACAGCTGAATAATGGAGTTTAATGCATCTGTCTTTATACTCAATAAATATTCGATAGTTACTTCCCTTGAAATAGAGTTATATATTAATACATGACTTGAAATTGATGTTAATTTCTTTTTTTGCGTTTGTATTTTTATTACTTGTTGTATTATATTTTTAATATGTTTGATTTAAAAAAAAAAGGAAAAAATAATTACTGTAACGAAGATTATGTAATACTCTGTTAAAGGGACACATGGCAATCTTGAATTTTTTAAAACAAGCGGCGTCCTGTTAGTTTTTCTACATAAATTCCATTTGTTCACTCATTAATGTTAATTATAAGAATTGTATTAAGCCATTTGCTTTTGCATATTATTAATTTTTGATATTATTGCACCAGTAATATATTAAAACTTATAGTATAATAAGACGAAATAGTGAATACTTAAAATTTGATTTATTTAAATGTAACCAGGGTAAAAGTAAAAATGATACTGGATATATAAATCGAGACACCCATTTTAAAATACTTCAAGATTGCCGTGTGTCCCTTTAAGGTTGCGAAATGTAGCATGCCATTATTATTTGTCTAAATCATAGCCTTTTGTTTGGTCTGGTCAAACAAAAATCATTTATTGCGAAATATCTGACCGGTAGGGGACATCATGTATTGCCATGCAATACTGGAGTATTTTGTTTTGTATCAGTTTGACAGAATATATACCTTACTTCATCTATTGCATAAGAGCTATGTTAGCAAGTAGAGCATCTACATGGCCTCTTGGGCCTCTTGTTTAACTAAATTTTAATCCTATGGTGGTGCAGGTATACAGGAATAAGGATAACTTTGAATAAATGCATGACATTTAAAAGTATAAGATGACATTCTTTTATGTTTCCATTGCCCAACAGTCATGTAATAAGAGTGACCATGTATGGTTCAGATAAAACATTCATTCTGATTGGATACAACATATAGTGTTACGTTATATTTGGGCAACTCCATACTAACTTTACAAACTGACATCAAATAAATCAAGATGGCGCCGCGGCCGGGGAATGACGTTCATCCATTGATTTGGGTTATTTTAACAGCTTCAAATGAGGTTAAAGTGCTTTAGAATAGCATCACCATTAAACAATATTTGCGAACATTAAGCAGTCAGTATAGTGTCGTCTCTGACTTGAAATCACTTGCCCCTCACCGCTGTAGGTTCGATCCCTCAGGGGCCTAGGAATCTTTATGTGAGGAAGCTATCCAGCTGGCTTGCGGAACGTCGGTGGTTCTACCCAGGTGCCCGCCCGTGCACGAAAATTGCCCGGAGGGGCACCTGGGGTCTTCCTCCACCAATGGAAGCTGGAAAGTCGCCATATGACCTTAGCTGTTGGTGCGACTATAAAATCCAATTCAATCAATCCGTATAGTGTCTCAAAATCCAAAAGAATTTATACCTTACCTTCCATGCCCAAATGATGAACATTGAAACATGATTTCACTTTTTCTGATTGACTTATTGTTTGTGTCTAAAAATAGTCATACCAATATTTGTGCACACAGTTTATGAAAACTGCCAAATATATACGTTTGCAGGGACTTGAAGCCAGACAACATGTTAATTGCTGCTACTGGACACCTGAAGTTGACAGATTTCGGCCTGTCCAAGTTTAACATGTCCAATTTCAGTAAGTAGAGAGACATATATGAGAAGTATGTGCCATTTTTCTTCTTAAAAACAACCTTTACAAATATCTCAAACACTTTCACATGTATTTCTTTGAAACTTGGTATGTACATTAACTGTGGTAAGCCCTAACCCCACTGACCATGAGTGACCTGGACTTGACCCTGATTTTGAAGACAAAATAATTACGGTAAGTCAATTTGGCTAATAAATGTTCCAGCCCTAGTTACACCTTAATGTCTATAACCTCAGTGTTAATGTTTCTGTACACATTTTGCAGTAACCATTTAATCTCCCTGTGTTATGTGGGTCATGGAGAGTCATTCGGCAATACACGAATTATGAACAAAATACTTCCATTCATCTCATATATGTATATCCTTTTATATCGTCACAGATGCCCATGATGTTCCTATGACCCCCAGGACGCCTAAAACATACAGCCACCATGTGGACTACTACCGTACACCTGGCCAGATACTGTCGCTCAAAAGTTCCCTCGCATTTGTAAGTAAACTTTGCAAGGGGCCATTTTGCTTTATGCACTTTTATGCTGATATTATTTTTAATTTATTTTTATAAGGCACCTGTGGGTATCATTCCTTTTCAAGGACAACTATGGCATCAGGTAAGAATTTGTTCTTACATACATAGGGGATGGCTAGACCCAGTGTATAGCATAGTGGACTTGACACTGGAGGACCTTGGTTCAAGCCTCACCAGTGCCACTGAGTTTTGTCGGTGTGTTCTTGGGCAAGACACTTTACCTTAACCTCGTCATGTATCTGCTGAGCATGTTGAAGAGCCATAGATATCTATTTGATAGTAAGAGTAGGGCAGGTTCCCTGATTCCTGTGTATCATTTCTCTTTCTCTGGGGCGGCTCTAATAGCCTATAATATGTTGATGAGTGGTTAAACAACATTCAGTTCAATAGTCTTTACATTTATCTCTGACCCAGGTGCAGCTATCATGAGGCGAGACATTATAACTCACCAAGGTTTAGTCCTTGTGTTTTTTTTGCACTACAGTATTTAACCCTTTTGCCACCAAATTTCAAATTGTGTCTACTAAAATTTGAATTAAAACCTTATGTAATATAAATGAGCCGCAACACACGAAAACGTCCCTTCGGACGTTTAGACGACAACGTCATAACGTAACAATTTATGACGTCGGCCGGTAATCAATTAACTACAAATCAAATTTTCGTCATTTCTGTGTTTTACCTAATTATTATATCATAGGGAATATGTTTCGTAATATAAATAGTTGATGCTATTGAAAATGATAATTGATTATGTTTTTTGTTGTTATTTAATCAACGACGTCACCCAAGACGCCGACGTCAACGTCAAAATTAATGGTGATTTCGATCTTTAATTTTCAAATTGAGATAAAATCATTTTTAATTAAGATATCAACATAAAATAAAGAGATTTTTAAAGAGAAAATCACCGTGTTTCATAAACATCAAAAACATAAAATGTGAACATTTTGTCTGAAGGGTCGTTTTCGCGTGTTTCGGCTCATATGTATAAAATAATATGGAAAACATTCTTACTGTGTTAGGAACAGTGTAAACCCTGATCAATCTATACATGGTATGCAAGTTGATCGGGGCCTACACTGGTCATAAGATCAGTATGTTTGACTGTGGCAGCGAAAGTGTTAAACCAAACATGGTCAGACTCTTATCTTTAGTGTAACATCGCTATCTAATTTCAGAGCACCGGAAAGTTCAACTTCATCAACAACTCGTCAGACATGACAACTCCTTCTGGTCGGGGAAACTCACCTCACAATCCTCTGTCGGAAATCTCAAACAACAACACCCCGTCGGAGACGAGAGCTACGCCACATATTCCTATCAGCGACAGTTCCTTGATTGGGTCCCAGGGCTCTCATTGTCCTCAGTCCCTCTCCAAACTGAATAAACAGATGTCGATGAGGGATTTGTTATTGACACAATCTACTTCCAAGTATAGGAGCCAGTCTGTTGTGATGGCTTCGCCACATAGACTGTCAAACAAGCCTGCTGGGAGCATAACGCCGGCAAGTAAACATGTGACACCAGTAACGCCTTTCAGTAAACCTCCAGTGAAAAGGCTGATGTCAACATTACAGGTGATGTATGAAAATTATGATAGGCAAATATTGGGGTAATGGACTGCCGAACTTATGATTATCTGAAGATATTGAATTTATGCTGCCGGATTAGTTTTTTTTTCATTTTACATGGGTGATTGAAAGCCTGATCTTACACATGGAGGAAGATAAAAGTCACATGCTGATATCAACAATGACAGTTGCATGACGTCATTGTGTAAATAAACATGCAAAACATTAATAGTTGGCGATGTCAACGCGCAGAATATAAATGATATGCAAGAAAAAGAATCAATCATGGGTGTCCGGTTCAGATAAGGAAATTCCAACCCTCGGTATAATTGTTTTAATCGGAACCTAAACAGAGCCTTAGTTCCGATAAAACATTTTTTTTGGAATTTACCTATCTTCTCCAGATAACCATGAAAGATTCTTACAGCCTAAAGTTAGATTCAGTTGGCTACATGCGGGGCTTCCAATGGTCGACAAAGAGTGAAAGATAGAGGTACATGTTACTGGCTGATGTGGACAATCAGTTTATTTTGTACGCTGTTAAAAAACACATGTTTTTCTGCCATTCGGCTTTATGTAAAATACTTCAGCACAAAAATGAAGACAATTGTACATCATTTCTTTCAGGCATCTCTTAACTGGACAAGGTCGACAGAGAGTGAGAGGAGTAAACTACAGAGCTCTGTTGACATAAGCGATGTCAACTGTGGGCAGCCAATCTCTCGTTCAATAGGAATGTCCCTCTCATGCCTCGACGGTAGCCCAGAGCATGGATACAGTGCCGACTCAATGATGTCGGTGGAACTGAGCAGCAGAGCATACGATTCGACGAAGAGCTGCGAGCTGTCCAACAGCGTGTTTTTAAATTCAGTGAACCAAACTAATTCGGAGCTAAAGATATCTCAAGATGAAAATTCTGCCGCTTACAATTCATCCTTCGAATTAAATTCCAGTAATGCATTATGCACTTGTGAAAAACACATACAGAAGTTTTCAGAAATTTGCGCTGAGTGTAGAAGTCATCAAAAAGCGCCCTCTAGACAAGAAATTATTACAGATGACACACCACAGATGCATAGAACAGACGAATCTGTGTGGAACTCGTATGCCGCAAAGAATTTACGCTCTTTACGCCATGGCTCGTACTCTGAGGATAGCGAGGACAGTGACTCCGTTAATAAGGAAAATTTTGGTAATATTTTCAATGAAGGCTCTGCACAAAAAACAAAATTCAAGGATTTTCCAGCTAAATTACAGATAAAGTGTAAACCTCGACGGTTAACCAAGACCAAAAGCTTCTGTTATCCGTCTGATGAAGAATCGGAATATAACTCGGGCCGATACAGTGATAGGGTGCAATTCGCTCGAAAGAGAAGTTTCCGTAATGTGGAGCAAAGTCCCGTTAGGCGTACCCACAGTGCTGACTCTGGACTGACACAAGAATTGCGCTTGCTACGGTTTATTGGGGCGGAACCTAAAAGCAAGCGCAGCAACTCCCTTCCACGGACACGAATACGTTTCCACAGTGGAAACGACAGTGTTATATCGGCATTAGCCGATACTGGAAACAAAGAAAGAAACGATTGCTTGAAAAAGATATTCGACGAAAGTAAAAGCACGCTGGACTTGGATAAAATGGCTGCCTTGTCAGCAGATGAAAAGAGACTGGTAGAGGGACACAGCGATACCTCCGTGTCAGAATCGGATCTAGTCAATGTACCAAATGAAAATTGTAGTGACGATATATTTGAAACAGAAATGAGTCATGTAAGCGAAACTAAAAGTGTAACTGATTTTGATTACTCGAGTAGTGGTACGGTTTATGAAGCTTATAAACCATCAAACCCTGTTACGGATGTCGATAAAGCCAATATGCATTCTTATGAGCCAATTATAAGTGGTGCCAAGCATGTCTTTCCAGTAGTGAACAAGATGCTATCCCACCTGAAGAAACCCATGGTGTCAAGCTTGAAATCGGAAAGCGACATCGCGACCTTGAATTCAAACTTGTCGAGTATATTTGACAACGAGAGTGAAGTGGGATCAGGCTTTTCTGCTGATATGGATGTATCGGTGTTTACGTCAAAAACTGACAGCATGTTTGAAGCAGACATGAAAGGGTAATGTTTTAATTTAAATATAGACTATGCCAGTGCTCCAAGAAAATTGGTGACTAGCCCAGGGCAAGTAGATTTCAGTATACTTGCCCTGACTGAAAAGTCACTTGCCCTGGGATTATAGTTTGAAAAGTTTGATTGTCCCAAGATTTTTTAGACTAGCCCGATGGGCAACCGTTTTTGAAAGAGAGACTAGCCCTGATTCAGATTGGACTAGCGACGGGCTATCCTATTCTTGGAGCACTGTATGCTATTGATTACAACTTAAAACGAAACAATTAACAGAGTTACTACAAGTATGTATTAAGAATTATAATGTTAGGGGATGACACGATAATATATAGAAGGTATTAATAATACTTGGAACAATATGCCAAATTAATCATTTTAATTTTATAAGCGCCTTTCAGTGCGTCGGGTGTGAATACAACAGGACCTTTACGGGTCATTTATTAACCTTTAACAATCTTAATTTTTTTCTTTTAGTATTATTCTTAGGAACTAAATGCAATTTATCAACCAACCTTCAATCATATTAGTTAAAAAAAACTAACCCGTAAATAACGGCAAAAAATTACACTACAAAACCGCTTATCAAAACTCTGTCCAGGTGTTCAATTCATATAATTATAGATTATTAGATTTGTTTTGGGATATATGCACTAGTAGTAATATTGCACAACATTACAAGCGCAATATTTATGCGCAAAATAACGAGTTCATATATATCCCAATGCAAATCTAATGACCTTTTTATTGCATACGCATTTTTAATATAAAAACGAAAACAAAACAATAGGTTTTAACGTTTAATTTTCATCAAAAATATTTATTTGAAATAAACATATTGTTGTTAGATCGTGGGAATTTTCACACTGAAATCGACATTGTTTACGTCATGTGACATACCTTCTTTGACTTGAACAGAAAATTGCACCAATCACGAACGAGAATACATTACACACCCAATATGACTTTACTACACGTCAATATGGGCCAATATTGACGTTTACTGTTACATTGAAAGTAAACGGAGCTTGTAAATGCGTATGCAATAATAATGCATATGTACCGATTAAAAGTAGAGTTTTATTCATGCGTCTCCGTGGCCGAATGGTTAATGATGTTGCGTTGTAAAGCTTCGCCTCTCACCGCTGCAGGTTCGAATCCCACTGGGAGCTCGCTTGTAAGTGAGGAAGTGTCGATTCTTACGGATGGCAGGAGGTGTACAGTATTGGTTCTACCCAGGAAAAGCGGGTGGTCTGCTTCCACCACCAAAAAAAATTGCCCGTCCTATATAACCTTACATGTGTTGAAAATGAAGTAAAACACCATTCAAACAAATCATGGGTTCTAAAAATACCTGTCACGTGATGAAATATGTGTAAAATGAATTATGAGTTGGTAACTCTTAATTGGATGCTCCAATTTTGGGGTTTGGCATGGCTGGTTAAAGCTATTTATATTGTGTCTGGAGTTTGCATTCTCAAAATATGTAAGTTATATTATATACCTTGTCGTCAGTAAGTTTAGAAATCATTTAATGGTGTTCATATGTTGTAAAATTTGGCTGTTGTTGGCGTGATAGCTACTTTAAATATTGCATTACAGTAGCTCCACAGATGACCTTGACCTTAATGGATTGAACTTCAAGGAATGCCACAATCGGCCATTTTTGTTTACATAGATGTATATTTGCAAAAATGTGACACTTCCTGCCATCTTCATGAAACTGGGGAGACAATCATATTGTTTTTAGCTTGGATGTCTGTCTGTCTCTCTGTCCGTCACAAGTCGTGTCCTCTCCATATCTCTTGAACCTCTTGAGGGATTTTGAAATTACTTTCAGCCATGTTCGTGCAAGGTAAAGGTCACCTTTAGAGGTCGAAGGTCATATGCACTATATTTTATGTCTGCTCCATATCTCATGAACCACTTATGTCTGCTCCATATCTCATGAATCACTTGAGGGGTTTTGAAATAACTTGGCACAAATGTTTAGCATATCGAGACTTTCAGCCACGTCCATTCAAAGTCAAGGTCACACTTAGAGGCCGAAGGTCATATGCGCTATATATCTTGTCCACTCCATATCTCTTGAACTGCTTGAGGGATTTTGGAATAACTTGGCATAAATGTTCACCACATCGAGATGACATGCAGAGCACATTTCAGCCATGTTGGTTCATATGCATTACACTGAGAGTGTGGGAGGAGACAGGTTTTTGTCACAAAAACAACCCCGTCTAGTTTCAGTTTAAGGTTTTTAAGAATTTATGTCTACATTGTGTAAATGCATATCTTTGAAAAGACTGAGTGGGGTGGGGGAATAAATTAAATAAATTACAAAACAAAACTTCTTGTTTTATCTGTTACAGATCCCCATCACAACCAGGGCTACCACAGGAGCGATTACCAGCACCCAGTCAACCACACTGTAAACCACTGGCGCCTCCGTCACAGCCGCCCAAAAATAGGGTAACCACCTGTTGGCAGTGTTGTATAATCCCTCAGCATTTTGTGACTGTTGAATTTTCGTATACAAATTAAATATATCATCAATATATTTGAAATATCCAATAGTAATTATATTTTTTCTCTGGAACGCAACTTGGAAACTGTTCACGTTATATTCATGCAACTTGGTACACAAATCAATCTATTAGTAATATGGCTGTTTCTAGAGCGTAACTCGAAAACCAACATTACGTGGTCCCATCTTAATTTCATTAAGCGATGGGAAAGCGTATATTAGCAGGATTTTATAACGGATATTTCGACAATACAACACATTTAAAAATATGTTTTATTGAAAAAGATGTGATAACCTGTGTAATATTACCTATTAAATGTGCAATTTTGCAATATGTAAATGTTTTATGCTGAAATTAAGGTTTTATTTCATGCCCCAGCCAAGCTCGTTTTTGCTTTTTGGAGAATGGGTTGGATGGGGTATATAAGTTAATACTTGGACCACATAATGAAGTTTTATGAAAATACCTGAAGAAAAGTTTTTGAGTAATCTGAATAAACATGGGACAGTTAAACCTGCTCAGAAGACCACCTCTATTAACAGTCAAGGGTGTAACTTGTTTGTCATTATTAAAACAACTGCAACAAGTTATTTTCAAGAACAAAATTATTTTCTTTTGGCACAGACATTACGTGGTCCGAGTATTAACTTTCATACCCCATCCAACCCCTTCTCCAAGAAGCGAAAACGGGGTTGGCTGGGGTATGAAATAAAATCTTAAATTTGGCTTAAAACATTTTCATATTTTAAAATTGAAATATTTAATAGGTAATTTTAAACAAGTTGTCGAATTTGTTCAGTAAAAACTCTTTTTAAACATGTTTTATTGTCGAAATATCTGTTATCAACTCCTGCTAATATAAGCTTTCACATCGCTTAATGGAATTAAGGTGGGACCATGTAATGGTAAGAGTTCATTCCTCTTACTTTTGGTAAAATACTTATTTAGGATACTTTTGTGAAAAATGGTTTTATTATATGTTGCAGGAAAATTCTAGTTTTGATAGAAAATGGATTTAAAAACGGATGAAAATGAATGAATATCTGAAAATAACTTGTTGCAGTTATTTTGAAACAAACTAAACAAGTTATTTCAAAAACAACTTAAACAAGTTACAACCCTGACTGATTAAGAGACCAGCATGTCATTTCTCAGTTGTACTGTTTTCATTTAAAATACACCTGTATTAAACAGACCACCTGTGTTAAGAGACCAATTAATTTGGCTTCTCATTTAAACAACTCTCTTTACATTTTTCTGTATGTTAAATTGCAGAGACCGTCAGGGACTAAGAAGTCTCCAACAAAACTGACAAGATTTGCGTCTGCAACAACGTGTATACCTCAGTCTGCGTATAATGGTTCCAGAAGTAGGAACAGTTCTGGGAGGTCTGATATCGCCATGACACCAGAACCTCCCAACAGGAATGTAAGTAAAATAGATAAAAGAGCTGAACCATTCTGTGTTTTCCTACGAATCAAATACTTAATAGTATAAAAAGGTATTGACATAATACTCCTTTTATCATGTAGATTATCCACATTTTCTGTGTTTTACTGGTTGTGTAGCATTTTCGAAGAAAAATGCGATACATAGGGATCACTTTGTCGTCCGTCCGTCCGTCACGAAAACTTAACGTTGGCTATAACTTTCTCATTTCTTGATATTTCTTCATCAAACTTTCAATATATACTATGACAACATCGAAATGACCTTGCTAAAATATAAAGGTCATGGTCACACTGAAGCTCATTATATGGGTTAAATACTCATTTTTTCTTACTGATAACATTGGCTATAACTTTCTCATTTCTTGATATTTCTACATCAGACTTTCAATATATACTCATCATGACAACATCGACATGATCATACTAAAATATAAAGGTCAAGGTCACACTGAAAGTCATTATATCGGTTAAATACTCATTTTTTCTTCACGAAAACTTAATGTTGGCTATAACTTTCTCATTTCTTGACATTTTTTCATCAAACTTTCAATATATACTCATCATGACAACATCAACCTGACCATACTAAAATATAAAGGTCAAGGTCACACGGAAGGTCATTATATTGGTTAAATACTCATTTTCACAAAAACTTAGTCGGGCCAATTTGTCAAGGTCATTTATCTGGTCCCAAAAACTTTGTTATACTGACAAAGTGCTGACAGACGACACACGTGTTCCACGGAACACCCGTCTAGTTTTATCTATTAAACAGAATGTTATGATTATTGTTGTGGATTATGTCATATATTTGTGTCGCCACCTTACCATGGCAGTTATTACCATTTTTAACCCAAAGCATTATAAAACACCGATTTTGTTTCTTCACTGTCAAAGTTTTTAATTACGTAATACTATATTACATATTTAATAATACATTTATTATTATGCTGTTTCAGGTAGCTTTCCACACTTCTTTTGTAAAATATCCCCAGACTCCAAAGACACCATTGCAGCAGGCTTTTATCAGGTCTCACTCCTTCTCCCATGCAATGAAGACCCCATTCAGAACCCCAAAGTCTGTTCGCCGGGCACCAGCACCCCCTGTGGAAGAAGAGAGGATTTTAGGGACTCCTGATTACTTGGCCCCGGAGATCCTTCAACAGAAACCACACGGTATGAACATGTGTAAGGGATAACCATGCAATGATTTTCGATCTAGAATAGTATGTGACTGGTTTTGTGCTGAAAGAATTTCGTTTTACGTAATTTCAGACTGTTAAACCAACCACATGCTGTCCAAGATTGAAAATCTTAGCATGGCTATCTCACTTCTAATGCTTTTGCATTTGAATCCCAAAAATGTAAAACAAATTCAAAATACACACTTCTTTTTTCTAAATATTTTAAAGCAAATTCATTTTTGTTGCCTTAATCCAGTGAAGCTTCTGCATTTTTGTTGCCTTAATCCAATGATGTTGTTTGTTACATTGTTAAATGACATCACATACTTTTCAAATGGTAAGTCGGACGTTTTACTGTCACAGATCTGAGATTTAGCCAATGGAGTAACGCAGTCGAACCTCGATAGCTCGAAGTCAGCGGGATCATAGGGATATGTTCGAGCTATCGGTGGCTTCGAGGCATCGCGGGAACGATAAAAACGCAATATCTATCCGAATGTGTGTACCACCCGAAATAGTGTTACTTGTGTACGTGATATATCGTTTTCGGTATGTTTTTTATGTTCATGTATGTTTGTTTAAACCTCATAACGGATATATAACATGTAATTTTTACACTGAAAATAGAAGAAAAACTGCAATAATGTTTTTGTTTTATCATTTTATCATTTATTTAAAGAAATATCACAATAATAGATTTTAACATTCAAGTCCGAATAATGAGAACGGTTTGGTACATAGAATTGAATAGAATAGACAACAGCATAGCATATAATTTTTATTAAAACCAATCAACAAACGTTGTTTAATTAGAAAATCAACCATGTTTAATCATTAAACGAAGTTCACTAAACATGCTCTTATCTATTTAAAAAGTGAACACACTTTATTTTAATTATTGTTTTATTTATATTAAAACCACAAACGTTATTTAATTAGAAAATCAGCCGTGTTTAATTTATCGTAATTAACAGTAAACGAAGTTCACGAAACATAAATTGTATCTGTCTATTATCGCTTTTCAATCATAAATGTTCGCACCTTTAACAACCAACTTGATCTGTTTTCGCTCTATGATCGAACTTGCTACAAACAAATACAACCATGTTGATTACAATTAATATGGCTGACGTCGCATGGCAGCGGATCATCACCTTCGATTTAGCGAGGTTTAAATTCACACAAAAATGGATCTTCAGACCGTAAAAAATATTCGAGCGACCCGGGGTATCGAGTAATAATATTCGAATAATCGAGGTTAAATTACATTGAATTATATATAGAGTTGTGTCGGGACGGGAAAATGTGCTCGAGTTACCGATGGTATTCGAATCACTGGTGTTCGAGCTATCAAAGTTCGACTGTAGTTGCATTAGAATTAATATTTGTTTTATTTAGACATTGATCAAGCCAAATATGCTTGGAACTGAAATGTGCTCTGATGTTTGCAAATTGTTAAAAAGAATTCTACCACTATAAGTTCTATGACATAAAAATCAGGGGAAATTATTTCAATAGAATAGCAGATTTTGGAACAATGCAGTCAACAACACAGATCAAAGTTTTGTGGATGTGTCATTGTGACACAATAAATGTCACCTTATATGTGATGTATGGTGGTTAAATTTGACTGGAAAAAATAAATACTATTGGTGATTTTCATTGATAATAATCTGATCAGAAAACCACCCTAAGCCCTTGAAAATAAATGACTTCACTGTTTATGTGTCGCCTTCCATCAGTCTGTCTGTCTGTCAGTCCGTTCGTCACGAAAACTTAACGTTGGCTATAACTTTCTCATTTCTTGATATTTTTTCATCAAACTTTCAATATATACTCATCATGACAACAGCGACATGACCATACTAAAATATAAAGGTCAACTTCACACTGAATGTCATTATATGGGTTAAATACTCATTTTTTTATTCACAAAAACTTAACGTTGGCTATAACTTTTTCATTTCTTGATATTTCTTCATCAAACTTTCAATATGTACTCATCGTGACAACACCCATATGATCATACTAAACTATAAAGCTCAAGGTCACACTGAAGGTCATTATATGGGTTAAATACTCATTTTTTTCTTCACGAAAACTTCAGGCCAGTTTGTCAAGGTCGTTTATCTGAGTCAAAAAACCTTGTTATACTGACAAAGCGCTGACACAGGTATTCTGAGAAACACCCATCTAGTTTATAATAGACAGGGCTTTACTTTAAGTCCCTATCACTACATCAACAGGCAGAGTTTACAACATATGTACACAGTTTCTAAACTGGCTGATGACAAGCCTTATATAATTTACATATTTTGAGAATCCAAACCCTATAAACACGATATAAACAGCCTTAACCAGCCTGGCAGAACCACTAAACTGGAGCCTCGAATTAAGGGTTACCAACTCATAATTCATTTTACGCATATTCAAACACCTTGGATAAACCTTTTCTTCTAATCTGAAAGCACATATAGATTATTAAATGACCTGAACACCTGGATAGAATTTTGATAAACGGTTTTGTAGTGTTAAACTGTGCCGCTATTTGATGGGATAGTATCTTTAATATATTGTTTGTTTGCTATCTCCCGACCCAGTAAGTAAAAAAAAATTGAAGATAGCGAAAACATGAAATTAAGGAAATGTATTCTAAAGATATTAAAAAAAACATTTGATCTAGAATGGCTTTACATCAAGAGTTAGGGGCGTCCGTGGCCGAGTGGTTAACGTCTCTGACTTGAAATCACTTGCCCATCACCGCTGTAGGTTCGATCCCTCAGGGGCCTAGTAATCTTTATGTGAGGAAGCTATCCAGCTGGCTTGCGGAACGTCGGTGGTTTTACCCAGGTGCCCGCCCATGCACGAAAATGCCGGGAGGGTCACCTGGGGTCTTCCTCCACCAATGGAAGCTGGAAAGTCGCCATATGACCTTAGCTGTTGGTGCGACTATAAAATCCAATTCAATCAAAACATCAAGAGTTATCTGCCCAGCTGTGTAGCTGACATCATGATCAATATAATTTGTACCATTTTAAAGCCAGTGTATTTACATTTCCGGGTCGTCTTTGGACTGGTGGTCCATAGGCATCTGTATGTTTGTGTCTACATTTCATGGCCATCTGTTGACTGATGGTCCCTAGGCATCTGTATGTTTGTGTATACATTTCAGGGCCGTCTGTTGACTGATGGTCCCCAGGGTCTTCCACAGGAATTTCTTAAGGGATAGGGGGATTTTCGCGGTCGACGAATGGGGATGGGCGTGGGAAGGGGGTGTCCCCCTTCTGGCACAGATTTTTTTTTACTGACCAGTGGAAAGACGAGATTTGGCATATATCTAGTATCATAAGAAATGAAATAAAAAAATAATAAAAAACATATTTTTTGATGTAAATTTATTGTTTTATTGTTTTATTCATAATTTTTCATTGCAGAGATGTTGAGATTTTATCTGATTTGCAGTAGGTGATAAAATGTGTGTTACTCGGTTTTTATCCTTAGGTTCTATAGTAAAATAAAAATCTTTGACCAAGTAAAAAGATGATAATTTTCAAGATTTTGATTTTGAAAGATATGTATGTTGAATCAGTTTGCATGAATATGCATGAAATATACAGGGTTTTAAAAGAATCACATTGTAGATACCTTAATTTTAACAGTAAACTTGGTTGAACATCAAGGATAAAGACCGAGTTTATCACCTACCAGAATGAATTAGGTAGGTCTTATTTCTGGTCACTGATTGGTCAGTTTTATTGATGATGCTCTATCAAAATTATGAATTCATCTATTTATCAATAAAAACAACAATCAGCCATACAGTTAACATCAGCCACATCATTCATAAACATTAACTACATCACTCCGAGTCTCAACCCATCATCACAGTGACGATCTCCTTGTTCTCTGTGAATGTCAGTCATCTACCGCTCTGTTAAAATCAAAGTCATCCAGAGTTGGACCATCCATGCAGATTGAGAGAAGGCTGTTGAGGGCGTTGTTCGACAGGTTGCATCTGTGTGTTGTCTTTACCCTCTTCAGTGTGGAGAAACCCCTCTCACAATCTAAAAAGAAAAGTGTTTTTTATTGTACAGTTAATATAAAAAATATGTTAAAATGATCTGTTAATAATAATATACATGCAGCTCCAAATAATTATTTAATTAAACAGTAATTGCTTTTAATAAATATTGTATCATTTTAAAATAGTATCCTACCTGCTGTGGAAGTTGGAAGCAAATGCCCTATTCCCTATTCCCTCATAGCCACTAGACTCAGGCTCAGACTCATTTAAATCACAAACTCTTTTAACACTAAGAGTCCTAGTAACAAATTTATCCATACTTCAATTCACTATGAAATCAAATGCACTGAATGAATTGTATAAACACAATGTGAAGAAGACTGCATCAAGCCCTGTTTATATTAAGTAAAATAACAATGGAATTGCTCATTATCTGAGACACAACTAATTGTTAAAAAGCAGACAGCCAATAAAACAATTCAATTACTTACCATAAATATTTCACGGTTCTGGTTACGCTCCAAAACACGCTCCAAAACACCGCTACACACAGTCCAGAAATCCAATATAGACGCCCTTCGTTATGATCATCATTCGGTTACCACCAGCTTAATTGCATCCATTAAATCATTTATCCCTAACTGGACCCAATTAATTCAAACACCATCATCTCTAATCTTATCTCCAACGTCTGCCGACTATCGAAACAATAAACAACATGCCATTAACTTTTAATCCATTTATGCACACATGCGGTCTATCTGTGTGTATTTCACAGCTGTTACAGCCACTGACACTTTATCGATCGATACCTGAGTCGCTTGACTGCATACACAATTTATAGACGTGTAGTAAAGTGTTTATTGGGAAACTGAAGGGATAGCGCAGTAAGATCAAAGGATAGCGGCACAATTAAGGCATAGCGGGACATTCCATTTTGGAATTAAGGCGTAGCGGGTGCGCTATGCTTAAATGGCCTGTGGAAAACCCTGGTCCCTAGGCATCTGTATGTTTGTGTTTACATTTCAGGGCCGTCTGTTGACTGGTGGTCCCTAGGCATCTGTATGTTTGTGTATACATTTCAGGGCCGTCTGTTGACTGATGGTCCCTAGGCATCTGTATGTTTGTGTTTACATTTCAGGGCCGTCTGTTGACTGGTGGTCCCTAGGCATCTGTATGTTTGTGTATACATTTCAGGGCCGTCTGTTGACTGGTGGTCCCTAGGCATCTGTATGTTTGTGTTTACATTTCAGGGCCGTCTGTTGACTGGTGGTCCCTAGGCATCTGTATGTTTGTGTATACATTTCAGGGCCGTCTGTTGACTGATGGTCCCTAGGCATCTGTATGTTTGTGTTTACATTTCAGGGCCGTCTGTTGACTGGTGGTCCCTAGGCATCTGTATGTTTGTGTATACATTTCAGGGCCGTCTGTTGACTGCTGGGCCCTAGGCATCTGTATGTTTGTGTTTACATTTCAGGGCCGTCTGTTGACTGATGGTCCCTAGGCATCTGTATGTTTGTGTTTACATTTCAGGGCCGTCTGTTGACTGATGGTCCCTAGGCATCTGTATGTTTGTGTATACATTTCAGGGCCGTCTGTTGACTGATGGTCCCTAGGCATCTGTATGTTTGTGTTTACATTTCAGGGCCGTCTGTTGACTGGTGGTCCCTAGGCATCTGTATGTTTGTGTTTACATTTCAGGGCCGTCTGTTGACTGCTGGGCCCTAGGCATCTGTATGTTTGTGTTTACATTTCAGGGCCGTCTGTTGACTGGTGGTCCCTAGGCATCTGTATGTTTGTGTTTACATTTCGGGGCCGTCTGTTGACTGATGGTCCCTAGGCATCTGTATGTTTGTGGTTACATTTCAGGGCCGTCTGTTGACTGGTGGTCCCTAGGCATCTGTATGTTTGTGTTTACATTTCAGGGCCGTCTGTTGACTGCTGGGCCCTAGGCATCTGTATGTTTGTGTTTACATTTCAGGGCCGTCTGTTGACTGGTGGTCCCTAGGCATCTGTATGTTTGTGTATACATTTCAGGGCCGTCTGTTGACTGCTGGGCCCTAGGCATCTGTATGTTTGTGTTTACATTTCAGGGCCGTCTGTTGACTGGTGGTCCCTAGGCATCTGTATGTTTGAGTTCCTGACCGGTGTGCCACCTTTTAATGACCAGACGCCGGAACTTGTCTTTGACAATATCTGTAAAAGGGGTAATTATCTTTTATGGATACAGAGGTGAAAGTGCAGCGTACATGCAGCTTACTAACTAGGATTTAATTACAATTTGTTCTGCAGTTAATTTTTTGTCTTGCCTTCGAAGAATGTAGTTAGTTAGACATAGGTGTCACTTTGTGGCTGGGGTGATGACGGTGGTGGCGGTGATGGCAGGGTCAACATTTACGTCAGAAGTTTTGCATTAACATTTTTCAAATTCTAACATCTTCAACATTGCTTTCTCAAATTCGTTCAGACTTTTCATGATGCTATGTCTTCAGTATCATGAAGGCCACTCGGACACTCAAGTTCGTAACTTTTTTGACTCAGAAGTCTGGTCCCTGTTTTTAAAGGGAGACATGGACGCTGTTTTTTTATGAAAAACTGTCATTTAAAAATCCATTTGTCAGTATGATATTAAGTGTGTTGTAACATTTTGCAGACATTCCGTGGCCAGAAGGAGAGGAAGCCCTAAGTAGTGAATGTAGAAAGGCCATAGAGGCACTTTTAACCATGGAGCCAGAAGAACGACCCAGGGCAAGAGGTAAGTACGATATGTTGTCACCTGGTATGGGATGAGTTCTAAAATGTACACATCACTGCACTGTAGCATTTAGGCCTGATTTCTGCAATGATAGCAAGAGTATATAACGTCAACAGTTGCATGACGTCATTGTGAAAATAAACACAAGTTAGCAATCAATCATGGTTGTCCAGTTCAGATAGGGAATTCCAAGCCTCGGTATAACTGTTTTAATCAGAACCTCGGCAGAGCCTCGGACCCGATAAAACAATTATACATTGAGTTGGAATTCCTGATCTTCACTGGATACCCATGAAAGATTCTTATAATGGTCATATACAATTTCATTGTAACTGTATTTCTGTGTTTGTTGGATGGAAGCATTTTTAACTGGAACGGGCTGGTTGACTTAAAGCCTTTATTTGTATCTATTTTAAACACATTCCTATAAAATCTTGTTCTTTGGTATAATCTTGCTATATATTTGCCGTGTAGGTGTACGCAAGATGGCGGCATTCCGGAACATAGACTGGCACAATCTGCTTAATGTGGAGCCTCCTTTCATTCCTGAACCAGACAACCTCACAGACACGTCTTATTTCGATGGTATGTCGCAGCTACAGTGCACAAGTTCATTATTTTGCTCGTACATGGACTTTTATGCTTTTAATAAGATTATTGCTGTAATCGCCAGTAAAAATAATTTATGTTTGTATCAAGTGTAGGGGTTAGCTCTAATGGCAAAATGAATACACATGTAGAGTTATGCCATTTATTTTAGAAAAAGTAGCAAGTTTCAGCTCTACTAGGGGTTAGCTTATCTGATGACATCATTCAGTCGTTCGTCGTGAGAAATTTCGTAAACAGATTTAGATTTTGTCTATTCCAATTAAAATTTACTCCTAAACACTTTAGATGAAAGTTTTATGTATAATTAATAATATAATTAATAATTAACATTCTGAAATTCTTGGTCTTATGTCTAAGGTCAGGGTCCAATTTATATTGCTCAGGGTTTGATCTGTTGATGCTTCTTGGTCTGTTTGAGTAGCATTATTTATATTAAGTGCCAGTGTCCCTTGCAATGTGTGTTCGGGCAGTGGACGATCAAAGTTAGGGGTTTCTGTTAATTTGTTTAAACTATATAAAAGGCTTTTAGTGATATCAAGTTAAATACCATGAACACAAATTGTGTAATAACCTAAAACCCATCTTCATGTACAAGTTTGTGTTATTTATTCTTTCAGCTCGCAATGCAATGCAGGATCTGTTTGTTTCGGATGTGGACTTTTGACGGTACATCTGCTCGTTGTTCTACATGACTGGTTCCACCGCAATACAAATATCCTGGTTCCACCGCAATACAAATATCCTGGTTTCACCGCAAATCATACAAAATGGCTTCAGATCTATTTTTAACAGTTTTGTAATGTTGTACCTTATAAAATATTAAGAGGATCTTGAACATGTTAAATGAGTTTACATTCAATATTTGTTCCATATTTTTTATTAAAAACAAGCTTCTACACAAGCTAGAGGTTCGCATACTCATAGAGATCAATGTAACTGAACATTAATCAAGCTCCCATTGACATTGATCTTAATGAACTCCATTCTTTGCCTACCTGTGTATCATAAATCACTTATGGTACCTTTACCTTTGACATTTTCGTTTTGCTCGGTGCAAAACATGGAACATGTCAATGAAATGGTATTTATTTCCCTTCAACACATCATATAAGGTTATATCTGGACAGAAACCTCAGCAGGAGATGAGATGACAGAATGAAGTTTTCCATCAAACATGCCTCTCCTATGGAGTGAACCCATGCAGTGGAGAGGTCTGCAGCTCCAAAGAGCAAGGTCTTATCCACCGAGTGAGGCTGCTCATGTAATACCTGCTACTGATAATAAATGTGTGTCGTAAGGGTAATGTATATAAGTAATTCATACGATTCCAACTGAATTTAATATTGTATTAAATACTGTAAAATGTCCTTTTTATTTTACGCCGTCTTTATATATGAGAAAATATGGATTTTTGGACTGTTTGGCCAAAAATGTGTGTATTATGTGTATTATTGTGAGCACAGACTTCCATTACAATAGTATAGAAGGATAGAGAGAAAAAGAGATAGTGGTATAGTGTATATATTAAAGGGAAGACAGAACCATTATACACACTTGTTTCTCCTGATTTTTTTTAAAATACCTTTTTGATTTTCCGTGCGTAAATTTCGATCAGCGATCGCATCAGATATACATTGTTCTTGGTTTCTGCAAAATTGGCTTACCTAAATATGCCATAATGATTAGGAAATTCTTCATCAGTTATAGAAATTTGTTGTTTGCATGTATACAGGTTTTCACAAAGAGACACACGTTGTTTCCTGTTGTTTTATAAATTGTAATGGCTTGAAACAGTGGTATAAAAGAATGGTCAACTGTTTCGGTCATTTGAAAAGTAGTGTAATCAATCTGTGTTCTGTGTAAACCTTCATAGAACGTGCGAATTTGGTAATTGATGAAGGATTTCCTAGTTGGTATGGCATATTTAGGTAAGTCAGTGTTGCAAAAATGAAGAATAGTGTATATCTGACAAGATCACTGATCGTAGTTTACGCACAGATTAGTAAAAATGTGTGTTAAGAAATCTGGTAAAACGAGTGTGTATTATGATTCTGGCCTTCCCTTTATTAGTCCCCCACCGGTCCCGTGGGGACTATAGGTTTGCACCCTGTCCGTCCGTCCGAAATGTTTGTCCGGGCCATATTTTAAATACTAAAAGACTGAGATACCAAACTCGGTATGTGGATACATCTTGGGATAGCGGTGTGTCGCGTACCAAAAAAGGTCACTGTGACCTTGACCTGTGACCTCTGTCATAGAAAATGCTTGTCCGGATCGTATTTTCAATACTATAACACTTAGAGATACCAGACTTGATATTTGAATACATCTTGGGATAGCGGTGTGTCACATACCAAAATAAGGTCACAGTGACCTTGACCTTGACCTGTGACCTTTGTCATAGAAAATGTTTCGAAAATGCTTGTCCGGACCATATTTTCAATACTATAAGACTTTGAGATACCAAACTTGGTATGTGGATACATCTTGGGATAGGGGTGTGTCGCGTACCAAAATAAGGTCACTATGACCTTGACCTGTGACCTCTGTCATAGAAAATGCTTGTCCGGACGGTATTTTCAATACTATAACACTTAGAGATACCAAACTTGGTATGTGAATACATCTTGGGATAGCGGTGTGTCGCGTACCAAAATAAGGTCATTATGACCTTGACCTGTGACCTATGTCATAGAAAATGTTTGTCCTGACTGTATTTTCAATACTACAATACTTAGAGACACCAAACTTGGTATGTGAATACATCTTGGGATAGCGGTGTGTCGCTTACCAAAATAAGGTCATCTTGACCTTGATCTTTGACCTCCATCATAGAAAATGTCTGGAAAGTGTTAGTCTGGACTGGCGGGGGACTATGGATTGCCCTGCAATTCTTGATGCTCTTGTTATATATATACATTACATGTGTAACTATCTCTTCTTCTCTCTGTCCTTCTGTTCTATTGTAATAATAGCCTGTGGATGTGATTTTTATGAAGTCCGGTATATATAATGGACTTCTTTCAAGTGTTGAGCAATAGTAACCTTACAATGTAAATATATATGTATATTCAGAATATATTAAATTGTATTTATATATAATTTATTAAAAATACGTGAAAGCATAACTATTCACTGTCTTGAGCATAGTTAACACTTTATTATTTATCAAACAGTTGCCTGTATAATTTACAACTCCGTTAGTCATTTGGATTCTTGACAACAGAGCATTCCTGTCTTTTGAAATTAATTCTCCTAAGCCATAAGGCATAGGAGGATATTTTTCTAGTGGGGATTGCAAGCTAATAAGTTGTTAACGGTCAAACCTCAAACAAAATGGTGTCATACTGCAGAGTTTTCTCGATTTAAAGGTAAGATACATTTTGAGTCGAGCTCAAGTCTTAATCGAGTCCATACATACAATTTATGTATAGACAGAATAAATGTGTTTTCAAATTGTGGTGTTACCTTTTCTTTCCATGTAAATGATGTCATTTGTACATCAAACATGGTGCCTGTCGGTGCTTTTTTAGTAAAAGTGCAAAACGGACACTCTTGTTTATGGTGCGTTGACAATCAGAAGCAGAGTATGCTGTTTGCAGTATGACAAGTTATTGACAACTAGACTCGTATCTTTTGTAAAACAGTTAAGTTTGTATCGCTTTGGGATTGAAAACTACAAAGCTTTCAAAACTATTTCTCTGATGGGTTGGTGACACTTAATAATTGTTATTAATTTATATGTATAAACAAGAAAGAGATATTGTTTAAAGGGGTTGATGCACTATTTTCAAACAAGGTTTATTTTAAAGAACGATGAAAAACTTGAAAAAAAGCTGAAAGAATTATCAAAATACCATGAAAAATAAAGGAGATATGACCTATTGAAAAGAAACATAAATGGAGGCGGCCATCTTGGAGCGATGACATCAGCGTGTCTTTTTATCATACATGGCATACTGACAAAATGTCCTTTAAAGCAAATAAAGTCATAGCAAATGAAAAATAAGCATACAGAAAATAGTGCATCAACCCCTTTGAAATGTGTTGGCCAATAGCCGTGATGAAAATGTATTAAATGTATTAAATGACATCACAGGGTCATATTGTTGTTACTAAATTTAATGGTGTTATTTGTATTTGTTTTGATGTTTTGTTTAGTGTCAATTTTTTTAAATTTAAAAAGTCACTATGACTTTTTAAATTTAAAAAAATTGAATTCCAAATAACAATAGATTTTTAATAGGTAAAACTAAGTGGCTACAGATAGCCATTTGTTGCAGTAGATTTTATTGGTTTAGCAAAACTGTAAAAATACATATTATATGCTATTTTTTTTTTTTCATCTTTCTGTTGATAATCCTAAACTCATGAACTTGGCTTCAAAATAATGCAACCTGGCGTGTTCCCTGGGCAAGTATAGAGCCACTGCTTATCCAGTCAGAGGAGTAAGATCCCCAGATATCATGCTCATTTTGTAAATTTTGACATGTTCATTAACCCTTAACCACTGCCAATCCCGCTAGAGGCAGAGGGGTAGGACACACCCCTTCTTGTTCATTTTGTCATTTTATCATGCTCATTCAAAACAGTCTATTAAATCATTTTAGAATTATTTTATTATTAGAATTTTGTGTTTCTGGGTTTCAAGAACCTCATTACTCAATGTCCAGTAAAACCTCAGAGTGGTCTGAGAATGTAATGAGCTTTAACTTAACTGGTTTCATTGGTCCAATTTTTATCATTGAACCAATCAGAATGCTTCATTTTTGTTTTCCTTTGGTTGCTTCTATCATGACACCACTTTCTGGTATTATGACATCACACACTGGTATTATGACGTCACGTCACCGTGGTATTATGACATCACGTCATGCTATTCTGATGAACTCAGTGTGTTCTCAGAACAGAATGAGCCTTTTAATTGCTGTGAGAAACAGATTAAGACTGTTTGTATCACTCATTGAGTAATGAGTTTCTTGAAACCAAGAATAACAAAATTCTAAAAAATAAATAATTCTAAAATGATTTAATAGACTGTTTCAAGGTCTTTATCATGATAACACGTAGGCAAACGTGGAAACGTGGCTCCATCATAAATGGAGTGTCTACTATAGATTTTGCAGCAACTCTGCAGTTCTGCAGGTTAGAAGGTTCGAGGCCCATTCTCCATATTTTATCTTGATGAGCCTGGCATATAACCTTTCATGTGTTGGTGCGCCGTAAAACTCAAATCAATTCAATTCATTAACCCTTAACCTGCTACATATATACATAATGGACTGTTCTTTCTTTGAATTAAGACCATTCCATTTATGTGACATAGTGACATTATAAACCCTGATCAGCCTACAAGTTTCTTAGCGAGTTATTAATAAAAGGTCTTCATCAGGATGTATTGTTTCAGGTGCTACTTGAGTGATCGTGGTTCCAGTGAAAAATGGAGTATTTACAATAGAATTTGCAGCAACTCTGCAGTTCTGCAGGTGAGAAGGTTCTAGGCCCATTTTGCGTATTTTTATCTCAATGTAAATGGAAAGTGGGCTTGGAATGTTCATTCCTGTTGGCGCCATAATTTATATCCTTTTTTGTGTTGTTGCGCCGTAATACCCAATTAACTCAATTCAAAATAATGCATATTTTACAAAATCTTTAATCATGTAAATAAAATGAGCTGGTAACTATGTGATATGTATAAACTGAATTAATAGCCTAGCAAATTATATACAATTGCTATTAATGTTGTTCTAACCGCCATTTTTTGGTAACTGAATGTGGAGTTACCATCTCATTTGAAAGCATTATTCATTTATGGATATGTTAATTGTTAATTTAAATTATGTATTTAATCAGTGAATGCATTATATTATAAACACAACCCATGTGTCGGGTGTATCTTTCAAGGTCTCTTAATTTAGATTTATCCAACACATCAAAAAAAAAATTAATAGAAATTATAAAAAAAAAATCTAATTTTTGATTGAGCAACCTTTTGCATGGAAAATGTCCTATCAAAAATACATTATGCATGTAAAAAAAAAAATCTCCACTGATTTTAAAAAGTAAGATATTTTTACTTATCACTAAACATGCTAACAATTTCTGTTTTTTTTATTGATAGTTAAATTTTGTCTAAAAAGTAAAAAAAGACTGGCAGAAATGGGAACCCAAACATTAATGCAGATTAAATATGGAATATTTTTGTAACAAATATCACTTGGACTGAGGGATGTAAATTTTTATTAAATGGTTTTCCTATTAAATTAAATTTAATAGGACATGGTTGTTTGAGCTTTTTCCCTGATAATAAACTAAGCTGTGATCACAATGGGCATTCATTTTATCCTGTGAGAACAAAATGTTTTATTTTGTTCTTCAGCGAAGATATTATATTTTATTCAGTTTATAATGTCATTCTGACTTTAAGGGACTCATGGCAATCTTTAAGCGTCTCAAGTATCCAGAAACATTTTGACTTAAACCTGCTTGCATATAATTAAATTAAATGTTGAGTTATCATTTTTTTTTTGTCTTATTCCACCATAGGTTTAAAAATATTATTGGTGCAATATAATTAACAGTTAATAATATGCAAAAAACAATTTGCTTTATACTATTCTTATAATTAATATTAATGATTGACCAAATGCAAGTAATGTAGTAAAACTAACGCGATGCCGCGAGTTTTTAAAAAATCAAGATTGCCATGTGTCCCCTTTAAAATGATAAATAAATGAGCAACATTTAATTTTATATGCTAGTAGAAAGGGTCTGGTGAAAATAGTTGAAAGCAAATATCTAACATATTAGAGTTTTCATATGTTAATAGCATATAAGCATATTGGTATGGTCAGTTAAAGCTTTTGCACTATTAACCAGGTTATTGTTATTGAAATAAATAATATGCTTTAATACCAATTTGGTTTGGGCGTTTATATTTTTGGTCAGTATTTACTGTGCATGCATATTGAGTGGAGAACACAGAACTGTTATAACTATATTGTATATAGAACAGTCTATTAAATCATTCCCCACCCCCCCCCCCCCACTCATGTTCATTTTGTCATTTTTTTATCATGCTCATTCAAGGTTTTCTTAATGACACTGCATATACAAATGTGGAAACGTGGCTCCATCATAAATGGAGTGTCTACAATAGAATTGGCAGCAACTCTGCATTTCTGCAGGTTAGAAGGTTCTAGGCCTATTCTCCATATTTTTATCTTAGATGTACCTGGCATGTTCATCCCTGTTTGGTGCCATATAGCCTTTCTTGTGTTGGGGCGCCGTAAAACCCCAATTCAATTCAACTATATTTAGAATTTTATGATACTTGGTTTCAAGAAACTCATTACTCGATGAGTGGTACAAACAGTCTTCATCTGTTTCTCACAGCAATTTAAAGGCTCTATCAGTTCTGAAAACACACTGAGTTGCATCATAATGGCACGACGTGATGTCATAATATCAAAAAATGATGTCATGATAGAAACAACTAAATGAAAATATGAATGAAGCATTCTGATTGGTTTTGTGATAAAAAAAACTGGACCAATGAAATCTGTTAATTTAGCGAGGTGGAGAAGGTCAGTCTGTTCTCAGAACTCATTGAATTCTTACTTTACATTGAATTGAATTGAATTGGGTTTTAAGTTGCACCAACACATGAAAGTTTATATGGCGCCTAACAGGAATATGAACATGCCAGTCTCATCCGTCATTTACATCGAGATAAAGAGGTTCTTTAAATGCAGAATCACAAAATTCTAATAATAAAATAATTTCAAAATGATTTAATAGACTGTTATAAATGAAACAACAAAAGGCAATACTTTTGCTTTGAGCTTTTGCTATGTACCGTCGTCGTCGAATATATTATTCTTTTCCTGTACATGTATCTGTGTTAAATTATTTTTTCAAAGGTGCTGTCAGCAATGAACGGGTAACATTCAGGTTAACATTTAAAATAAAAGATTTTTTTTTTTTATATATATTATCGGACCACAGTTATTTTCCCTTTCATATTTCAAATTCAGGTTTATATAAAAATCAGTTTTATCGAAAACTCGCTTTGTATCACTGACTGTTCGTTTAAAAAGAAACAAAATTGTAAATAAATATAAACAAAATATGTCTGCTCAAGTACTCAACATATATGCAAACATGTAAACATTTATTATGTAGATTATATACAATACTATAAAGTTGTTCACTTGAGATGAGTCAAGTGAGAAAGTGTCGATTCTTACAGATGGTGGGCGGTATACAGTACTGGTTCTACCCAGTTGTACCCAGAAAAAAGTGGATGGCCTGCCGCTACCTCAGAAAAAACGACAGTCATAATGGTCTAACATGTGCTAAAGTAACATAAAAGACCATTCCAAAAAACAAACTAACGATACCAGTCAATAGAGACCAATCAATAGAGGATCTCACACGATTGTCATTTATTACTGCATTTATTACACCAGTCGTAGCACTACTCATTATTTACTCGTCAGGCAAGGGTTACAAGTGACTTCTCCATTTTTAGCTCCACTGGGCTTATGGGATGCCGAGTTGTCCGTCGTCCGTTGTTAACTTTTGTCTCGTTAAGACGAAAGGGCTTTCATTTTTCATCCAATCTTTACCAAACTTTAACAGGTTGTTAATATCAATGAAAGCTCCAATGAGTTCGAAAACCAGCCAGATCGGCCAAGTAGCAGCGGAGTTATGGCCCTTGATTTAGTTAAAAATGCTATATTGCTATATTTTTCCTCGTTAAGACGATAGGGCCTTCATTTTTCAGCCTATCTTTACCAAACTTTACCACATTGTTAATATCAATGAAAGCTCGGACAAGTTCGAAAACCAGCCAGATCGGACCAGTAATACCAGAGTTAGGGTCCTTGATTTAGTTGAAAATGCTATATTGCTATATTTTGCCTCGTTAAGATGATAGGGCCTTCATTGTTCATCCGATCTTTACCAAACTTTATCAGATTGTTAATATCAATGAAAGCTGGGACAAGATTGAAAACCAAACATATCGGACCAGTAACAGCTTAGTTATGGCCCTTGATTTAGTTCAAAACGCTATATTTTGCCTCGTTAAGACGAGAGGGCCTTCATTTTTCATCCGATCTTTACCAAACTTATTTTTTTAATTATTTTTTTAAATTAATATTTTATTTTTTTTTAAATTAATATTATTTTTTTTTAGCTCTATGTTGGACCAGTCGGACCAGTAACAGAGGAGTTATGGCTCTCGATTTAGTTAAAAATGCTATATTTTGCCTCGTTAATATGGTAGGGCCTTCATTTTCATCTGATCTTTACCGAACGTTAACAGATTCTTTAGTTATGGCCCTTGATTTAGCTCAAAAGCTGTTTTTTGCCCGAAACTTCCAAAAAGACGTAAATGGCAGTCACTCGCTTCATTGATGTTATAAGAGCCATGTTAGCCAGTAGAGCGTCCACAGGCCCTCTTGGGCCTCTTGTTAAAGTCTTTGATATGACGCGGTCAGGGGACTCAAACCCACGAACTCCCAAATGAAAGGCAGACGCTCTAACCACTACACCACGATGCTTCGGTCAGGGGACTCTAACCCACGACCTCCCGAACGCAAGGCAGATGCTCTAACCACTACACCACAATGCTTTAGCACACATCAGTCTTGAAGTTGTCTCGATTTATTATTCCAATTTCATTTTGACTTGAAGCCTGCCTGCATATAATTCAATTCACTTTTGAGTTTTCATTTTCTTCTTATATATATATATATCAAATATCTACCAAACATTTAAATATTTTGGTACAATATAATCAACAGTTAATAATATTCAAAAACAATTTGCTTTATACTGTTCGTATAATTAATATTAATGACTGAGTAAATGCATGTTATGAAGAAAAAGTAACTGTTCTTCGATAACCATACATTGCCGTCTTAACCAATCAGATATGACATTTAATAAATGTCGCTACTGCTTTCTAGTCAGGGTAATTGGAAACAATAAACTATATAAAAACAAAGTTTCATATATCTTGTTTTCTGTCCAAATCCATGGCGATAATCATATTTTTCTCCATATCTACATGGTCTGTGATAATCCGAGCCTTCTCTGACCCTAAAAGCCTTCTCGTTTTAGATCACCTGAGCCGAAGGCTCAAGGTGATCAATTGGGATCACTCATCGTCCGTCCGTCGTTAACTTTTGCTTCAAACGACTTCTCGGAAACCGCTTGGCCAATTTTGACCAAACTTCACATGATTTTTAGATTTTTTAAAATTAGGTTAGTGCGACATCCAAGATGGCCGCCATTACCATATATGGTCGAAACCATAAATCTTCTCAAGAACCGCTGGACAGATTTCGACAGATTTCTTTTAAAATGATCGCCAATGCCTAGACTATGAAGTTTGTTCAAATGAAGTCCCCGGTGTCAAAAATGGCCGTGCCCCAGGGGTCCAAATTTCGTATATTGAGATTTTGCATGTTTTTCATAGACCTATATAGGCAAACACTTTAAAAAATCTCCTTCTCTGAAACCACAAGGCACAGAGCTCTCATGTATTACATGTAGCATCAGCTTATGGTCCTCTACTAAGTTTGTTCAAATGGTGACCCTGGTGTCAATTTTGGCCCCGCCCTGAGGGGTCACAATTTTACATAGACTTGTATAGGAAAAAAAATTAAAAAATCTTCTCTGAAACTACAAGAGCCAGAGGTTTAATATTTAGCATTTGTTATAAGCTTATGGTCCTCTACCAAGTTTGTTCAAATGGTGACCCTGGAGTCACATGTCACATTTGGCCCTGCCCAGGGATGTCGTTTTATATAGACTTCTATAGGGAAATACTTATAAAATCTGCTTGTCTGAAACTACAAGAGCCAGGGATTTAATATTTTGCATTTACTATAAGCTTATGGTCCTTTACCCAAGCCTGTTCAAATGGTGATCCTGGGGTCACATTTTGCCCTGCCCTAGAGGTCACATATTTTACAAAGACTTACATAGGGAAATAAAAAAAAAATAAAAAAAAAATCTTCATTTTTATTATCATTTCCTGTTTGGATGCATATGGAAAACTTAAAATCTTCTTCTCTGAAATTACAAGAGCCAGAGGTTTAATGTTTTGCGTTTGCTATAGACTTATGGTCCTCTACCAAGTTTGTTCAAATGGTGACCCTTGTGTCACATTTGGCCCCTCCCCAGGGGTCAAATGTTTTACATAATTATACTTGTTTAGGGAAATACTTAAAAAATATTCTTCTGAAACTACAAGAGCCAGATGTTTATATTTTGTTTATATTTATGTTTATATTTTGCATTTACTATAAGCTTATGGTCCTCTACCAAGCTTGTTTAAATGATGATCCTGAGGTCCCATTTGGCCCCGCCCCAGGGGTCACATGTTTTACATAGACTTATATATGGATAATCTTCAAAAAATCGTCTTCTCAGAGACAGCTTTTAAAATAAGTTAAACGTGACATGTAACATCCAAGATGGCCACCATAGAACAATCTTTGAATTACTTCTTGTACACTGGAAAGCTAGGGCCGTGGGCTCAAATCCCACTGGAGGTAAACTTTTATTTGGATGCGTTTTTTCTTTTGTTAATTTTTCTTAAGTTTTTATATAAAGAATTTGCATGTTTTACATAGATTTATATAGGGAAAACTTAAAACATCTTTTAAATTGTTAGCATGGAGTTGTGGGTTTAAATTTCGGTTGAGGGTGTTGTGTTTTGCACTTGTAAAAAGGTATTGTAAGGAATTTAAGGATAAAACCCATTGATAAAAGGGCCATTTTAGCGTGTAGAGCATCCACAGGCCTTATTGTTTTCTTGTTCTTTATTATTATTAATGATCGCTAACCCCTGGTCTATCAAGTTTGCTCATCCCTGGGGTCAAAGATGGCTGCAACCCCTGGATCCAAAGTTTGTATGTAGAGATTTTGCATGTTTTTGCATAGACTTATAGAAGGAAAGACTTAAAAACATCTTCAATCAGCATTTGCGAGAGGACAATTTTTTTAGGGCCATTATGGCCCTCTTGTTTTTGTGGCTTTTTAGATGAAATATCAAAATCGTAAATAGGGCTGGTAAGGTCAGAGAAGGCTCGGATTCGGTCTGTGACATTTCCTTTAATGAATGCAAAGCATTAAATCGTTTAATTAAAGGTAACTAAACGGGCGTGGCTATACCGTACTACAGCTACCAGATAGAAGAATTTAGAGTATGGAGATAATGCTGACGTCACCGTGTTACTAAGTATACCATGCTACAAAAAAGATAGAGCCTGTCTCAGCTCGTTGGTTATTTAAACACCTTTAAATAAGGCTCGTTGGTTATTTATAAGCCAACTCGCTGAGACCAGACTCTAATACCGAGATTACAAGAAATTTCACCGAAAACACTACTGTCATGTTGATGCTATGAATTAAAGTTGATAACGTAACCTACTTCCGGGTAAACAAGAGTGTCCATTGGACACAAAATACGCCCTTCGAAAGTTGATCATCTGTTACTGTGATAACAGACGGCTGGACGGACAATGCCGCGACATAATACGAACTACATTGTTACCAGGGTGATTGGGTTTGCTCTGATTTTCGACGAGTTTCGTCAAGATTGAAAACAAATATTTAATTTATTGAGCGAACATAATCAAACTGTAGTTGTCAAGTTCCAATAATTAAAGGGCCATAACTCTGTTGTTAACGGGACGATGTGGCTGGTTTCCGAATTTGACCTAGATATTATGCCCATAAACATTATTCCAAAGTTTCATAACGAGTTACTCGCAGGCTGATCTGGGTTTACAATGGACGCCTACCATCTCGTGAAGGATTTCCCTATAATCGAGCAAATCAGTTAAATAATCTATATATTACATTTTAAATCAGAGCCGACCGAAATTATTCGCTTTATTGATGTCGACGTCATCAACGCTCTGTTGACGTAATGACCCAACGTGACAGTTATTTTTGTGTTCGGAGTTAGTTGTTAATATTTAGCGATTATGAATATTCCTTCACTGAGAAATCCCAATTTTTCACCCATAGAAATGTAATAAAGGGCCATACCTCCGTTGTTACCGAGGCGATTGGGCTGGTTTTCGACATCGACCGAGATATTATGCCCATAAACTTTATTTCCAAGTTTCATAATGTTTGGATAATATTGGTTGGAGTTAGAGAGCGGACATCGCAAAACTTAACGGACAGACAGACGGACGGACGGACAACGCCACGACATGATACGTCCCGTCCGTCCCGTCCGTCCCGTCCCGTCCCGTCCCGTCCGTCCCGTCTTACGACCGGCGTATAAAAAGCAATTATAAAACTGAGCGTTTTTCCTGTTTTCTAGTACTTGTACATTTTTGTACTTATCCGACTTTTGTATCCGACAATGGTTTCAAGGAAAACACAGATGCTTTTTGGCTACCACAGAGCTTCAATCTGTGAGTTGAAAATGTCAGAATGCCAGGAGTGAATACAATTTGGCATTTTCCTACTTTTTTCATTATTCTACCATAATAAGCTCTGCTCGCCAAAGGTCAGGTGACCTATGGGATGGTGCGGTTTCCACCATCGTCGTCATCCGTCTGACCGCTAACTTTTTGGTTGTTAACACTTGAAAAAACTTTCGTTTTGCATTTGATCTTTACCAAACTTTGCCAGTGTATTACATCATTGAAAGGTCAGACAAGTTTGAAAACCACCAATGTCGGACATAAAGCAACAGAGTTGTGTTTAAAAAAAACACGTTATATTATCCTTTGTTGACATTCTAGCAATTTCATTTTATATTTGATCTTTACCAAACTTTCATCGGGGTCTTTATATCAATAAAAGCTGGAAAATTTTCGAAAACCACCATTATCGAATATTAATCAACAGAGTTATTAGGGCCTTTGTTTTAATGAAAGATAATATACTCTTGTCAACACTGTACATAACTCCTTTGTCTTGTATGGAATATTTACCAAACTTGATCAAACTGTTAATAAAAATGAATGAATTAGAAAAAAAAGCTATATTTTTGTAAAAAAAACAATAGAGTTATGGCCCTTGATTTATTATGTATGCATTAATCATTATGATAGCGTATTGACCATTTTACTTAGAAACGTTTTTTTGGTGAAGAATGCAAGCACATTGGTAATACGGACCGTCAGTAAAGTGTTCCTTTACTGGGACTGCGTCTCCTGTAGCTTGACTGTCAATAAAGTGTTTTCATTTACTGGGTTAAAACGTGTCTTCACTCAACAACGGGTATCTATGATGACTTGTCATTACATTATGTAAAGAAGTGTTATATATTCGCCTTCTCAATGTATCAGTTCAGTTAAGATAAACTGCATATTTATAGTTGGACATGTCTTTTTTGTAATAACTACACTGTTGCCATGCTTTGTGAAATTGTATGTTGTATCCTCACGGGCGTTTAAGCCTATTGGAAATTGGAATAAATAATCTATATCTATCTTTATTGAAAAATGCTATGGTCAACATTGTAAACGTTATATAGCGCCATCATATTTCACCCACTCTACATAATGGTCAAGCTGTTTATAAAAGTAAAAGCTCAGAAAAGGTTGAAAACCCGCTCTTTGAATTTAGTTTTTAAAAAATGCTATAGTTTGCCTTCTGTACACTTACGGGCCTTCCTCTTCATAGCTTGCTTACCTATACTTGGTCTGCATTTCTAGAGTTCTAAAAGCTTGTATAAAGTAGAAATTATAACTGACTAGAAACAACAGAGTTATTGCCCTTGAATTGTTTAAGTAAATACTGAAATTTCAGTTGGTTTCCATGAAAACTTCAGTAAATGGCTGATTTTCACCTTTTTAATGTTTTATTTAAATGTTTGTTCAATGAGATCTCGGAAATATTGCACTTTGAACAAACTCGACAAAAATATGACCCGAGTTATTGCCCTTGATTATGTCAAAATAAGGGATATATTTTTAGCTAACTAGTAAACGGCTTCTGCTTTTCACCATATTTGACAACATAAGGGAACTTTGTTTACATAAAACGTCAGTAAACGTCTTCTGATTTCCAACACATTTGACATACTGACGTTATTTCGAATTTTTCAAATTCATCACTGATATTCGGCAGGTGCCCTCCTGATTTTCAGGACTTCATCCGCGGTGCGATAATTCGGTGTGCATATAATCTTAAAACATTTAGGGATTCACGAACCTTTGGGGACCCTTTTAAAACTACATAGCAATATAAAACACACATTTGAGGAAAGTTTGGTGCTTTTGTCCGGCGTGTCGAGATTGGGTCCGAAAACCTGGGTTTTGGTCCCTATCTATATATATGCAAATCACCTGACCGGACTACTTTTCCCCCCATAATTCCAAGCGCCAAACACGAGAGATGATACTAGTATCGATCGAGGGCGAGAATGCACATTTGATTTAAAGATTTGTTTCAGTAAGATCTCAGATGTGTTCGACAACAAGCACGACTTATGCAAAAAAATGTATTGCCCTTAAGTATGTCGAAATAGGGGAATGCGAGCTTGTGAATGTTGTAACGAGTATCCATTCATGGCAGCGCCTCGTGTTCCAATAAAAAACAATTACTGCATACGCATTTACAAGCTGTTTACTTTCAATGTAACAGGAAGCGTCAATATATTCGCCCATATTGACGTGTAGTAAAGTCATATTGGATGTAATTTTTGTATACTTGTTCGTGATTGGTGCAATTTTCTGTTCGTGTCAAAGAAAGTATGTCACGTGATGTAAACAATGTAGAATTCCCATTATGTAAATGTTTTTGGTGAAAATTAAATGTAAATGTTTTTGGTGAAAATTAAATGTTACAACCTATTTTATTCTCTCTAATTTAAAAATGCTTATGCAATACAAATGTTATTAGATTTATGTTGGGATATATGCACTCGTTCTTTTGCGCATAAATATTGCGCTCCTAAAGTTGCGCAATATTAATACGCAAAAGAACTCGTGCATATACCCCTATACAAATCTAATAACCTATAAGTATACCTCGTGTTGGAATTACCCATCTTTACTGGATACCCATGACATATTCTTATAGTCATTTCTATATTAACAAGAGCTGTCGGAGAACAGCGCAGCTCGGACTATTCGATTTTTCGGAGAATAATAAATTTACAGCTAGTATATACCATCAGAAAACAAGGCTACAACAATGTGGGGTGGGGTTGGGAGCAAAACATAACTATGTGTAAGAACTGACCAAAACTACATAGAAATATGTAAAATATGTTGGGGTGGGAGAGAGGCGGGGGTGGATGGTGGGGGGAGCGGGGGTGGTGAGGGCAACATATATGTGTAAGAAGCTATGTAATAATTCACCAAAACAACACAAAAATATGAAGAAAAAAATAATTAAAAAATCGAGTTTGAGTGGGGATGGGGTAGAGGCGTGGGGTGGGGAGGGCAACATGTTTAAGAAATATGTAAAAAAAAAAAAAAAAAATTCAAGTGGGCGGGGGTGAGAGGCGGGGGGTGGTGGTGATGGGGGGGGGGGGGGGGGGGGGGGGGGGGGGGGCAACATATATGTGTAAGAATTGACAAAAGCAACACAGAAATATGTAAAAAAAAAAAAAAAAATCAAGTGGGGGTGCGGTTGGGGGGAGCGGGGGGGGGGGGGGGGGTGGCGGGAGTGAGTTGGGGCTGGGGGGAGGGTGCAACATACATATATGTGTAAGAATTGACTAAAACAACAAAGAAATATGTAAAAAACAAATATTCTAGTGTGGTGGGGGGGCTGAGGGCTGTAGGTTGCGGGGGGGGGGGGCTGAGGGCTGTAGGTGGGGGGGGGGGGGGGGTGAGGGGGCAACATATATGTGTAAGAATTGACAAAAGCAACACAGAAATATGTAAAAAAATAAAAGTTTCAAGTGGGGTTGGGGTGTGGGGGGAGAGCGGGGGGAGAGGCGGGAGTGGGTTGGGGGCAGGGGGAGGGGGCAACATATATGTGTAAGAATTGACTAAAACAACAAAGAAATATGTAAACAAAAAAAAAAAGTTTCAAGTGGGGTGGGGGGGGATGGGGTGAGAGGCGGGGTGGGGGGATTGGGGCGGGGAAGTTTGCAACATATATGTGTAAGAATTGACAAAAGCAACACAGAAATATGTAAAAAAAAAAAAAAAGTTTCAAGTGGGGGTGGGGTTGGGGGGAGCGGGGGAGGGGGAGGTGGGAGTGAGTTGGGGGCTGGGGAGAGGGTGCAACATACATATATGTGTAAGAATTGACTAAAACAACAAAGAAATATGTAAAAAAAAATAAATTAGTGTGGTGGAGGGCTGAGGGCTGTAGGTTGGGGGGGGGGGGGGGGGCTGAGGGCTGTAGGTGGAGGGGGGAGGGGTTAGGGGGCAACATATATGTGTAAGAATTGACAAAAGCAACACAGAAATATGTAAAAAAATAATGTTTCAAGTGGGGGTGGGGGTGTGGGGGAGAGCGGGGGAGAGGCGGGAGTGGGTTGGCGGCAGGGGGAGGGGGCAACATATATGTGTAAGAATTGACTAAAACAACAAAGAAATATGTAAAAAAAAAAAAAAAAATCAAGTGGGGTGGGGGGGGGATGGGGTGAGAGGCTGGGTGGGGGGGTTGGGGCGGGGGAAGTTTGCAACATATATGTGTAAGAAATGACTAAAACAACACAGAAATATGTTAAAAAAAAAAAAAAAATAGATTTTCAAGTGGGGGTTGGGGGGGGGGGGGCGGCGGGGATGAGAGGCGGGAGTGGGTTGTGGGGATGGGGAGGGGCAACATATGTGTGTAAGAATTGACTAAAACAATAAAGAAATATGTAAAAAAGAAGTTCCAAGTGCGGGGCGGGGTTGGGATGGGGTAGATGTGGTGAGAGGGGGGGGGGGGGGGAGGGGGGTTGCAACATATATGTGTAATAATTGACTAAAGCAACACATAAATATGTAAAAAAAAATATAATAGTTTCAAGTGGGGCTGGGGTGGGGTGGGGTGGGGTGGGGTGTGGAGCGGGGTGAGGGTGAGAGGCAGGAGTGGGTTGGGGGGGGGGAGGGGGGATGGGGCAACATATGTGTAAAAATTGACTAAAACAACAAAGAAATATGTAAAAAAAATAAATGTTTCATGACTGGGGCGGGGTGGGGGTGATGGGATGAGAGGCGGGAGTGCGTTAGGGGTTTGTGTGGGGGGGGGGGGGGGGGGGGGCAACATATGTGTGTAAGAATTGACTAAAACAACAAATAAATATGTAAAAAAAATAAAAAACTCAAGTGTGGGGCGTGGTTGGTGGGGTGAGAGGCGGGAGGAGTTGGTGGTGGGGGGGGGGAGGGTTGCAACATAGATGTGTAAGAACTGACAAAAGCAACAAAGAAATATGTAAAAAAAATAAAAGTTTCAAGACTGGGGCGGGGTGAGGGTGGGGGTGATGGGGTGAGAGGCGGGAGTGATTGGGGGTTGGGGGGGGGGGGAGGGGGCAAGATATGATGTGTGTAAGAATTGACTAAACAACAAAGAAATATGTAAAAAAATTATCAGTGTGGGCGTGGTGGGTGGGGTGAGAGGCGTGGGGTGGGGGGGGGGGGTGGAGGGTTGCAACATAGATGTGTAAGAAACTGACAAAAGCAACAAAGAATTATGTAAAAAAAAAAGAAAAAGTTTCAAGTCTGGGGCAGGTGTGGGTGGCGGGGGGGGGGGGAGGGGTGATGGGGTGAGAGGCGGGGGATGGGGTGGTGGGGGCAGGGAGAGTTGCAACATATATGTGTAAGAATTGACTAAAACAACACAGAAATAGTTAAAAAATAAAATTAAAATAAAAATTCAAGTGTGGGCGTGGTGGGTGGGGTGATGGGGTAAGAGGCGGGGGGTGGGGAGGGGGCGGGGAGGGTTGCAACATATATGTGTAAGAATTGACAAAAACTCACAGAAATTTGTAAAAATATAAAAAAAATAAGTCTGGGGCGGGGTGGGGTGGGGTGGGGTGGGGAGGGGGGGGGGGGTTGGGGAGGAGGAGGGAGCCCATGACCCAATATGGGTGAAGTAATAAGATGCATAATGCTATAACAAATCCCAAACCAAAATTATAGATATATACATGCTTACATGCAAACCTAGATCTACATTTATTGCACATTTTATGGGCCATCACAATTTGGGTTCCATGGGAGCCCAGAATTTGCAGAAGACAAAAGTACTTATCCAACCGTTTACAACATACTATAAGGAAACCAATTCCAAATTTAGTTGAGCTAGGACAAACAATGTAAGAGATATAGACCTGTAAACACAGCTTACACGCAAAATTTGATGTGAAACAGACATATTTTAAGAATTTGGGTTCCATGGGAGCCCAGGGGTTACAGGAACCAAAATTACTTAAGCAGCCCTTACGATAATGCTATAAGGAAGCTAATGGCCAAATTTGGTTGTGCTAGGGTAAGAATTGTAAGAGATATAGACTTGTAAACACAGCTTACACGCAAAATTTGATGTGAAATGGGGCACATTTTATGGGCTATCATAATTTGCGTTCCATGCGAGCCCATGGGTTACAGGAACCAAAATTGCTTATGCAGCCCTTAAGATAATGCTACAAGGAAGCCCATGAACAAATTTGGTTGTGGTAGGATAATAAATGTAAGAGATATAGACTTGTAAACACCGCTTACACGCAAACCTTGATGTGGGACGCCGACGCCGACGCCAACGTCAACGTCAACGCCGACGCCGACGCCGACCCCGGGGTGATTACATAAGCTCTCTAATTCTTCGAGTAGTCGAGCAAAAAAAGGCATTTAAGAAGGTAGAGCATCCCAATCAGGCCTCTAGGGCAATGTTGTATTAAATATATTATTGGGGCAATAATTTAAATTAATTATAAGTAAATAACCATTAATGAACCATTTAATTTTTCTTATTGATAGTGATTTGTATATAAGCGAGTTAGTATAGTAAACTAACTTCGTGTATCCTTTTATACACTTTTCATTGTTTTATATGCACATGATTATTACAGTCTTAAGTATTATTTACACATCATGACCAATATTCTTTTTACATACTCCGCGATTGAAAAATAATATATATTTATTCATTTAAATCGTTTAGTTTGAGTAAAATTAAACATTATGTTTACTAAATACAGGTTTATCTTATTCAGATCATTGATTCAATCATACACAACTTCAAAACTCACTTCTCATCCCACCCTTATATTATTATTAACCCAGCATGCACATGGGAATTACCGGGTTTGTGTCGTCGTCGTCAGCAAGATCTTATCACCATTGGCCTCTTCTGCAATTTCTGTATAATGTACTGACACGTTATTCACACACACACATTGAAATACTCAATATTTACTATCTCAACCCAGCTTACACATACGCATGAACGGGTTGGTGTCATCGTCATCATCATCATCATCATCATTGCAGTCTTCGACAATTTCTGTAACATTCACTACCTAGTCACCATTGTAGCTTAAAACAATTTCAGTGATACATGCGGTTTCATCCTTCACCCCAACCTCCGATATTAACACATTTAAAAATGCATTAAAACTACCCCTCAAACTAAGACTCTCACCCTTTGCCTTCTCGACATCACTATCAAACTGTTGGACGATTACCATTACATTTTTATTCTCACAATTTCCCATACTAGTTTTGATCTTATCATCTGCCCGTGCATCAACACAATTGACAATTGCTACCATTATTTATATATGCAATCATTTTAGTTGTTCATCTTTATCAACATTGTTCGTTTTTGAGCCGATGTATAGGCACGTGCCTATATATAGTGCATAGGGGCAGCTATGTCACTGTCCTGTCGAGCTTGTTCTTGAGCTCCGTGATACTGTACGATTTCGTGATTGTCTGAAGTAAACTATACTAGTCAACATTTCTAAATATCCACCTAAGACCATGTCAATAATATTCTCATTGCTTTGTGTATTTCACGCTTGATTGGAGATTCGTCGAAAGTAGGACACAGCGACCTGAATTGAATTAAATTGGATTTTATAGTCGCACCAACAGCTAAGGTCATATGGCGACTTTCCAGCTTCCATTGGTGGAGGAAGACCCCTTGTGCCCCTCCGGGCAATTTTCGTGCACGTAGAACCACCGACGTTCCGCAAGCCAGCTGGATAGCTTCCTCACATAAAGATTCCTAGGCCCTTGAGGGATCGAACCTACAGCGGTGAGGGGCAAGTGATTTAAAGTCAGAGACGTTAACCACTCGGCCACGGACGCCCCCCCCCCCCCCCCCCCCCCCCCCCCCCCCACACACACACACACACACACAGCGACCTGAACTTTTGTACATGTTGGATCCATATAAGGAACATCCTGCAAGAAATAAGCAAGATACGCATGTCGAAGCTTAGAACAGACGTGACCTATATTTCGTCGAAAGTAGGTCACACAACCCGAAATTTTGCACATGATGTTAATGCATACACTTCTCAAAACTGCTAACTACACCGCTCACGTTTTGGGTTATATATATCGATGGGTTGAATGTTTTTCAAAAAAATAAAAAGGAAATACCAATTCAATCATTTTTACATCATTTCATTTTATTTTTTTCATGTGCTAGAACTAAACCACAATAAGCAATTACAAACGACCCATGTAAACACTAAAGTCACACTTTTATGAACAAGAAATGAAAAGTGTGACTTTAGTGTTTACATGGGTCGTTTGTAATTGCTTATTGTGGTTTAGTTCTAGCATTGCCCATGAAAAAAATAAAATGAAATGATGTAAAAATGATTGAATTGGTATTTCCTTTTTATTTTATTGAAAAACATTCAACCCATCGATATATATAACCCAAAACGTAGCGGTGTAGTTAGCAGTTTTGAGAAGTGTACAAGGGAAATTCTGGTCAAGCTTGGTGAAAACCCTGCAAGAAGGACGCAAGATACGCATGTCATAGCGGAGACCGGACGTGACCTATATTTCGCCGAAAGTAGGTCACAGCAACCCAAAATTTTGCAGATGATCCATTAAGTGATGCAGATACTAATAAATGAAAATCGGACGCACGTACGTACGGCCGAACTGACACATATATACATGGAAGACATGGTGATCGCTAAGTCGAGATCTGTAAACCGGCTCGACTACAAACGGATGACAAATGTAAGAGGAGTTGAGCTGACAAGTTTTATATTTGAAACGACTTCAAAATCCAGTTACTCCAAAAAAAATAAAAACCAACAACAACCCGGAACGTCCGGACAATATGCGCTACTAGACATCATATTGATAATTCTTACCAAGTTAAAAAAAAATCAGATGAAACATATAGAAGGCGTTGAGCGGAAATGCTCTACATTTGAAACACTTCAAAGTACGTAACTCCGACTGAAACGTCTTGACAATATACGCTACAAGACATCATACCCATAGTGATGCTTCTTATAAAGTTTCATTAAAATCAGATGAGAAAACATAGGAGTTGAGAGGACGTTTCTGAAACATTGGTTTACCAAAATATGCTCTACTGACTTGGAAATCCATTTGCGATGAAACTTGCAGGGTAGGTAGCTTATATGGAAAGGAAGCTTGGAATTGCATTTGGGGTCACTGGGATCATGGTCAAATTATGCATGTTGTAGCGGAGATCGGTTGTGACCTATATTTCGTCAAAAGTAGCGACCAGAAATTCTGCACGTGATGTTAGATGCATATAAAGAACATTCTGGTGAAGTTTGGTGAACATCCTGCTAGAAAAAAAGTAAGATACGCATGTCATAGTGGAGACCAGACATGACCTAAATGGGATCGAAAGTAGGTCACAGCAACCCAAAAGTTTGCACATGAGGTAGGATGCATATAAGGAACATGCTGGGGAGGCTTGGTGAAAATACTGCAAGAAAGAGGCAAGAGATACACATGTCGTATCAGAGACCGGACATGACCTATATTTCGTCGAAAGTAGGTCACAACGACCCAAAATCTTGCACATGATGTTCGATGCATATAAGGAACATACTGATGAAGTTTGTGAAAATCCTGCAAAAAAAGAAGACAGCTACACATGTCGTAGCGGACACCGGACGTGGACATATTTTGTCGAAAGTAGGTCATAGCAACTCGAAATTGTGCATGTGATGTTGGATCTATATAATGAACATTTTGGTGGAGTTTGGTGAAAATCCTGAATTTAACGAAGAAGATATTAAGAAATGAAATCGGATGCACGGACTAACGAACGAACGGACGAACTGACACACATACATCTGGACGACATTTTGATCACCAAGTCGAGATCCGTAAACGGTTTCAACAAAAATGAGATACCTAACTCATAACAAAAATTACTGAGCAAAAAAACATTTTTTTTCTATTTTTAGTAAAAGTGACATTGCCCTTAAACCCAGTGGCCCCAAATGCAATCCTAACCTTTTTTCTATAAAAGCTACCTACCCAGCAAGTTTTGCCGCAGTAACTCACTCCTAACAAAAGTTATTGAGACGAAACCATTTTTCTATTTTTAGTAACAGCGACCTCGAACTTGAATCCAGTAGCCCCAAATACAATACCAGCCTTTCTTTACATATAAACTTACCCAGGAAGTTTTGTTGCAGAACATCACTCCTAACAAAAGTGGCTTAGAGGAATTTTTTTTTTTCTTTAGTAACAGTGACCTAGACCTTGACCGCAGTAGCCCCAAATACAATCCCAACCCTCCTTTCTATATAAGTTACATATCCTGCAAGTTTCATTGCATTACTTCATTCCTAACAAAAGTCATTGAGCAGAAACCATTTTTCAGTTTTTAGTTACAGTGACCTTGACCTTAAACACAGTCACCCCAATTTCAATCCTGACCTTCATTTCTACAGTGGTTACCTACCCAGGAAGTTTCGTCACAATATCTCACTCCGGACAAAAGTTGTTAAGCGGAAACCATTTACTATTTTTAGTAATACCGATCCTTGACCTTGACCCCAGTGGCCCCAAACAACAATCCCAACCCTCCGGTCTTTATAAGCTACATACACTGCAAGTTTCATTGCAATAACTCATTCCTAAAAAAATTATTGAGCAGAAACCATTTTTTTCTATTTTTAGTAACAGTGACATTGACCTTGAACGCGGTGACCCCAATTCAAATCACAGCCTTCCTTTCCTCAGAAGCTACCTACCCAGCAAGTTTCGTCACAATACCTCTCTCCAAACGTTACTGAGCGGAAACCATTTTTCTAAGTTTAGTAACAGCGACCTTGACTTTGACCCCAGTGGCCCCAAATGCTAGCCCGACCTTCCTTTCCATATAAGCTACATACCCTGCACGTTTCATCACAATACCTCATTCCTAATAAACGGTTTTTGAGCAGAAACCAGGAGTTTGACCCAAGTTCCAAATAATTTTATGATGAAATAAGATGGCGCTGTATTGGTTTAACACTTATTCAAGGGACATAACTCAGTCGGTTTTTTTTCTGTCTTTTCTTTTTTTACGCTATTAATAACTATCTGGTCGCCTTGGGAAGTAGCTTTTTATTCAATTATTCTTTGTAAGTAAAGCCGAACTTCTTCTTTCCCTTATTATATAGACAACAAAACAGGAAATAAATAATGATGTATATTGAATAAGATTAGATAGACCACTACCAATAGTTTGAACATTTTTTTTTTGAACAGTTCAGTACACAGTAGAGTTATCCCCTTTTTTCTTAAATCATATATTTAAAGACTAGTTTACATTACAGCAAATCTTAACAATGAAAAAGATGCATACTTCATAGAACATTTCCACCCTCGTATTTTGTGAAACATTTTAGAAATGTTTAAAACTCCAAATTCGTGGAACATTTAACAAAACTCGTAAGTTCAGTTTAGGAATTTCATAATGCGTGAAACATTTAACAACTCAAAAGTTCAATATATGATTCTCATCATGCGTGAAACATTGAACAAACGCATAAGTACTGGCACTATTCACGACACAGGTTTACGTCAGCACCATTCACGACACAAGTTTACGTCAGCAGTCTTCAGAGTGTTCTTTACAAAACGGTTTTCTTTTTACCGTACTGCGATCGCAACTGGCTGCAATTGGCAGTGTTCATCCATTTATACTGCAAAATATTTGAACTGTATTAAATTGGTGTTTAACGACTCATCATCAACACAGTATATAGATTATTTCGAGAATGATTCCGATTAACAAACAGATTACTATGGTTCATGATAGACTACGATACACGGGGGACCGTCCAGAGTACGTCCGCATTCGATGGTCCACGCTAAGGGAAAGTACCTTGCCCAAGAGCACACTGACGAAAATCAGAGACTTGAACCTGGGTCCTCCGGTTTCAAGTTCACTAAGCTATACTTAAAAAGACAAGAATATAATAAATAAATACAGATTGACAAATTGACGGTATGTTGCGATATATTATAACAAGACAGTCTTTTGGAATTGAATGTTTTGCACTGCTAACTAAACTGCTAGACTGGAAACGGTTTACCAGTTGATACGGCATTCATACTTATATACTTTTTTTTTAGGAACATATCGCTGTAATATAGACTACGTGTTATGAAGTTATTAGCAAAGGCCTTAATAACACTACAATGTCAAAATATATATTGATACTGACTTACTTTTGGTAGGAAAATAATGCTGTTATATATACATAAGTGTGTTCAAAGTTTGACTGCTGTATGCGTTTTGGTATCTTAGTATTGTATTTGTTGTTTTTTTGGTGTTTAATGTCATTTTCCAGCACATTTAGGCTACGAATGACGGTCGATATTTTTTGTGGTGGCGGCAAACCACCCACCATTTCCTGGGTAGTACCAGTAATGAATACCTACCGCCAGCCGTAAGAACCGACGGACCTGATAAACAGTTATGACCAAGCCCTCCTTTAATTTTAAATAAAACGAAAACAGTTATGCCGAGGACGTCCTTTACCTTTCAATGAAACTAATACAGTTACGACGAGGAACTCCTTTAACTTACAATGAAACCAATATAATTACGACGAGGCAACAGTTATAACGAGGCCCTCATTAACTTTAAATGAAACCAAACCAAGAATGCAGAGGACCTCCTTTTACTTTCAATGAAATCAAAACAGTTATGAAGAGGACCTCCTTCAACTTGAAACCAAAATAGTTATGACGAGACCTCTTTTAATTTACAATGAAACCAAAATAGTTATGACGAGGAAGGACCTACTTTAATTTTAATGAAACCAAAATAGTTATGAACTGGACCTCCTTTAATTTTCATTGAAACCAAAACATTGATGATGAGGACCTCCTTGAACTTTCAATGAAACCGTTATGCCGAGGGTTTACCTTCATCGGGTTTGTTGCTGCATGTCTCGCAGCAATCAGGCTCGAAGTAATCGCAGAAGTTTTCAAGGCTGTAGAAATATGTTCTTAAACTGTCGCAGTAGTACCAGGGATCGTCGACGCACACTTCCGTCGTTGTAGCCGGTTCTTAAATATAAACATAACGCATAAAACATTGAGTATATTATTTAAGATTCCGCAAATCCCATCGCAATGACTGATAAAACAGTCAACAGCTCATGCAGACGCGTTGAGTGTAACACGGCATTTTAAACAATTGAGATGAATTAAAGTAAGCAAACTTTAAGCAAACTTTAAGCAAACTTTAACTGCAACGTAACAAGATACCAGTTTGAATGGTATATCTGAGTTGGTTTATTAAAATACTCAATGATGATTGGTTATTGAGGAGGTTTTAACATTCCTATCAAAACGTCTAGTGTTACTGTTAAAACAACGACAGAAAATACCTTAACCGTTGAGGTTGCGCACGGCTAAAAATAGCATGAGAACATTTTTTTGTTTTGTTCCCCATGTCAAAGTGAAAGGCAGTTCCTAAGCAGTTTTTTTACCTTAACAGTTGATAGATTTAAGCAGTTCTTTAGCAGTTCAGTAGCAGTTCACTAGCCTTCTGAAGCTATAGAGCAGTTTCCTTAAAGTTCTGCGGCCATGTTTTGTTTCATGAATATGTTTATGTTTATTAAAATCGAAATCAATACACAACAATAGATATTTACAATTCACACATTGCAATATCTGTAAAAAGCGAGAATAATATTTTATTTGATGTCGTAGAAAACTTTGAACAGGTAATTTAATCCACAGGTAACTGTATTTATCAATTAGCTGGCAATAGTTGTGCAGCTATACAGATCCGATTTACCTCATTTCCCCGTGCAGTCACGCAGTGTTAAAAGTATTATCTACGTCATGCAAATACTATTTATTTTTATATACAGCTTAGTAGCGGTTTTAAATATATGTGTCTCCCCGGGACTATCAAGAAATGTTCATATGATGTTTAAGAGTTAAATTTGTTATTTGGTAATACTACAAATAGGGTGGCCATTCACCTTTAACATTAACAGTTCTTTAACAGTTTTATAGCAGTTCCTTAACGGTTCTTTAGCAGCTCCTAAGCAGTTATTTTGCTGAATTATGTTAATGTTCTGCTTAGATTTAACGAATATTCATTAGAACTGCTAGAGAACTACTTTGTAAGCTCTATATTAGGTCATGACACACCCACCACCAGAAAGAAAACTGATTCAGCTTTATTAATATTCATTAGAACTGCTAAATAAATGATAAGGAACTGCTAACCAAGCTCCATGTAAGGTCAATAACACACCCACCAGAAAACTTCTTAAATAAAAGAGTTCATGTAACTTTTCTGTGAACTTCTAATAGACTCAGGCAAGCTAAGTAAAAAATGCCAAAAGGAACAGTTCTATTAAAACCCAAATTATTGACATACAAAACAATATTTTGAACAAACTGTACAGAACATAAAACAAATTGAAGCAAAAGGTTTAATTAGTTAGTATGTACATTAACAGTAGGTTTCGACAGCATAATAATTAACACAAGTTTAGGGACAGCATAATAATAGAAATACATGACAACTATTTACACATGTCAAATAATAATTCTTCAAAACATTCATAAACCACTTGCTTTTAATTCAACTATAGCGCAATTTTCTCACAAAAACATACACGATACCTTTTCATTTATTGCATAGGTTTCGCGAAAGCAGGTGACTATACAGATTTCTTCGCAAATTACTCTTTCTACCGACTACGTATAGAAATGTCCTCGTCCAAATATAAGTATTAAATGCATAAGATGTTTTCACGCAATAAGGCATTTAAGTATAATCGCAAAAACACTTACTTTTTAGTCATTAAATATTCAAGCACTGCTGTGCTTTTGTAGGAGCCATTTTCCCTCCAAAGTTTTGAAAAAAGGAAGACAGTAGTTTTTTGCACTCGGCTCTTCATGGTCATGCAGGATAATGCTGCTAAAGAACTTGTAAGGAACTGCTTACAAAGTTGCATGGATGTATTAGAACTGCCAAGGAAGAAATATGGCAGTTTTCCTAGCAGTTTCTTAACAGTTTTTGCAACTTATCAGCAGTTTTTGAAAATATCAGCAGTTTTTGAAAACTGCTAAGATCAGGACTGTTAAGGACAGCTAAGAAACTGCCAAAAAATGATGAAACTGCTAAAAAACTGCTTAAATATGCAGTTCATTTTGACTTGGAGTAAGATTCAGTTAGAAATAAAAGTGCATACAGGTCAGCACATATTAGTTTGAAATATGTAAAAATCGTTTTCAGGAAGGATAAACCATGTGTGTTTATGTTTATGTGAAAGAAATTGGTCCACAGAATAATCCACTTATCTAGCGAGAGTAGACGAGAAATCATTTCTACATACAATAAATTTCGAATTATTGACTTGAACTATATGATTGATATTGCTCATGCCTAAAGTATGCATTTGGTTGAAGTTTTCACTTGGATTTTTGATTTGTTTGAAGGTGACGAACCAATAGTCCTTAATGCACATTGCGATACATGTTTTTCTTAATTACCTTCGTCGGATTTATTGCTGCAAGTCTCGCAACACTCATATTTGTAGTAATAGCAGAAGTCTTCATTGCTGTCGAAATATGTTCGTGTACTGCTGCAGTAGTACTCTGGATCATCCACGCATTCCCCATCACCGGAACCGGAACCAGTATGGCTGCACGTTTCGCAACATTCTTCTCCAAAGTACTCGCAAAATTGTTGTTCATTGTAATAATATTGCAGTTCATCTGTGCAGTCAAAGTACGTATGATCGACACATTCTTCCGGTGTTGCTTTAAAGATAAACATATGATGAAAGAGCTAAACACACGATGAATGAGATGAAAGTGACGATGAGATGAAATCACTACAGTACATGTCCGACATTTTATTTATTTTTATTTACAGTTCCACTGCCGTGATCGAGCTCCGGAGTGTACTTTCCAAGATCGCGGACCGATCAAACATGCAAAGGTAGGTATCATTTCAGTGCTTAGATTACTAAAGTTTACTGTTCCAGGACCCGGGAATGGCATCAAGGATAGAGTAATGCCTAAACTGTGTTTGAATATACGTTGGTTATAATCGGATGACTGGAGACCGGTAATAGCAGCGCCAGAAGTCGCGACTGACCGGCGATTACATTTTGAAGCAAGAGCGACCTCCAAAATACGCCATTTTCTCGGCACAAACATAAAACTAGTGACATCAATCTATGTATGTATACAAGTCGACAGTGTCGTACGATATTGACAAGTTTCTTTCCAGAGGGGACTCGATAAATGGTTCATGAGAGGTAATATAATGTACAACACCTCTCACTAGTACTAGTACTGGGTTTTAAGAGGTATTTTTCTTGAACGCCATATGGACTGGGTTCGATGATTCTGAAGGATCAGTAGACCAGTATACACTATTGCATAGTGATGCGAATGGGAAGATTGCTAAGATACGGAGAAACCTTGCAGACTAATGTGCATTCAGCACTAGTATACATCATCTACGACGCATTCAGCACTTGTATACATCATCTACGACGCCTTCAACACTAGTATACATAATCTACGACGCATTCAGCACTAGTATACATCATCTACGACGCATTCAGCACTAGTATACATCATCTACGACGCATTCAGCACTAGTATACATCATCTACGACGCATTCAGCACTTGTATACATCATCTACGACGCCTTCAACACTAGTATACATAATCTACGACGCATTCAGCACTAGTATACATCATCTACGACGCATTCAGCACTAGTATACATCATCTACGACGCATTCAGCACTAGTATAATCATCTACGACGCATTCAGCACTAGTATACATCATCTACGACGCATTCAGCACTAGTATACAGCATCTACGACGCATTTAGAACTAGTATACATCATCTACGACGCATTCAGCACCAGTATACATCATCTACGACGCATTCAGCACTAGTATAATCATCTACGACGCATTCAGCACTAGTATACATCATCTACGACGCATTCAGCACTAGTATACAGCATCTACGACGCATTCAGCACTAGTATACATCATCTACGACGCATTCAGCACTAGTATACATCATCTACGACGCATTCAGCACTATTGTACATCATCTACGACGCATTCAGCACTAGTATACAGCATCTACGACGCATTCAGCACTAGTATACATCATCTACGACGCATTCAGCACTAGTACACATCATCTACGACGCATTCAGCACTAGTATACATCATCTATGACGCATTCAGCACTAGTATACATCATCTACGACGCATTCAGCACTAGTATACATCATCTACGACGCATTCAGCACTAGTATTCAGCATCTACGACGCATTCAGCACTAGTATACATCATCTACGACGCATTCAGCACTAGTATACAGTATCTACGACGCATTCAGCACTAGTATACATCATCTACGACGCATTCAGCACTATTATACATCATCTACGACGCATTCAGCACTAGTATACAGCATCTACGACGCATTCAACACTAGTATACATCATCTACGACGCATTCAGCACTAGTATAATCATCTACGACGCATTCAGCACTAGTATACATCATCTACGACGCATTCAGCACTAGTATACAGCATCTACGACGCTTGCTTTAAACAAGAAATCCGCGGATTCACATGTCTCGCCTAACTAATAAAAGATAAATGATGCTTAAATGAAAGTTTGTAAACATTTTAATAACTAAAAACAATGGACTTTACAGTTTGCTGAGATGACATTTAAGTGCATTTGTTTAAGAAAAATCATCAGCTCCAAAAAGTAGGTCAAGGTCATAGATGAAATCCATGCGTCCAAAAAGATGCACTACCCAAGACACAACTATGTCAAAATAGGTTTTGCCTTCCAAAGATTAAGCTATAAACTAGGTTTAAAGCATCTAGTGCATAATTATAGTTCATGAGAAAGTGATGTAAATGTAACAATTAAAGTTATCTGCCCTTTGCTTGGATGGTGAACATTTGCTTTTTGACACGTTGTGATGTACTTCCCAAGAAACAACTATAATTATTAAGTTATCTGCCCTTTGCATAAAGGGTCAAGGTCAGATCCACATTTGCTTCGTCACGTTGCGATGTACACCAAAGATACAACTATAAGCAAAGTTTGACAGGTGTAATGCATACAGTCTGCGAGAAATTGACCTCAACGCAAACGTTGAAGGTAAAAATTATAAAGTTATCTGCCCTTTGCTTGGATGGTCAAGGTCACTTCCACATTTGCTTTGACACGTTGCAATGTACCACCCAAGATACAACTATAAGCAAAGTTCGAAAGGTCTAGTGCATACATTTGTGATAAAATGACCTAAACGCAAAATTTGGTGACGCCTTCGCTTCGCCGCCGCCACCGGAAAAGGAACACATATGTCTCTCTTTTTCTTCTAAAAAGCGAGGCAAAAAACCCCGTCTAGAACCTTTCTTCTAAACATTTGTTGACGCGGCAGGCAGACACAGACATTTGTTTCCGGTTTCAATTTCCTTTCTGCACAAAGGGTCATACAATCGAGCGTCGAAGGTGATCAAGACTAATTCAGCACCACTTGTCGTCGATATGGATGATGACATTATTCGTTAAGCTTTTTTGGATTATTGGCACACAACATGGGTTCCCATTCTCTGCCTAGAACTTATATTCACCCGAGGGAATATGAGCCCATGTCCGTTTTCAAAAATCCAAATAACGAGTTTTTCATAGTGCAATGAGTTTACTTTTTTAAACACTATTTTCTTTTTCAATCCGTCAAGTTTTCAGTATGATTTAAACATATTTTACTACAATTTTTTTGTTTTGTTTTCGTTTTACTAAGTATGCAAATGGGTCGGGTCACAAGTTCTTACAACATTAGTTACGGCCCTCCCTAATTTTTTTGTTTAGCGCCCCTACGGCATTTCTGACTGTAACGCTCGTAACGTCACTGTTAAGGATTCACACCACTATTATCTCCCTTGAATACTCGTGCCCTACAGATGAAGGAGGTAGATAAAAAAACAAGTTCGCTTTTCTACATTTTACAGGATACATTGATTTATCTTTACCAGGTTCTAAATCTACAGCATTTTAGGAAGAGATCACAGAAAAATGCATGTTGATATAAGATTTCTAGCTCATTCTGCCTCATTTTACACATCATGGGTCTAATCACCACGGGGTTGTATTTTTGTCTAAATTTTGATAAACATGAAATTAAAAAAAGTTCAATCTGGTAAATATTTCTTAAAAGTTAATAATATGCAGATATTGGATCAATGAAGAATTTAAGCATAAATACATGTTGCAAAATCCTTTTTATCTCTATGCCACGAACAAAAACATTACAATGGGACCCTATGGAAAATTAATTGTGGTGTGAGACGTTAAGAAAGAGCTGCAGAATGGGTATCTTTTATTCGTTATTCTTAAGGCATTGCGCTTTAGAGCTGCAGAATGGCATTTTCATCCGTCATCTCTAAGGTATTGCGCTTTAGAGCTGCAGAACAGGTATCTTTCATCATTCATCTCTGATGCCTGGTAATTTAGAGCTTCAGAATTCGAATTTCCATCATTCATCTCTAAGCCCTTGCGCTTTAGAGCTGCAGAACGGGTATCTTACATCCTTCACCTCTATGCATTGTTTGTGTATCTGTGAACGTTTCAGACATGTTAGGACACAGTTAACACGGTTATTCAGAAATCCCGTCTGTGTATGTATAGTTACTTCAAGTTATCTTCATATTGCAGGAATTAGCTGAAATTTTACTTGATACAATGTTTAACTAAAAATTAACTATATTTTCAAAACCAATACAGGTATAAGCATACTTTTAGCTTTATTTTACAGCTATTGGCTTGTAAAACAAACACACATATCAATGAAGACAGACTTCTTTGAAAAAATGTCAAAATTAAAGCGAGAGACTGATACTTTTCCTGGAAAATCAAAATGTTGACGGGTAACCCTTAGTTTGAGTTTATTATTTTCAGCATTTTTCTCAATAATCATTTCTTAAAGATTCATTTTTATGCTATATTCAGATGTAGAGATGCCTTTTCATGTATATTTGAAAGTTTCAGACATAGCTGAGCACAAATGACCAGGAAAATGCAAAATCCTTATCACTAATGTAGATTTTCAAAATATTAAAGGTACTCTGCCTGAATTTCGACCAATACCCTGGGTCACTAAAACTTGAATAATTTGAAAAGCAATAAACCTGGAATCAAAATTTCAGCACTTTTCAGCATGTAATTGATTTGTATACATTTTGAATTATTATTGAGGTGATCATCAGGTTAAAAAATCACCTTAAGGACTCACACCACTATTATCTCCCTTGAATACTCGTGCCCTACAGATGAAGTAGGTAGATAAAAAAAACAAGTTCGCTTTTCTACATTTTACAGGATACATTGATTTATCTTTACCAGGTTCTAAATCTACAGCATTTTAGGAAGAGATCACAGAAAAATGCATGTTGATATAAGATTTCTAGCTCATTCTGCCTCATCTTACACATCATGGGTCTAATCACCACGGGGTTGTATTTTTGTCTAAATTTTGATAAACATGAAATTAAAAAAACTTCAATCTGGTAAATATTTCTTAAAAGTTAATAACATGCAGATATTGGATCAATGAAGAATTTGAGCATAAATACATGTTGCAAAATCTTTTTTATCTCTATGCCACGAACAAAAACATTACAATGGGACCCTATGGAAAATTAATTGTGGTGTGAGACGTAAAGGGTTAAGTTTTGAACAATATAGTCCTATAGAGTTTAATAACCAGTGTTTTTGAGATACGGGAAATATCTCCCGAGGTAGACAAATGGCCCCGATATCGGGGCCATTTCTCTAGCGAGGGAGATATTTTCAGTATCTCAAAAACACTGGTTATTAAACTATATATTACATAATTTAAAATGATATTTTATTAATATTTCTAATGATTCACGCCTTTTTACAACAGTTTGCACGAGAACGCCAAGACGACGTTACATCATCCAAGACGACGTTACGTCATACAAACAAAACAAGAGGAACCGGAACTCTTCGTTAATTTCCGTAATCGTTATTTCCTAGTGACGGAATCTGACGAAGACGTCCGAGCAATGTTCCGTACTGGGAAATATCTCCCACTGGGAGATATTCCCAGTAGAGCAAACGAGTAGATATAGCTTTTCTATTCCCAGTATTTCCTATATAAATCAGAGACTATTATGTTATATAAAAGAGATGTACCGTGGTTTATCTTCTGTAAAAATAAGTGAGGGTCAAAGTGACTCATTCATTAACAATACTGGCGTAAAACAAGGTTGGATTCTTAGTCCAATACTTTTAATTCATTATACGTAAATGACGTGTGAATTGTTTGATGATACTAGTAATCATGATTGATGTATGCAGATGATATCGGTGTGCTGTAGGAGTGCAAGAGGCTTACAGATCTAGAACTCTTTTGATACGTTTTACTCGTTTTTGTTGTAATTGGAACTTATCAGTTAATATCAACACAACTAAGGTTATTATTTTTAACAAATCTGGTAAAATATTGAAAAATAAATACTTAGGAAATATCTTTAATCCATCAGGTACTTTTTCCTTTTCAAAAAAACACGTAATAAGGCTATGAACGCTATACATTCTGCTTACGTAAAGCTTTATTTTCTGATAAAATGAATGTACAATTGTACCTTAAACTATATGAGCATAACACTACTGTTATATTGTAGTGACATCTTAGCTACATACTTATACTTTATTCCATGTAGGAACGAATTAGAGTTTAAATATGAATCATTTGTTCCTGGAAGAACTCAACTAATATAGTCTTGTTAGGTGTACACAAGTCAGCTAGTAATAATGCTGTTAGAGCTGAACTTGGAATTTTCCCCCATTGCCGTATTTGGTCTTAAACGAAGCATACATATTTGGTAGCACATTTTACCACCTTCAGATGAAACTCTTGCTTATAAAGCATATAAAAGACATATTTTTTTGGATACGGGATTTGGAAATAAATAACTATTTTGGCGTTAATCGGTTTTAATCATGTCTGTCAAAATCAAGGTACATTTTCAATCATAGATTAATAAACGCTGTCTTTATGAAAACAAAACAAAAAACAAACATTTTTGAATCCTTCTGGAGATCTTCCACATTCAAACCTGAAATTGATCATAAACTAAGAACATATTGCAAAGTCAAGGATACATATGAATGTCAAGGGTATTTATTTAAAAATAGTCTTGACAGATTTAAAGTTGCTCTTTTGTAAAATTACGAACAAGTATTATAAGTTTGCTATTGAGGAAGGTAAATATAAAACATTCGTCATGATGATAGAATATGTTTGTTATGCAATTTAGAGATTGAAAATGAATTTCATTTTTTAATGACTTGAACATGGGTAAATTCATTAACTAAAGAACAAAATAATCTTCAGGAAATAAGTGTTTTTCCTTCATTCTTATGTTATTTCACAATGAGTACCTTCATTGTGGTTTTCTAGGCTTTTATTTTTTTTGTATTTATATATACACGAGCATCCAGGTGTTTTACTTTTATTGCCTTTTAACGCTGCCTTGTTTGTTAGAGAATATTTTATGGCGAGGATTTCTTTATTTACACTGTCCCGTTTAATTGGGATGACAATAGGTTAAGTGTGAGGTTTGGTGCACCCTAGAACCTGGTTTAAACCCCCAGTGGCATTTTTGGCCACTGACCGTTCCAAGGCGGAAGTCCTATTGTCAACCGTTTTGTGTTTGTCAATTGCATTTTTTATTACTTTTGCCTTCTCGTTTGTCTGTTTGCGTGTTTGTTTTTGTGTTTTGTGGTTGACTGTCGTCATTGAATGCTACTTTCCCTGTCCGATTTTTATATTTGTATGGTATTAATCCATCATTTTCTCAAATAAATACAAACAAGTTTAAAATACATTATTTTAAGTAAAGACTATCACCGTTATGAATTATATATTACTTTTGTTCATGATATGTTTAATCTACGGACATAAATATTACCTCAAACATATATGCTGAAAATGAAGTCTTTGTTGAGACCCGGTCGGAGATTTAACCTAAGATCTCCAGTCTTCGCCTTTGTCGCCGCCGCCTCCGGAAAAGCGATCCCTTTGTCTCTCTTTTTTTCTTCGAAAAGTCGAGACAATAAGAAGTTAAGTTACTGAGGTTAAGTGGTTTAACCAGGGTGTAGTTGTGGGAAAATAACGCAAAAAATGACATTGACCTTGGTATTTTTTGTCGTTCAGCGATGTCCACCAATGCCAACAATACATATGACCAAGTATCAAACAAAGAAATTAAAGTTATCAGAAAAAGTTAACTGAGGTTAACTTACCTAACCAAACTGACGTTTAGGATAAATAACGCAAATCATGACCTTGACCTTGGTATTTTTGTCATTCAGCGATGTCCACCAATGCCAACAATACATATGACCAAGTATCAAAGGCATAAAGTGAGGCAAAGACATAAAGTTAACTGAGGTTACGTTACCTAACCAAGGCTAAGTTTGGGGAAAATAAGCAAAATATGACATTGAATTTGGTAAATTTTGTCGTTCAGTGATGTACACCAATGCCAAGAATAGATATGACCAAGTATCAAACAAAGAAAATGAGGCAATCGCATACAGTTAACTGAGGTTAACTTACCTAACCAAGGTTAGGTTTTGAGAAAATAACGCAAACTATGACCTTGAACTTGGTAATTTTGCCATTACGTGGTGTCCCTTGACCCAACAAAGCATCTGACAAAGTTTCAGAAATATTCGAACAGCGATTGTTGAGATATAGTTGATTTAAAATGTGGCCGCTGCCGCCGGAAAAGTGACTATGTCTCGCTACCCGTTATCGTGGGCGAGACAATAAAAGGAATACATTTTGGATTTGCAGTGTAATTCTCTGTAATTCTCTACCTTAGCTTTACATATATTATTGGTGCATTGTAATCAACAACAAGAGCTGTCGGAGAACAGCACAGCTCGACTATTCGATTTTTCGGAGAATAATAAATTTATAGCTAGTATATACCATCAGAAAACAAGGCTACAACAATGTGGGGTGGGGTTGGAAGCACAACATAACTATGTGTAAGAATTGACCAAAACTACACAGAAATATGTAAAAAATAAATAAATAAATAAAAATTCGAGTTTTGAGTGGGGTGCGGGGTGGGGGTGGGAGAGAGGCGGAGGTGGATGGTGGGGGGAGTGGGTGTGGTGAGGGCAACATATATGTGTAAGAAGCTATGTAATAATTCACCAAAACAACACAAAAATATGAAGAAGGGGCAACATATATGTGTAAGAATTGATAAAAGCAACACCGAAATATATAAAAAAAAAAAAAAAGTTTCAAGTGGGGGTGGGGTGGGGGGGAGCGGGGGGGGGGGGGAGAGGCGGGAGTGAGTTGGGGGCGTGGGGGGGGGGGAGGGTGCAACATATATGTGCAAGAATTGACTAAAACAACAAAGAAATGTGTAACAAAAACTAAAATTAGATTTTCAAGTGGGGGTTGGGTTGGGGGAGCGGGGGTGAGAGGCGGGAGTGGGTTGGGTTGGGGAGGGGGCAACATAATTATGTGTGTAAGAATTCACTAAAACAACAAAAAAAAATGTAAAAAAAAAAAGTTCCAAGTGTGCGGCGGGGTGATGGGGTGTGAGGGGTGGGGGTGGGGGTGGGGGTGGGGGGGTGGGGGTTGCAACATATATGTGTAAGAATTGACAAAAGCAACACAGAAATATGTAAAAAAAACATATAATAGTTTCAAGTGGGGGTGGGGTGGGGTGGGGTGGGGTCGGGTGGGGTGGGGTGGGGTGGTGTGGGGGTGTGTGTGGAGCAGGGGTGAGGGTGAGAGGCAGGAGTGGGTTGTGGGGGAGGGGGGTGGATGGGGCAACATATATGTGTAAAAAATGACTAAAACAACAAAGAAATATGTAAAAAAAAAAAAAAAAGTTTCAAGTCTGTGTCGGGGTGGGGGTGGGGGTGATGGTGATGGGGTGAGAGGCGGGAGTGCATTGGGGGTTTGGGGGTGGGGGCAACATATGTATGTAAGAATTGACTATAACAACAAAGAAATATGTAAAAAAAACAAATCAAGTCTGGGGCGGGGTGGGGGCGGGGTGGGGGCTGGGGTGCGAGGCGGGGGGGGGGGGGGTGCAGGGAGGGTTGCAACATATATGTGTAAGAATTGACTAAAACAAGACAGAAATATTTAAAAAAAATAAAAAGAAAAAAGTGTGGGGCGTGGTTGGTGGGGTGATGGGGTGAGAGGCGAGGGGTGGGGGAGCGGGCGGGGAGGGTTGCAACATACATGTGTAAGAATTGACAAAAGCAACACAGAAATATGTAAAAAAAAAAAAAAAAAGTTTCAAGTCTGGGGCGGGGTGGGGGGGGGGGGGGGGGTGATGGGGTGAGAGGCGGGGGGGGGGGGGGTGAGGGCGGGGAGAGGGTTGCAACATATATGTGTAAGAATTGACTAAAACAACACAGAAATGTGTGTAAAAAAAAAAAAAAAAAATGGGGAGGGGAGTGGGGGCGGGGTAAGAGGGGGTGGGGGGGAGGAGGAGGGAGCCCATGCCCCAAAATGGGTGAAGTAATAAGATGCATAATGCTATAACAAATCCCAAACCAAAATTATAGATATATACATGCTTACATGCAAACCTAGATCTGCCTTTATTGCACATTTTATGGGCCATCACAATTTGGGTTCCATGGGAGCCCAGAATTTGCAGAAGACAAAAGTACTTATCCAACCCTTTACAACATACTATAAGGAAACCAATTCCAAAATTTAGTTCAGCTAGGACAAAAAATGTAAGAGATATAGACCTGTAAACACAGCTTACACGCAAAATTTGATGTGAAACAGACATATTTTAAGGGCTATCAGAATTTGGGTTCCATGGGAGCCCAGGGGTTACAGGAACCAAAATTACTTAAGCAGCCCTTACGATAATGCTATAAGGAAGCTAATGGCCAAATGTGGTTGTGCTAGGGTAAGAATTGTAAGAGATATAGACTTGTAAACACAGCTTACATGCAAAATTTGATGTGAAATGGGGCACATTTTATGGGCTATCATAATTTGGGTTCCATGGGAGCCCATGGGTTACAGGAACCAAAATTGCTTATGCAGCCCTCAAGATAATGCTACAAGGAAGCCCATGAACACATTTGGGTGTGGTAGGATAAGAAATGTAAGAGATATAGACTTGTAAACACAGCTTACACGCAAACCTTGATGTGGGACGCCGACGCCGACGCCGGGGTGATTACATACGCTCTCTTATTCTTCGAATAGTCGAGCTAAAAAGGAGTATGCAACGACACTATGCTTTGAACGATTCAACTAATTACAATGATTTGCAAAAATGCAAGTTGCAGAGTCACTAACTTAAGATTACATTTACAAACCGTTTTTACTACGGAGTATACCTTAATTAAAACGTCTTGATAATGTATTTGTGTCTCCTCCATAACCATTTATCTAGTCCCCTCCGGAAAGAAACTTGTCAAAAATCCCCTCCATAGCATACATGTTATTGAATATCCTGTTTTACAGACCTAATAAGGCGACATCATAAATATTTCTTTATGAGATTGATATCGTACGACATTGTCGACATATACTGAAAGAAAAAAGAAACGCGACACGGGAATTTCCGCTATATATTGTATGTATAATATGTTGCTGTTAATCAAATTGTACATGGCTACGTAAGATCTTTCCTTTCGGAAAAAAGACAAACAACACGTAACACAGCAAATAGTATTCCTGCAAAGTTTCATTAATGACAGAGTACGCGTTTGGCGCAAACTTAGGAAGCAACATTTTGTAAACTCTTTGCGTTAAATACTGTACTGAACTGGCTCAAGTTTTCAAAGAGGAACTTTAACATTTATGAATTTCTTGTTACGTGTACTGTGATTAAAACATCTACAACATCACAGTTGTGTCCTTTCTCTAACTGCATTTTTTTTTTTTTTACAAAACATCTTGGGATTTCCTTGGAATGTATATGGAATTAAGTTTGCAGTATATACAATATATAGCGGAAATTCCCGTGTCGCATTTCTTTTTCCTTTCATTATATATACTTACATAGACTGATGTAGTTTTATGTATGTGCCGAAGAAATGACATTTTAGAGGCCGCTTTCGCTTCAAAATGTAATCGCCGGTCAGTCGCGACTTCTGGCGCTAGTATTACCGGTCTCTAGTGATCCGATTACAATCAAAGTATATGCAAACACAGTTTAGACATTACTCTATCATTGATGCCATTCCCGTGTTCTGGAACAGTAAACTTTAAGTAATCTAAGCACTAAAAGATGACACCTACCTTCGCTTGTTTGATCGGACCGACATCTTGGAAAGTACCCTCCGGAGCTCGATCACGACCGTGATTTATATCGCATTAAATGACTCAATGAGTATCGATTTTGGATTTGTTTAAAGGTGGCGAACCAATAATCCGTAATGCACATTGCGATACAATTTTTACTAAATTACCTTCGACGGATGTATTGCTGCAAGTCTCGCAACACTCATACTTGTAGTAATAGCAGAAGTCTTTATTGCTGTCGTAATATGTTCGTGTACTGCTGCAGTAGTATTCGGGTTCATCCACGCATTCCCCATCACCGGAACCGGAACCAGTATGGCCGCACGTTTCGCAACACTCTTCTCCAAAGTACTCGCAAAATTGTTGTTCATTGTTATAATATTGCATTTCATCTTTGCAGTCAAAGTCCGTGTGATCGACACATTCTTCCGGTGTTGCTTTAAAGATAAATATACGATGAAGAAGATAAACATACGATGAATGAGATGAAAGACAATGAGATGATCCACTACAGTACATTTTGTTTTGTATTTACAGTTCTTTATATCGCATTAAATGACTCACTGAGCATCCATTTTTTATAAAGGTAGTGGACCAATAGTCCTTAATGCACATTGCGATACAAGTTATGCTTAATTACCTTCAACGGATTTATTGCTGCAAGTCTCGCAACACTCATACTTGTAGTAATAGCAGAAGTCTTCATTGTTGTCGTAATATGTTCGTGAACTACTGCAGTAGTACTCTGGATCATCCACGCATTCTCCATCACCGGAACCGGAACCAACGTGGCTGCACGTTTCGCAACACTCTTCTCCATAGTATTCGCAAAATTGTTGTTCATTGTAATAATATTGCAATTCATCTTTGCAGTCAAAGTACGTGACATCTACACATTCCTCCGGTGTTGCTTTAAAGATAAACATACGATGAAGAAGATAAACATACGATGCATGATATGAATGAGATGACCATACGATGCATGATATGAATGAGATGACCATACGATGCATGCTATGATGTGATGACCATACGATGAATGAGATGACCATACGATGCATGCTATGAATGAGATGACCATACGATGCATGATATGAATGAGATGACCATACGATGCATGATATGAATGAGATGACCATACGATGCATGCTATGATGTGATAACCATACGATGAATGAGATGACCATACGATGCATGCTATGAATGAGATGACCATACGATGCATGCTATGATGTGATGACCATACGATGAATGAGATGACCATACGATGCATGCTATGAATGAGATGACCATACGATGCATGCTATGAATGAGATGACCATACGATGAATGAGATGACCATATGATGCATGCTATGATGTGATGACCATACGATGAATGAGATGACCATACGATGCATGATATGAATGAGATGACCATACGATGCATGCTATGATGTGATAACCATACGATGATTGAGATGACCATACGATGCATGATATGAATGAGATGACCATATGATGCATGCTATGATGTGATGACCATACGATGAATGAGATGACCATACGATGCATGATATGAGATGACCATACGATGCATGATATGAATGAGATGACCATATGATGCATGCTATGATGTGATGACCATACGATGAATGAGATGACCATACGATGCATGATATGAATGAGATGACCATACGATGCATGATATGAATGAGATGACCATACGATGAATGAGATGAATGAGATGACCATACGATGAATGAGATGAATGAGATGATGAGGCGGATGCTACTACAGTACAGGTTTTATTTTATTTTAAAATTCTTATTATCGCATTGAATGTCTCAATGCCTATCCCTATGAAGAATCTATAGTCTAAAGAGCTTTTGGGTGAGTTATTTTTACAACAACTGAGTTGCATAACTCTGTAACGCGTGTGTCGACTTTGCTCATTGTGGAAATCATCGCTGGAATCTATTTGTAGTACACACATTTTTAGCATGCGAAAGTCAGATACCGTTGACTAAAGTTATTGCAAAAAACAGTCCATTGTTTAAATTTAACCAAAAACAATTGACTTTGTAAGGCGTTATCGTCGAATCCATTGTCGATCTCATTCACATTTTTTACTCTTCAAAAGTGGAATTTAGTGCTGACAAGCTACCATTTAATCAAGGACTGTTCTGTTAACATATGGATCGATTTTGTTAACAGTAAAACCACCCAAATATTATTTCAAAACAGTTTTAAAAAAAGATACCCCTACTTTATATATAACACATGACACCAACCTCATTTTGAAGTAAGTATTCTTTATCTAGTTAAAGCATTGTTTCAATTCACTTACACGATACGGTGGGGAGAAATTTCAGAAAGTCGTCGATTGCTACCATTTCAACATTTCCTATATGTTTACTTCTGGTTGTATAAAGAAGTGATCCGATTGGACATTTTCGGTTTCTGTTCAGCATGTTTTTATCGTTAAAATATCATTAGTCTTGATTCATCTTCGACGTTTGATTGTAAATACAAAGTATTCACCGTTTGCGGCAGAAAAGAAAATTGAAACCCGGAAGCACGTGACCGTAATTATTATTTATTAAATATATTCTGACCATCCGCATTTACTTTGGAGGAAGTCTCCCTCTTTGTTTACTTATAAATTTATTGTTCCTTTCCGCCTTTCTGTATATGCTTTGATAGCAGGTGATTCGCCTCAGCCAAACAATAAACGATAACAGAATCTCGGCAAAAAAGTCACTTTGTTTATCACATTGTGTCCGACATTTGTCGTCGGTTGTGACGTAGCCGGTGTATGTATAGAATGTGTTTATCAGAACTGTTCTAGACGTTTGTCTTGAAAACAAAGCAAGCGTTGCAGATGATCTAGACTAACATATCATCCTATCGAATGTGGGTTATATAACTGATAATTATCATATCCGATTTACCTTCATCGGACTTATTGCTGCAGGTATCGCAACACTCTTCTCCATAGTACTCGCAAAATTGTTTGTCATTTTTATAATCTTTCATTTCATTTTGACAGTACATATGAAGGGTGGTCGACATTCTTCCGTCGCTGTTGTCGTGGTAGTTGATCTTTGCGTTGACGTAGTTGGTCTCTGTGTGGACGTAGTAGGTCTCTGTGTTGACATAGTAGGGTCTCTGTGTGGACACAGTAGGTCTTGGTGTTGTAGCTGGTTTTTTGCGTTGCTGGTTGTTGTGTTGCTTTAAAGATAAGCACAAAAAATAAAACATTTGTATACTAGTTAGTATCTAAGAATCATTAAATGCTGCACTGATCACCACAATGACTTCAAGAATCGACTGGGCCTGAAGAAGCGTTACATATGTACATCACGTTACAGATTAACATGGTATGGGATGTTCAACAACTAAAGAGGAATTACAATTTGTATACTTTCAAATAACGAGACATTATTGTAATCTATCGAGACCTTATTGTAATCTATCAAGAGCTAGGAGACCGACTATCAAATACAAATAAACAAAGCAACTTTAGTTTAAACTATGAGTAAAGTGTAAAGACAGCTGACACGATTCCATTTGATCTCGCAGAGCACCACGTGACATTTTTACACTCGATCTAGCAGACCACACGTGACCTGTTAAAGCAGAAATTTGTCCTAAATCAACAAATCCGTTGTTGATATGTTTTTAATTATCAAATATCATTATAAATACGATGGTAACTATGCTATTGATGTATTTTTAGTGAAAATATGTTTTTAAAGATAAAAACCGAAAAGACGAACAGGCTACGCTAAAAAATTGAAAAAAAATCAAAGGGGGAAAACTCTTCCTCGTAAAACCGGAAGTGGACGTCATTGGGAACAAAACGAAACCAGTTGTACATAGGGAAAGCACGCAAAAACAGTATAGTGTGTGTGAATAATGTCGAATTAAGAGACTATGATGCTGAGTCAGATGAAATGCCCCATGAAAAGAAGGTTGCACAATGTGCAACCTTACGAATTTTGAGCCAGAATTCGTGTCTAAGGATGAAATACCTCGGATTCATCAACCGATGGCGATGAGGAAGTTGAACGCGGGTGCAGGTCATCGAAATTCTGAAAGTCACCAGCAACGCTGCAATATCTCGGTTCATTTACACTAAGCGCGAAATGCAGTATATTCCGAATGAATGGACATGGTCTAATACTTGTACATAATACGAGCGTCAGATTATAAGGACTTTATTTTTGCCGAAAAATAGACATTGAAAAAATATATTAGAGTCTAGTAAGTATAATTGATAAATAAATAAATGTAACAGCATCTAATTTCTATAGTATTCTACATACCATAAGTCCCCGCCCGCCTCCAAAACAGTCTATAGTGGTGTATGAGATTCGGATTTGCAGTATTGACACGCTCTCCACGTGCCGCCAAATAACAATATACCACACAGCGACTAATCAACTATTGCGGTGCCCTATTGAAGTACAGCCTAATCATGTACAAACGTCGGTATATGACAAAATCACGCACCATTTAGGGAAACGTAGTTTTATGATATGCCTACATTTCCTGTATATTGCAATACCGTGAGCTCGTAGCAATACACGCCGCGGGCGAGCCGCGTATTGCACAAGACGGATATATGAGCGTGAGAAACTAGTTAGTTCATCGCGCACGAAGATGATCTAAATAATAATGTCAAATGTATTATAAGCACGACATAATGTATTATGTACATGTAATCTCGAAAAAACCAGACCTCAACAATTTTTATATTTAGAATATCAATTATATAGCTTGTAAAGCACTATTTACTTACTACTGCAGAGGTAAAAGCCGTTATTGTTTGTTGTTTTTGCCATACAACATTACTGACCAAATATAATAGCAAGTACCCATATCCCCAAATTCATCGTTATTAACTAGACATCCATGAAACATTATGTCATATCTTCAAAATCCAAGAGACCGATATATAACTCTATAAACATCTATAACACTATTGGCAGAAGAAGGGTATTATTTAAAACAAAACAAAAAAAAAATACTACCTACAATATATATTGAAACAACGACAGTGTTTATTTCACCGAATTCATTTACAATTCATATCTAAACCATTTGAGCGATCTTTTGAAAAATCCGCTACATATATAAAGCGCCGTTCACGTAAGACCATCACTAATCCCAACAGCTAATCAATCACGATGCACAGATCTAAGACAAACTAACCCTCACATCTACTACAACACCTACCCCGCACTACAACTCACCAACAACATACCACACATCCCAAACAACCTACTCTTCCAACACCTCGCATCCCCGCCTACATCCACTAACCTACAAAACCCAAACACATACCTTTCTCCCACTACCACCAATAACCTCACTAATAACTAGCAAATACCATCTCAACCATCAAATTCATACACAATCCAATCACAACCCCGATGATACTCCCCGACTACCAACACCAAACAACTACCCAACACCCCCTTAATCTATCAAACCCCTCACTACCAATAAGACTCCTTCTCCAATACTCTGACCGCAGTTCCAACATCCACAATTCACTCACTCTTCATAACCAATTGACCACGAATTAACCAATGAAATCCAACCAAGCAACCACATTGCACCCAGCCCCTACCCCGCAACGCATAACACCACATACCCAAACCCAAACATCCCACCCTCACCATCCCCTCAACTCACCAACGACAACCCTCCCTATCTAACCCCACCAATCTCCCCTCACCTCCTACACAACCCCATCTTACACCCCACATCATATACTTCACCATACTAACGCACCCTACACAATCCTACCCCTCTCCACCCCCCACTAACCACCAATCCCCCCACTAAACTACAAACCTCAACAACTCACACATACCACACAACCAACCCCCCTACACAACAACCCTCACAACACTCCCCTCCCCCCCAACACCCACTAACATAACAATCCACCACCAACAACCATCACCTACCACCAACCCAAACTCAAAATTAACTACACCCCATAAACCCACAATCCACATAATTACCCCCATCAAACAAACAATATACAATAACCCACCAACAATACACCCCACCACAACTATCTAAACCCCCTCAATCAACCATCAAAACCCCACAACTAACCACATAACAAACAATAACCACAACTAAACCACCACACAACCTCACACACACAACCTCAACTACAACCCATACACCAACACCCCACACCTCCTCACCATCTCCCCAAAACACACAACACAAACCTACCACACCAACCCAATCCCACAAAACCAATAAAACAACAAACACAATCTACACCAACCCCTTCAAAAACAAACCACCTACACCAAAAATCCACCACCCTATCACCTAATCACCACAAAATCCTAATCCCCTCTACCATCCTTTCCCTCTACTAACAATTTACTCTCAACTCTCCCCCCTAATCCCATAACACACTCCAAACCACACACAACCCACCCATTACACATACTCATCTACCCACAACCAAACCTAACCCCCATAACACCAAACCACTACCCCCTACACCCTACATCCAATCTCCCCCAAACAAACCTCCAAATAAAATCCTAAACACTAACTCACCCACAATACATCCCATACACTCAATAACAAATCTACCTATCCAACAATCACAACAACACTCAAAACATCAACCCAAATAATCAAAACCATATAACCATCATCCAAAAACATAACCCCAACACAAACCCCTCTACTAAACCCCCCACCCCAACCAAACCCCTCCCAACTCCCCCTATACACTCACATTAACCTACCCACTACATTAAACCCCACACATAACCAACAATTCTACCACCCCACTAAACCCCAACAACCCCAAACCCACCCCAACAAACACCAACAACCAACACACCCACACAAACAAACCAACAACCCCCACACCCACTAAACACTAAAACCAATCAATACTAAACACAACCTAACAACCCATCCAACTCCCCCCTCATACAAAACCTCCCCACCAACCTACACCCCTAACCACCACACAACCAAAACCCCCCCAACACCTACCACCCAACCTCCAACACCAACAATACCTACTCCAACATACACCTCCCCTCACCCACACAACCCCACCCAAACAACCCAAACCAACCAAAAACAACAACCACCCACACCTCAACATACCCCCCACCACCCCCCAACCCCACCCCACCTCCTAAACCACCCACCAAACACCACACACCAACTAAACCACCCCCCCCACACAACTCACCAACAAACTTACCCAACCACACCAACACAACCCACCCCCCCCCAACACCTCACCCCCACCCACCCCCACCCCCACTCCAACACCCTACAAAAACACATATAAATCCTCCCAACCCCCTCCCCCACACACCCCCAACACAACCCACACACTCCACCACAACTCAACACTATAAACAACCATCATCAATCCACACAACCCTACCACCAACCAATCAAAACACAACCACACCCTCCCCACCATTTCCCACCCATCCTACCACCAAAACAACCCCCTACATA